>CM077650.1:4071343-4498843 GCA_039707465.1 Rhabdophis nuchalis
AAAATTCCATGCAGAAAATCCAAACAAGCTTTTTTTTTTTTAAACAGTTTTTATTGGTTTTACATATATAAGAGGAAAAGGGGTACATAGGGTGTTTTTTTAACATTTTAGGACTTCCATGCCAGGGGCAGTGACTGCCCCCGAGGCTTTATACAAAATATAGTTAATTAAATGGTGACAAGAGATACATATATATCATATCATAAACTTCATACATTCAATCGTTTGTTTCGTATCAACATCCGTTTTCAGGAATTACAAAATAATTTCAAAATAAACTCATTTTTGTGATCTGAGTCTCTTTGCTATTGTTTCTTCTTCCTCTTTCCCGCCAGTGGGCGGGGCCATGGCCCCTCCCGTTCCCTCTTCTTCATCTCCCAGGATTAAGGATTTTTTTTAGAAAGGCCTCCGCCTCTCCTACTGTTTTAACTCTAACTCTATCTCCATCCCAGAATACCAACATTCTTTCAGGCATCAACCATTTGAACCATACTCCTTTTTTGTATAATTTCTTGAATTTTTTTTGGAATCTGCTTCAATATGGCAACTTCTTTTTGTTGATATATCAAAGGCCCCCCTTGTTGTGCCCTTAGAATCTCATCCCTTGTGGACCTTCTTACAAATTGAATGTGAATCTCTCTAGGTACATCATTTATTCTAGCATATGCTGAATTAATTCTGTAAATCAGGTCTATATCCCCCCAGATATATTCTTTATTCTTTTTAGTATAATCTGCTAAAATTGTACTCATTAAATCCTTCAAATCCTCTGCTTCTGACTCTGGAACGTTCTGAAACCTTAAAAAAAAAGGACATTCTTTCAAATTCCATCCTTGACATATGCCCAGAAATATCTATGTTTTCTTTTCGTATTTCCCTTATCTCTTCTTTCATCTCAACTGCTCCCCCCTCCAACACCTCAATCTTTTGTTTATTATCTGCTATTGTTCTTTGTGTCTCCAACAATTCCAGTCTTGAGCTTATCAACTCTTTCCGCATTTCTTTTATTTCTTTCATTATACTTTGGAGCATTTCATCTGTTGATGATTCTTGGGTGTCCTCTCCTGCAGCTTCTTTTTGTAGCATTGTACTAATCTTCGTCTGTTGCAGAGTTGGACTGGCTTTAGTTGAAGTTGGAGCGGAAAGAGACTTTCCGGTCGGAGGCTTTCTTGAAGCCATTGCTGTAGTTTTAAGTTTTTGTGGCAAAAGAAATGGCGTTGGTGAGCAAGCAGTCAGTGAAATCCGAGATGTCAGGAAAAGTCTGTGTCAGAGTTCAAACCATATATTGCATAAAATCCAGAGAGATGATTGTATTATCAAATCCAAAAGAAAAAAAAGAAGAATCCACAAATTGGGAGAAACACCAAGAGCTTCTTGAGGAGGTTTTAAGTATAGGCTTTTAACCTTGTGATCTTATAAAGTTGAAGGAATGTTCATGATTCAAAAGAAAGTTTTCAGCTGGGAACAAAGAAACGCCATTTTCCCGCCTCAACGCTGGAAGAGAAGTAGTGAAAGTTTCATTTTAGTTGTAACGAGTCTCAGATACAAAGTTGCTACTGCAATTCCATAATTGGAAAAAAACATTCCCTTTTAGGTAGTAATAGATCGGATGTTGGCAATCCTCTCTCTCCCCAGTCTGGGGAGCATTTTAAAACACCACTTTTGCGAGGGGGGCGGGTTTACAGGCAAACTCCCCCCTCTATTCTTCTTTCCAAAAATAATTGAATGCAAATAAGAAAGTAAAACTCACAGTCCACACTGCCTATACCAGAGTCCCGGTGCGTTCCTCCGACTCCGGCATTTCAGATCTTCATCTTGCGAATCTTCCGGCGTTCATCGGTGAGAGGGCAGTTTCCCCCCCCCCCCCCGCTGTCAGCCCTCCGGCTCCTGGGGCGAAGCGGGAGAGATGCCCAGCTGACCGCCGTCGAGTTGGGGCTCTCCTGCAGCCGCCCGTACGGTTGGGGGTCACTCCGGAGCCCCCAGTGCCCCCGAAGGCGCCCACCAGAGCAGCAAAGCGGTGGACGTGTCGGAAGACACGTCCGTTGCCTACGAAAACCGGAAATCAAAGTCAAAAATCCAAACAAGCTTGGGGGAGGACGCAGCCGTAAATCCTATACCTGTACTCAAATTGTTTTTGCTTCACACAGGTTGCTTTTGGAAAGTGAGGGGAGCCAAATGTCAACTCATAAAGTTACCATGGTGAGGAAAGGGGGGAAGCGCATTTTACGCATACTTTTGGCTAGAGTTGGATCTCAGATTACCGCAGCAGACTTGGGAGGGGTGCACCGCATTGGGGAATGTGATGAATGACACGGACTGATGGAAGGGAAGGAACAGGGGTAAAGTTCAGCTATAATTCAAATAAGGCTCAGATATGACTGCAAAAGGGTCTTGCCAAAATAAATGCTCCTAATAAATGACTAGTTTTCTTTTGAAATTTTGCTCGAGACTCATGAATCAATTAGGGCATCTTTTGGAAACCTGACATGGGGAAGGCACATGCAACAGAAATGGAACAGAAAGGTAGCCCTTGATAGGGGAGGAGGAAGCTGAGATGGGGAATGCACAGGCAACAGAAAGGGAACAGAAAGGGAGCCCTCAATGGAGGAGGATGGAGCTGAGATGGGGAAGGCATAGGCAACAGAAAGGGAGCAGAAAGGGAGCAGAAAAAGAGCCCTCAATGGGGGAGGAGGCAGCTGAGTTTGAGGAAGGTACATGCAGAAAGGAAACAGAATGGTAGCCCTCGATGGGGGTTGTGGCAGCTGAGCTGGGGAAGGGACAGGCAACAGAAAGGGAGCAGAAATATAGCCCTCAGTGGGGGAGGAGGCAGCTGAGATGTGGGGGAGTAACAGGCAACAGAAAGGGGGCAGAAAGCCTTGATGGAGGCAGCTGAAAAGGTGGGGAAGGCACAGGTAACAGAAAGGGAGCAGAAAGCTAGCCCTCGATGGGGGAGGAGGAAGCTGAGATTGGGGGAAGGCACATGGAACAGGAATATAGCGCACAGCCAATTTCCAGCCATCTGGTGGGCTTTCACAGCCGAAAGGGCGTCTTGGAGGGACACCTGAACAGTGGGATCTGCTAATCATGTATGGACGGTGGATGTCCGGGGCGAGAAGCAGGAGAAAGTCCCCTAGAGATCAGACAGGGAGAAGATGGCCGGCAATGGCCGACCTGAAGGGCTGTCAGGTGGACAAAGTAAGCAAGAGTTGACTTCCTTCCGGTTAGCCGGAGGCGACGGTCGGGTCTTGGACTCGTCCGCCGCTTGGTTGCTCCGGCGGCGCCTTGCACGGGCGGCTCGCGGTGAGTCCCCCCACCACGACGGCGGTCGGGGGGGTGGCTCCCGCCTCGTCCTAGGCGCCGGAGAACGAGTCGTGGGGGGGAGTTCCTCTTTCGTCCCCTTCGCCGATGGAGAGCCGGAACAGCTGCTGAGATTAAAGACGGGCTGAAAGCCGGGGATGAAGGCAACGCCGAGGCTCATGGCTACAGAGTGGATTGTGAGTGATTTTAAATTAATGCTTTCAACTTTCACTTTAAAAGAAGAAGGAGGAGGGAGTTTGTAAAACCCCTCCTCGGAAAGGAAAAAAAAGCGGCGTTTTGAAATGTTCCCCAGGCTTGGGGAGGTGGAGGAATCAACATCCGACTTTTAAACTACAAGTGAAAGTCTTTTACTTTACGATTCTCAATGATACTTTGTATCTCTGTCTGGCAACAATTGAAATGAACTTTCACTAGCTCTCCGCGGCTTTCAGAGGGGCGGGGAAGATGGCGTTCCTTTGTTCTCGGCAAGAAATGTTTCCTTTTGAAATTTGCTGACACTCCCTCGTCTTCGGGACTGAACTCTTTAACAGTGGATTGATCTAATTGATTATTAGGACCTTTCCCAGATGTGCCTTCTTTTCTTTTTTTTATTTGATTGCTTTTAAAAATTGTTCTCTCTCTGGACTGTAAGCAAATTGAACTTTGAATTTGGATATTGACTTTTGCTCTCTCTTCACCTCACGGACTGCCTCTCCAACAGACGCCATATTAGTGACAAGAACTTAATACTTTCATTATGGCTTCAAAAAAGCAGCCACATCAACCTAGGATTACTTCAATGTTATCCAAAGAAACAGAGGTGGAAGCTACACAGTTATCAGCAATAGAGGAAACTCTTCAAAACATCATGAAAGAGATAAAAGAAATCCGGAAAGACAATGTTAGCTCAAAATTGGAACTTTTGGAGACACAGAAAGCACTAATGGAAAATAAACAAAGAATTGATGGACTGGAGGGGGGGACGGCTGAGATAAGGCGAGAGATAAAAAATTCTCAAAGGAAAATTGTGGATTTAGCTGGTCATATGTCTAGGATGGATTTTGAAAGGATGTCCTACTTTTTAAGGTTTCAAAATGTTCCTGAAGTTGCCTCTGAAGATTTGAAAGATTTAATGTGTACGATGTTAGCAGATTACACTAAAAAGAGCAAAGAAGATATTTGGGGGGACATCGATCTGATTTATAGAATTAACTCAGCATATGCCAGAATAAATGAAGTACCCAGAGAGATACATATTAAATTTGTAAGAAGGTCAACAAGGGATGGGGTCCTGAGAGCACAAAGAGACGGTCCCTTGATATATCAACAGAATGAGATTGCCATCTTGAAACAGATCCCGAAAAAGATTAGAGAAATAAGAAGGAAATATTCCTTCTTATCAAAAAGATTATATAAAAAGGGGGTGTGGTTCAAGTGGTTGATGCCCGAGGGAATGTTAGTGTTCTGGGAAGGGGGGAGAGTAAGAATTAAAACAATTGCAGAGGCGGAAACCTTTCTTAAAAAACATTCCCCAATCCTGGAGGATGAAAATGGGGGAGCAGAGGGGGCCACGCCTCCGCCCACTGGAGGTCAGGGAGAGGAAGATTTATTTTTATTTTATTTTATTCAATTTATATCCCACCCTTCTCCAAAAGGACCCAGGACGGCGCACAGGAATTTAAAACAACATACAAAAATAATACAAAACATATAAATTTAAAAACTATTAAATAGCAAAACCTGCGCTAAAACCAATTAAAATCCCCCATTTAAAAACTATCTAAGATTAGTCACAGCGGAGGCTATGTTAGGCCGGCTTGATGAAATAAGTGTGTTTTTAAACACTGGCGGAAGAGGCGGAGGTCGGTGATGGTGCGGAGTTCAGGGGGTAGGTCGTTCCAGAGGGTAGGGCCCGCCACAGAGAAGGCCCTTCCCCTGGGTGTCGCCAGCCGGCATTGTCCGGCCGATGGCACCCGGAGAAGGCCCTCTCTGCGGGAGCGTATCGGTCTAAGGCAGTGGTTCTCAATTATTTTCTGTCAGGCCCCCCCTAGGAAGGAGAAAACATTTCGCGCCCCCCGCGCAACTGTAAATAGTATCATTTGTCTATAAAATTGTTAGTACACCTCTGCATAACACTGTATCCTTATTAACGTATAAGAGAATAAAAAAAAGAAAGAAATGTGGATCAATTTACAACAAAGAATAGCTTTATTAACTGTAGCAGAAAAGATTTAAAGTGCATTAAATTCTTAATTAAACTATAAACATTTTTTGATTGGACATGTCAAACCATGTGACCGGGTGGGAGTGGCCAATTTGGAAAATGTGAAACTCACTTAACAATGGTCTTGGTTAGCAACCAAACTTTTGGGCTTAATTGTGGTCATAAGTTCTCTCTTTCTTTTTCTTTCTTTCCTTCCCTCTTTCTTTCTCTCTCTCTCTTTATTTCTTTCTCTTTCTCTTTCTTTCTCTCTTTCTTTCTCTTTCTCTCTCTTTCTTTCTCTCATTTTTTCTTTCTTTCCCTCTTTCTCTCTCTCTTTATTTCTTTCTCTTTCTTTCTTTCCCTCTTTCTCTCTCCCCCCCTCTCTCTTTCTGTCTCTTTCTTTCCCTCTCTCTCTTTCTTTTTTTCTCTTTCTTTCCTTTGTCTCTTTCTTTCTCTTTTTCTCTGTCTGTCTTTCTTTCTCTCTCTCCCACTTTCTTTTTCTTTCTTTCTCTTTCTCTCTCTCTCTTTCTTTCTCTTTCTTTTTCTTTCTCTTTCTTTCCCTCTTTCCCCCCTCTCTTTCCCTATTTCTCTTTCTCTCTCTCTCTCTCTCTCTTTCTTTCCCTCTTTCTCTCTCCTTCTCTTTCTTTCTTTCTCTCTCTCTTTCTTTCTCTTTCTTTCTGTCTCTTTTCTTTCTCTCTTTCTCTTTTTTTCTCTTTCTTTCCTTTCTGTCTCTCTTTCTTTTTTCTCTCTTTCTCTCTGTCTGTCTTTCTTTCTCTTTCTTTCTTTCTCTCCCACCTTCTTTTTTTTCTTTCTCTCTCTGTCTCTCTCTCCTTTGTTTGCCCATCTGTTACTCTGTGTGTGTGTGTGTGTGTGTGTGTGTGTGTGTGTCTGTCTCGCATTCAGGCACTTAAATCACTCATTCTGTGTCTCTGTCTATCTTTCTCTCCCTCCCTCCCACTCTCTGTCTCTCTGTGTGTGTCTGTCACTCTCTGGTTCCCCCCTCCCTCCCTATCTCTCTGTGTGTCTGTGCCTCTCTCTGTCTGTCTGTCTCCCCCCCCACAAACCTCCTCAGCTCCTGGAAGTAGCCTGACCGGCCCGCCAGCCCGCTGGCTGTATTTACTCGCTCGCTCTCTCACCCATCCACCGGACGAAGGAACCTGGCGTCCGATGGGTGAGCAAGCGAGTGAGCAACCGCGGCCAGCGGGCCAGCGGATTGTTGGGCGCTGCCGCAACTTTCCTTACCCGCCCGCCGGCCAGTCGGCCACAGTTACTCACTCGCTCGCTCACCCACCGGACGCCAGCTTCCTTCGTCCGGTGGGTAGGTGAGCGAGCGAGTAACTGCAGGCGGTGGGCAGGCAGGTTGTTGGGCGCTGTTGCAGCAAGCTTCCTTGGCCGCCCGCGCTTGCTTGTTCGCTCGTTCACCCACCCCCCGGACGAAGGAACCTGGCGTCCCCGTCCCCGCCCCCCATCCCCGCCCGCCGCGATCACTAGCCTTAGCCTGCCCCGGCCGCCTGGCTGCGTGCTCTGCAAGGGGGCTGGCCCCTCCTCCTTCGACCTCACCTTTCCACGCTGATTGGTCCGAAGCGCATCCCCTTCCTTATCCCCGCGTCCGCTTTCTGCCTCGTCCAGCCTAGCGGTGCTCAAGAGGCACGGCTTCCGGCTGCTCCTTCTCTGACGCCTTTCTCAGTCGCCTTCGGGCTTTACCTACAGCCGCTGCCGCCGCCGCCGCCGCCGCCGCCGCCACCGCCGCCGCCGCGGAGTGGGCCTGGGATGCCAAGACGGCGGCGGCGGCAGTATCGGCCTTTCTGGGTGTGCGGCTCCTGACTATCAAACGCGCCCCCCTTTACGGAGCCTCGCGCCCCCCTGGGGGGGCTCGCCCCACTATTTGAGAAACGCTGGTGTAAGGGATGTATGGGGCAGAAGACGGTCTCGCATATAACTAGATACAATTGCTAAAAGACTTAGATCTCACAAATGACTTTTTTCTATATAGTGTAACTTTTATCTGGATGTTTATAGAAATAATGATTGATTGCATGAATATAAAATGATATATTTGTATCTCTTTCCACTTTGTAGGGAAATGAAAAATGATTTGTATTATCTTATTTTTTTTTTGTAAGAAGCCTCGGAGGGGGCCGACACCTCCGACATAGATGTCCTCAAAATATTTCTGTAATACCTTATACCCTTTTCCTATTTTAAAATTTTTTGTAAAAACCAATAAAACTTTTTTTTCATAAAGAAAAAAAAAGTAAGCAAGAGTTAAGCAGAGCAACGGTGGACTATATCTGGCCGTAACTAGTTCTAATCATTGAAAGTGGAAAGTGATCGTTTGGAGGAGTTTCTCGAGTGGAAAACAAAGAGGAAATAGCCTTAACTTGAAGGAGGGTTGGAGGCGACTTCACCTGATAAAGAAAGAACTGTAAGAGACAGCGGGGCAAAGATAGGAAGACAAGGGAGAATAAGACTGATCGACTGGAACAACAGGAAATATTCTTTTTTTTATCTTACTGATTTGATTATTTATTTATTTATTTATTTATTTAAATTTATATCCCGCCCTTCTCCACAAAGGACCCAGGGCGGCGCACAGGAAAATTTAAAAACATACAAAATACAATAAATATAATTTAAAAAACTATTAAATAAACCTATCCTGCGCTAAAACCAAATTTTAAAAACCCAATTTAAAACTACCTAAAAGTCCCCATGGGAGGTTAGGCTAGGCCGGCTTGTTGGAACAAATATGTCTTAAGACATTGGCGGAAGAGGCGGAGGTCGGTGATGGTACGTAATTCAGGGGGTAGGTCATTCCAAAGGGCTGGGCCCGCCACAGAGAAGGCTCTTCCCCTGGGTGTCGCCAGTCGGCATTGTCCGGCCGACGGCACCCTGAGAAGGCCCTCTCTGTGGGAGCGTATCGGTCTAAGGGATGTATGGGGCAGGAGGCGGTCTCGCATATAACTAGGCCCCGAGCCATGGAGCGCTTTAAAGATAGTTGTCAAAACCTTGAAGCGCACTCGAAAAACCACAGGAAGCCAATGCAGCTCGCGCAGGATCGGTGTTATGTGGGAGCATCTAGTGGCTCCCATAATCACCCGCGCGGCTGCGTTTTGGACTAGCTGTAGCTTTCGAGTGCACCTCAAGGGAAGCCCCATGTAGAGAGCATTACAGTAGTCGACTCGGGATGTCACGAGAGCTTGAGTGACTGTGCGAAGGGCAGCCCGGTCCAGTAAGGGGCGCAATTGGCGCATCAGGCGTACCTGATGAAACGCCCCCCTGGCCACGGCCGCCACATGGTCCTCCATGGACAGCCGGGAATCCAGGAGGACACCCAAATTGCGCGCCCTCTCCACGGGGGCCAGTGTTTCGCCCCCAATGGCCAGAGTTGGTGTAATCTGGCTGAACCGGGGTGCCGGAAACCACAGCCACTCAGTCTTGGCAGGGTTGAGCTTGAGTTTGTTACCACCCATCCAGATCCGTACGGCCTCCAAACACTGGGACAGCACTTCGGCGGCATCGTTGGGGTGGTTTGGGGTGGATATGTACAGCTGGGTGTCATCAGCGTACAGGTGGTACTCCACCCCAAAACCACGGATGATCTCACCCAGCGGCTTCATATATGTGTTGAATAGGAGGGGCGAGAGGACCGACCCCTGGGGAACCCCACATAAGAGGGGTCTCGAGGTCGACCTCTGCCCCCCTGCCAACACATATTGCAACCGACGAGAGAGGTAGGACGAGAACCACCGTAAAACGGTGCCTCCCAGCCCCAACCCCCCCAGTCGGTGCAATAGGATACCATGGTCGATGGTATCAAAAGCCGCCGAGAGGTCTAATAGGACTAGGATAGAGGAATAACCTCTATCCCGCGCCCTCCAGAGATCATCAACCAACGCGACCAATGCCGTCTCGGTGCTGTGACCGGGTCGGAAGCCGGACTGGCGCGGGTCTAGATAATCAACTTCCTCCAGGTGTCACGGAAACTGTTGGGCCACCACACTCTCGACAACCTTCACTAAAAAGTGAAGGTTGGAGACCGGACGATAGTTCTCTAATAAAGCTGGGTCCAGGGACGGCTTCTTGAGGAGGGGCCTCACTACCGCCTCTTTCAAGACGGCAGGCAAGGACCCCTCACTCAAAGATGCGTTGACAATGCCCTGGAGCCAGCCTCGTGTCGTCTCCCAGGATGCCAGTACAAGCCAGGAGGGACACGGGTCCAATAAACATGTGGTCGCCCTAAGTTTCCTTGACAACCTGTCCATATCCTCGGTGGTAACAAAGTCAAACTCCTCCCAAGAAGGAACCTCAAGACTAGTCTCGGACAGTCCCACAGGACCACTGTCGATGGAGGGTAGCTCATTCCGAATCCGAGTGATTTTCTCCTGCAGATAAATCCCAAATTCCTCTGCTCGCCCTTGCAGAGGGGCTTCCCGCGGCCTCTGATGAAGGAGGGAGCGGGTCACCCCAAACAGGGCGGCAGGGCGGTTATCTGCGGATGCAATAAGGGTGGCACAATACTCACGTTTGGCCACCCTTATCGCCACTAAGTAAGCCCTAATATGGGTTCTCACTAGTGTTCGGTCGGCTTCGGAGCGAGAGGATCTCCATCTGCTCTCTAGGCATCTCTTGTGGCGTTTCATCCCCCGAAGCTCCTCGGTAAACCAAGGAGCCTGGGTGATTCGCCGCCGCAAGAGAGGCCGCAAGGGCGCGACTCGGTCCAAGGCCCCCGCGGCCGCACTTAACCATGCGGCCACTAGGTCCTCAGTCGAGTCGTGGGGCAGGGTCACAGGAATTGGCCCAAGCTCCCTCTGGAACCTTTCCGGGTCCATTAGAAGCCTGGGGCGGAACCATATAGGAATATCCGGTTCCGCCTCCCCGCGGTGAGGTGTAGCGATTGGAAAGTCCAGCCGAAGGAGAGCGTGATCTGTCCATGACAAGGGAGTGATGGCTAGGTCCCCTATTCCCAGATCACAACTCCACTGTCCCGAGACAAAGATGAAATCCAGTGTGTTTCCTCCCTCGTGAGTGGGGCCTAAAACTACCTGGGTCAGGTCCATGGCCGTCATGGAGGCTATGAACTCCCGAGCTGCTCCAGAGGCTTCGCCTGCCGACGGCAAGTTAAAGTCCCCCATGACTACCAGTCTGGGGGTCTCAACTGCCGCCTCGGCTATCACCTCTAGGAGCTCGGGCAGGGCTGTTGTTGCATAGCGAGGAGCCAGGTATACAACTAACACGCCCAACTGCCTCCCTAGGCCCCATCTCACGCAGAGAGATTCACACCCGGTTGTCTGAGGGACTGTGGTCTCCTTCGGTTCAAGACCTTCCTTTACGATAATCGCCACTCCCCCACCCCTCCCTAGGGCCCTTGGCTGATGGAAGGCACGGTAACCTGGTGGGCACATGTCCACGAGGGGCATACCCCCTTCGTGGCCCAACCAGGTTTCCGTTATACCCACCAGGTCAAAGGGACATTATTTGGATTTATGTATGATTGTAGAAGAAGACCGTGACAGTAACAACAGGAGGATTCGGCAGCATGAAGGTTTTGTGAGTAATGGCTTCTCTTCCAGATAGTGACAGTGCTTTTTCAGAACAGAAATAAGAGACAGGGGAAGGCACATGCAACAGAAAAGGAGCAGAAAGATGTGTAATGTGTACTACCAAGGCTATTATATTTATTTCAAACAATTCCAATAAGGCTGGGGAAAAAATCCTTTGAAGACCTGAATAAACTAATTATAAAATATATCTGGCAAGGGAAAAAAAGCAAGAATTAAGTTAAAATTGTTACAGGATGCAAGAATGAGAGTGTGAAACTCCCAAGAGAAAGCCCCAATTAATTCACAGCCTCAAGTAAAAGTTCAAAGAAATGTCCGTTTATTAGGTTTATCATCTTGGCAGAGCCTCGTATGTAGCCAGGACTAACAATTATTGGATGGCTTCTGGGCTTCCGGTTCCGGCTCCTGCGGCGACGGGCGAGCCTAGCGCTCGCTCGCCGCTTTGTTTCTTCTTCTGCCCCCCCACGGGGGCGAGACTCCTCTTGTTTGAGGGTCTCCCGTAAAGCCGGCTCGTCGGGGGGCGCCCCCCCCCACGGCGGTGGAGGAAGTGGCTCCCGGCGCGGCTTAGGTGAGGGAGAACATGCTGCAGGGGGTTCTCCCTTCGCCTAAGGAAGACGGCGCCATTTACAACAATGAAGAGGGTTGATCGGCTCAGTCGGGAGGTCTCCCGAGGCTTCAGCTGCGAGGGGAGAGTGAGTTTTTAAAAAACTTTTTTTCTGCTGTCAGCCAGGCTGAAAGGACTGGGAGGGGGGAGTTTGTTTTCAAAAAAAACCCCTCGGACTTAAGCGGCACTTGGAAATGGCTTCTCTGGAAGAGAAAGCGGAAATCTTAAATCCGGACTGTCTTTAACAAGGGAAAGTGGTATGCGGCTACTTGCAACATTGTGTCTAGGTCTGGCTGGTTTAAAAAAAATTTATTTTTCTACTCTCTCCTCTGGGCTCTGAGATGGACGGTGGAAAGTGGCTTTTCTTTGTCCCTGCCTGACTATTTTAACTATGGGAAATTCCCAGCGTCTCTTTACAATTGGGACTCTCTCTGGATATTAATGAAGAATTTTTTTCTTGTTGGATTTGTGGTTCCTTTCTGGATTACCTTCGCTATTATAACTATTGAGTTGGAAAATTGTCTCTCTCTTGGTTCCTGAATTTTACAACGTTTCAACCTTGATCTGAACTTTTGGCTCCCGGTTAGTCTCACCAACCCCACCCTAAAAACGCCATTTTGGTGGCATTGACTCTAACAGTTAAGATGGCTCAAGAAGCAGCACTGACAAGTTTAGAACAACGGATGGCTTCTCTTGAAACTGTTATACAAACTTTGGTAAAAGAGATTCAGGCCCAGAGGGCTGAAAACATCAATTTCAAGAAGGAGCTATTGGATACTCGGAAGAAAGTGCTGGAAAACACACAGAAGACGGAAGAATTGGAAGGGGGGTTGGTGGGGGTTAAGGGAGAGATTAAAAATGTTACTAAAGAGGTTGGGGAAACAGATGGGCATGTGTCTAGGATTGATATGGAAAGAATGACATATTTTTTGAGATTTCAGAATGTTCTTGAGGAATCTGGTGAATGCCTCCCTGATCTTATGAGCACAATTTTAGCAAACTATTTACAAAAACCTAAGGATGAGATCAGGGGGGACATTGACCTAGCCTACAGAATTAACTCAGCATATGCCAGGATAAATGAAGTGCCTAGAGAGATACATGTGAAATTTGTTAGAAGGTCAACCAGAGAGGAAATCCTGAAACTGCAGAGAGAAAGTCCATTAATTTACCAACAAAAAACGGTCACTATCTTGAAGCAGATTCCTAGAAAGATTCGAGATGCAAGACGGAAATTTTCCTTCTTGTCTAAAACATTGTTTGATCATGGGATTTGGTTCAAGTGGGTGACACCCGAAGGGATGCTGGTGTTCTGGGAAGGAGGAAGAGTGAGGATTAAAACAGTTGCTGAGGCGGAAGCCTTTCTTAAAAAACATTCCTCTGCCCTGGGGGAAGATCCAGGGGGGACGGAGGGAGCTACGGCCCCGCCCGCTGGGGGCCAGGGAGGAGAAAAAGAAGATACAATAGCCAAGAGACTTAGATCGAAAAAATAACTTTGCCTTGATTTTCCTGAACAATTTTGCATAATATTTTCTGGATTTATTGTAAATGTCTGACAGCATGGAACTGAGAATTTAGGTATATGTACTTGCTTTTACCTTGTAGTGTTATGAAAAATGCTTTTTTTTGTTATTTTTTTTATTGTGTATTTTGAGGTCTCGGAAGGGCCGACGACTCTGACGTGAATGCTCTCAAAATTTCTTTGTATCCCTTACCCTATCCTATAGAAAAAATGTAAAACCAATAAAACTTTTTCAATATAAAACAATTATTGGATGGCTTCTGCACTTTATCCCCTTATGCCCCCTCCCCTCTGCCTGTCATAAATCACGTTCCCCAATTAGCATTCAAAGTAAATCTATGCATGCGCAGTCACAGGTCATCCTGAGATTCCTTTCCCAACCACAGGAATATCAAGAATTTTCGCTTTGTTAGGACAGACAGATAATCTCCATGGCAATGTCGGGACGTTGACATCCGGCCCCCCTCACTTCTCAAAAGCAACCTATGGGAAACAAAACAATTTGTGTATAAATTGTAAGGTGTATAACTTAGGGAGGCGTTCTCCCCCCAGGCTTGCTTGGATTTTCTGCATGGAATTTTTCTATGAGGCGATCAGCTTGGATGTTTCTATGTTTCACCCACGATGCCTCCGATAAGGGATAACCCTTCCACTTGATTAGGTATTGGAGTTGCCTTCTGTGCCACCTTGAATCAAGAATTCGTTGAACTTCATAATGGGTTTGGCTCCCTATGACCATAGGGCCTGGGGGCGCCCGGGGCAGTGGTCTCAGAGTGGAACTGATCACGGGTTTCAAAAGGCTACTATGAAACGATTGGTGTGTCTTCCCCAGCATTCGAGGCAGTTTCAATATCACTGTGACTGGGTTGATGATCTTTACTATGAATAGAATAGAATAAATCTTTATTACGGTCAAAGACCAGCAATACACGTTACATTTAACCATACGTTAAAAAGTACTAACTTTAAGATATAATTTTAAAAATGTCAGCATTATAAGTGGAAAGTAGCATACATGTTCTCACTTTGTTCAGGTCATTTGCTGGTTTACCTAGGTGCAAAAGTGTTAAGTATGTATGTAAATACCATGGTCCTGAAATTGTTAGAGATATGTCCAAATGATTGGTACAAGATGACAACTATACTTCTGTAACCATTTTTTTTCTTGTGGACATTGCGGAAGCACAGAATTTTGCCACTGCATACGTAGTAGCCGGGTTCGTGTCCTGGAGGAGGAAGTCCAGATAAAAATTGTCTGCCCTCCCTGGTAATCTCTCTAATAAGGGGAGAATATATGCAGATCTGCAAGCTCTGTATAGCTCACAGTGTAATAGCACGTGTGAGATATCTTCCACTTCTCTTTTACCACATATACAAACCCATTCTGCTATAGGTGTTCTCTTATACCTGCCCTGGAGAAGTGCTGAAGGTAGAATGTTAAATCTGGCTCTGAAGAAAGCTATTCTTTGTTTTGGGAAGATGAGGTCATTTAAATATCTTGTCGATTCCCACACACCCTGTTTGATTCTGTTCCTATTGTGGAAAGGCAATCTATTTAGTTCTTCTTGGAACTCATGTCCTTCATTCTATTAATTACTACTTGCTTCGCTTGATCAAAGTCCAGGGACATTAAAAGTACCGGTGAGAGGCCATAAGTGCCCAGCTTGTGCTCAATTGCCTGATTCCAGGGGGAGGGGAAGTTGTCAATCAACACTAGTGGGGAGAGCCCCTCTGGAAAAAATTGCATTTTAAGCCAATGGATGATCATCATCTTCCAGGCTCTTACCTGAATTTGAGGCATACCTGCCTCAATTCTTAACTGGGCATTTGGAGTTCCATTGGGTGCAGCTAAGATGGCTCGCAGGAATTTGGATTGTATGATTTCTATCAAGTCTTTCTTTATGAGGATTCCTATTTGTGCCCCATATAGTATTTGTGCCAATGTTTTGACCTCAAAAAGTTTTAGGGCAGCGGGTACTAACTGGCCGCCACCTGTGTAAAAGAAATGTTTAATTTTTTTAATTTTATTTTTTTTTAATTTTAATCATATTTATATCCCGCCCTTCTCCACGAAGGACCCAGGGCAGCGCACAGGAATCTAAAAACATACAAAACGATAAATACAAAATTTAAAAACATATTAAATTACAATCCTATGCTAAAACCAAATAAAATCCCCAGTTTAAAAACTATCTAAAATAGCCCCGACGGGAGGTTAGGCTAGGCCGGCTTGCTGGAAAAGATGTGTCTTTAGACACTGGCGGAAGAGGCGGAGGTCCGAGATGATACGCAGTTCAGGGGGTAGGTCGTTCCAAAGGGCAGGGCCCGCCACAGAGAAGGCTCTTTCCCTGGGTGTCGCCAGTCGGCATTGCCCGGCCGACGGCACCCTGAGAAGGCCCTCTCTGTGGGAGCGGATCGGCCGAAGGGATGTATGGGGCAGGAGACGGTCTCGCATATAACTAGATCCCGAGCCATGGAGCGCTTTAAAGATGGTCGTCAAAACCTTGAAGCGCACCCGAAACGCCACAGGCAGCCAGTGCAGCTCGCGCAGGATTGGTGTTATATGGGAGCATCGAGAGGCTCCCGTAATCACCCGCGCGGCTGCATTCTGGACTAACTGTAGCTTTCGAGTGCACCTCAAGGGAAGCCCCATGTAGAGAGCATTACAGTAGTCGAGTCGGGACGTCACGAGAGCTTGAGTGACTGTGCGGAGGGCAGCCCGGTCCAGTAAGGGGCGCAATTGGCGCATCAGGCGTACCTGATGAAACGCCCCTCTGGCCACGGCTGCCACATGGTCCTCCATGGACAGCCGGGAATCCAGGAGGACACCCAAATTGTGCACCCTCTCCATGGGGGCCAGTGTTTCGCCCCCAATGGCCAGAGTTGGAGTAATCTGGCTGAAACGGGGTGCCGGAAACCACAGCCACTCAGTCTTGGGCGGGTTGAGCTTGAGTATGTTACTACCCATCCAGATCCGTACGGCCTCCAAACACCGGGACAGCACCTCGGCGGCATCGTTGGGGTGGTCTGGGGTGGAGATGTACAGCTGGGTGTCATCAGCGTACAGATGGTAACCCACCCCAAAACCACGGATGATCTTGCCCAGCGGCTTCATATATGTGTTGAATAGGAGGGGCGAGAGGACCGACCCCTGAGGAACCCCGCATAAGAGGGGTCTCGAGGTCGACCTCTGCCCCCCTGTCAACACATATTGCGACAGACCAGAGAGGTAGGACGAGAACCACCGTAGAACGGTGCCTCCCAGCCCCAACCCCCCCAGTCGGCGCAATAGGATACCATGGTCGATGGTATCAAAAGCCGCTGAGAGGTCTAATAGGACTAGGATAGAGGAATATCCTCTATCCCGCACCCTCCAGCGATCATCAACCAATGCGACCAATGCCGTCTCGGTGCTGTGCCCGGGTCGGAAGCCGGACTGGCGCGGGTCTAGATAATCAACTTCCTCCAGGTGTCACGGAAACTGTTGGGCCACCACACTCTCAACAACCTTCACTAAAAAGTGAAGGTTGGAGACCGGACGATAGTTCTCCAATAATGCTGGGTCCAGGGAAGGCTTCTTGAGGAGGGGCCTCACTAACGCCTCTTTCAAGACGGCAGGCAAGAACCCCTCACTCAAGGAGATGTTCACAATCTCCTGGAGCCAGCCTCGTGTCGTCTCCCAGGATGCCAGTACAAGCCAGGAGGGACACGGGTCCAATAAACATGTGGTCGCCTTAAGTCTCCTTGACAACCTGTCCATATCCTCGGTAGTAACAAAGTCAAACTCCTCCCAGAATGGTGCCTCAAGACCAGCCTCAGACATTCCCACCGGACCACTGGAGGGTAGCTCATTCCGAATCCAAGTGATTTTGTCCTGCAGATAAATCCCAAATTCCTCTGCTCGTCCCTGCAGAGGGGCTTCCCACGGCCTCTGATGAAGGAGGGAGCGGGTCACCCCAAACAGGGCGGCAGGGCGGTTATCTGCGGATGCAATAAGGGTGGCGCAATACTCATGTTTGGCCACCCTTATCGCCACTAAGTAAGCCCTAATATGGGTTCTCACTAGTGTTCGGTCGGCTTCGGAGCGAGAGGATCTCCATCTGCTCTCTAGGCGTCTCTTGTGGCGTTTCATCTCCCTCAGCTCCTCGGTAAACCAAGGAGCCTGGGTGACTCGTCGCCGCAAGAGAGGCCGCAAGGGCGTGACTCGGTCCAAGGCCCCCGTGGCCGCACTTAACCATGCGGCCACTAGGTCCTCAGTCGAGTCGCGGGGCAAGTCCACAGGAATTGGCCCAAGCTCCCTCTGGAACCTTTCCGGGTCCATCAGGAGCCTGGGGCGGAACCATCTAGGAATATCCGGTTCCGCCTCCCCGCGGTGAGGTGAGGCGATTGGAAAGTCCAGCCGGAGGAGAGCGTGATCTGTCCATGACAAGGGTGTGATGGCTAAATCCCCTGTTCCCAGATCACTACTCAACTGTCCCGAGACGAGGATCAAATTCAGGGTGTGTCCCCCCTCATGAGTAGGGCCTACAACTACCTGGGTCAGGTCCATGGCCGTCATGGAAGCCATGAACTCCCGAGCTACTCCAGAGGTCTCACCTACTGATGGCAAGTTAAAGTCCCCCATGACCAAAAGTCTGGGGGTCTCAACCGCCGCCTCGGCTATCACCTCTAGGAGCTTGGGCAGGGCTGTTGTTGCATAGCGAGGAGCCAGGTATACAACTAACACGCCCAACTGCCTCCCTAGGCCCCACCTCACGAAGAGGGACTCACATCCGGTTGTCTGAGGGACAGTGGTCTCCCTCGGCTCAAGACCTTCCCTAATCATAATCGCCACCCCCCCACCCCTCCCTAGGGCCCTTGGCTGATGAAAGGCACGGTAACCTGGTGGGCACATTTCTACGAGGGGCAAACCCCCCTCGTGGCCCAACCAGGTTTCCGTTATACCCACCAGGTCCGGGTCCGCCTCTGACACAAGGTCATAAATGCGGGGGGCTTTTGTAGCACGGACCTGGCATTGCATAACATCAGCCTAGGGCCCCGGTCCTGTGATTCCTGCCCTCCTAGTCTGCGAAGGGAGCAAGGGGTGTTGGAACGCGAGACCGCCTGTATCCAGCGACCTCGGTCCTCCAACGTCCGCCTCCCACCGCCCCTGCCCCTCCCTAGAACCGGAACGATAGAAAAAACCTCAGTGGAAACGGCGTCCCCTTCCCCTTCCTCCGTTTCTCTACTTCCGCCGGCCGGCCTTATCGTATGCCGTCCCCTCCCTGGGCTATCTCCCCCCTTCACCCTGGAACCCCCTAAAAGCCGAATTAAAAAATTAAATAAAACCCCCCTCAGTTTGTGCTTTGCCCACCTCTCAGGAGCAATCAGTCCATCCTCGAGGTGGGCCCGTGTTAGACAAGGGGGCCAGGCCTGCGAGAGCGGAGACTCCCGCAGGCAAAGGAGATCACGCCTAGAATACATCACTAAAAACACAGAGGTCGTCCATACCTAGGGGACAAAGTGCAAGTCCGAAATAGGTCTAAAACAGAGTCCAGGGTAAAATAAAGTGGCAAGTGCGAAGTGTATATAAGTGGATATAATCCATTTAGGGCAGAGGGGAGAAGACAGTCAGACTGATGATCTTATGGATGGGGGGAACACAGTTCAGTCTCATCCAAACCCCCTCCACTTGTCTTCCTCGGTCACATAAGTCTCAATCCGTGTTTAGTGCCGCACGACTAGCTGGTCCATCGTGCGGCCTGATGTAAAACGCAGGGATGTGTGACACGGCTTACCACCTCCAAGCCCAGCACTCACTTCAAGGTCTTCCTGGGTCCTCTTCGGTCACGATCCACCATTTCACGATCTGGCTGCGTGGCTTCTTCATCCATTCCTTCATCGCCACCCTGGGTCCTCTGTGGAGAAGGGCGGGATATAAATATAAATTAAAATAAATAAATAAATAAATAAATCTCCGTCTCCATCTCCTTCTCCTTCTCCAACTCCCTCTCCAATCCATCTCCTTCTCCAACTCCTTACTCCACCTCCTTCTCATTCTCCTTCTTCCATCATCTTCCATCGTCCTCCATTCCTCTCTCCACCTCTCCTCACTCCACGCTTCCTCTCTCCGTCCTCTCACTTCCTCTCACCATCCAACTCCTCCAATTCCAACTCCGTTTCACCATTCCACCTGCAGCAACATCCACCAGCCTTCTCCTCTCTCCGACGACATCCTCTCACCTTCTTTCTGCCACTCTCACCATTCCAGCCGCTCAGCCTCCAGCCACAGCTCGGATGGGATCAGCTGTAAAAAACACTCGGGTCGGGATCGGGATTAGGCCGCACGATCTGGCATAGACCGTACGGCCTGATGGTAGTCCTCCCGACCCGACCCGGTCCGGCCAATACAAGTCTTCTGCATCCCGGCTTTGCAGCCTACCTCCCTGCTTGCAGCCGCGCCGGGACGCTCCAGGCCGCAGAAGGCCGAGTTGGACCGCACCCTGTTCCTCCTCACCCAGCCGTCACTCCCTGGGCTCACCCCTCACATCCGGGCGGCTCGGGGCGGCGGCTGGCATGTCGTCTTGCTGGGCCAGCCCTCAGAGATGATCGGCGAGGGCTGGCAGCGTCCTCCGAGGCAAAAACGGCCCCTGGGATCTCCGTAACATTTTTAGAGTGCGACCTCCATTATCGCACAAACGCAAACATAATTGCATTTGAGGACCTAATGGCTACTTGAAAAATGTTATCCAGGTGTGCCTTCCACGTCCCTTGTGCATGGAAAACCACCCCCAGGTACCTAAATGTTCTAACCTGTTCCAGACTATGTCCTTCTATTTTCCAGGGGTATTGGCTAGGTCTTTTAGCAAAAACTAGAATTTTTGATTTCTCAAAGTTCAGGACCAGCTTGTTTTGCCTGCAATAGTTGAGTGTTGCCCTGATGGCTCTCTTCAGTCCTATGGGGGTTTGTGAGATAATAGCGGCATCATCAGCATATAAGAGAATTGGAACTTTGCGTTGTGCTAGGCTGGGGGATGGAAGTCAGGGTTCTGTAGGAGATCAACCATAGAATTGATATAGAAGTTAAAGAGGGAGGGGGACAGGATGCATCTTTACTATGGGGAATGGCCCCACAAATTTCGGCCCCAGTTTTTTGCTAGGCAGTCTTAGTCTCAAGTATTTTGTGGAGAGGTAAACCTTCTCTCCTACCCAGAACGGCTGTTGCGGAGCTCGGTGTTTATCTGCCTGTTTCTTGTAGGTTTGTGTCGCTTTGACTAGTGCTTTCTTGACATTTTCCCAAGCTGCTTTCAACATCGACATCCAATCAGTCAAGCTGACTGAGGAGGGAGGGTGTCTTGGATACTCAGGCATTGGGACAAAGTCCATGCCGCTCACTACTTTGAACGGCGTGAGTCCTGTGCTGCTGTGAACAGCATTATTGTATGCAACCTCAGCAAAAGATAAAAGGTCTGCCCAATTAGACTGCTGATAGTTCACGTAGCATCTCAGGTACTGCTGTATCATGGCGTTCAGTTTCTCTGCTGCCCCATTAGTGCTCGGATGAAAAGCTGAACTAAGACCCTGAGATGACCCAATGGACCGCAGGAACTCCCTCCAAACTTTAGCCGTGAACTGGACCCCTCTGTCTGAGATGATTCTTCGAGGTACTCCATGCAGTCAGTAGATATGCTTCACAAAGAGTTTAGCCAGTTTGTGAGCCGAGGGTAGTCCGCTACAGGGAATGAAGTGTGCCTGCTTGGAGAACAGGTCTATTACAGTCCAAATCACTGTGCTTCCCCCACTTTTTGGCAACTCTACTATAAAGTCCATTGCAATCTCCTCCCATGGCCTCGTTGGTTCTGCCACTGTTTGCAGCAGTCCCGGGGGGTTTCCTGGTCGTATTTTCATTGTAGCGCAGACGGTTCAACTCTTTACGTAACTATCCACATCTTTCTTCATTCCAGGCCACAAGAATTGCCTCCGGGCTAGGTGTAAAGTCTTTAGGAACCCAAAATGGCGTGCCAATTTGGCGTCGTGGCTCCTCTGGAGAACTAGGATACGTAGGGATTCTGGAACATAGAGTTTCGTCCCCTTCCATGTGAGGTCATCTCTCTTCATCAAGATGTGTTGGTTGTTTTGGAACCAGGGGTCTGCTAGCAGCTCAGTTTTGAGTCTTGTGGTTAGGTCGCTTGCGGGTTGACCCCGCTGGTCACGTTGTTGCCGCTTGGTGGTTACTTGGGCAGCTGTTCGAGTAGAAGGAATAATGGCATCCACTACGTGCTCCCGTTCGCATTTGTACTAAGGCATGCGGAAGAGGGCATCAGCTAGAGAGTTCCTCTGCCTGTGCTTCCTCCTCCTGTGCTTTAGTTTGAAGTCGAAAGGGTTGAAATATTGAGCCCATCGGACTTGTTTGGGTGATAGTTTCCGTGGGGTCCTGAGAGCTTCCAGATTTTTGTGTTCGGTCCAGACTTCAAACAGTTTCTGGCTCCCTTCTAACAGGTGTCTCCAGGTTAGCAGTGCCCATCTCACTGCGAAAGCCTCCTTTTCCCATGCGGCCCATCGTCTCTCCGTGTCTGTGAGCTTGCGGGAGGTATAGGCACAGGGTTGTAAATTTCTTTGGTTGTTTCTTTGGAGTAGCACTGCTCCTACGGCCATGTCGCTGGCGTCTGCCTGGATCACGAAAGGTTGCTCAGGGTCAGGATGCTTCAGTACCGGCTCCTTTGCAAACATTTCTTTCAGTGTTTCAAATGCCTCTTGGCAGGTTAGGCTCCACTGTAGGGGTTGTCCTGGACGAGGTTTCATTCCTGGGCTCCCTGTCTTCAGGAGGTCTGTCAGGGATTTGGCAATTTTCGCAAAGGAGGGAATTAATTGCCTGTAGAAGTTTGCGAACCCTAGGAAGCTTTGTAGCTGTCTGCGTCTCCTCCCTTCAGCAGGATCAGATATCCCTCCCCTCTCTTTCGGACGGCAGGCTGGCCTCTCATCATGAAGAGTGGCTCGATCAAAATCCTCCCTCAGTTGCTCTACTGCACCCCCCAGGAATCCCATCTGGGGCCGTGGGCGCCTGGTTTGTTCCCAGTCCCACATCCAGTCCACCCTTGCCAGTTCGCTCGAGACTCCCCCTTTTTGGGGGGAATTAGGGTAAGGGAATTCAAGCTCAGCTGCTTTAGGAGCTAAATTCCACCAGTACTCATCTTTCCTTGCTTCTGCCGCTGGGAAAGGCTTCACAGGCTGGACATCTGGAGCTCCGCTGTTCAGGGTGTCTGGCTGGCCTCCAGCTGAAATGAGGCTTTCTTCTGATAGTCCATCTTCTGCCATGGTGGCCTTATTTCCTCTCCATGTGCTCCAGATATCAGGGAGTGCCTGGAAGAGGCGGGACTCAGGTAGCCCGGAAATCTTGATAGATTTTTAAAAGTTAGTCCTGGCTATCTGTGAAGCTCCCAAGAGAAAACCCCAATTAATTCACGGCCTCAAGTAAAAGTTCAAAGAAATGTCCGTTTATTAGGTTTATCATCTTGGCAGAGCCTCATATGTAGCCAGGACTAACAATTATTGGATGGCTTCTGCACTTTACCCCCTTATGCCCCCTCCCCTCTGCCTGTCATAAATCATGTTCCTGTCAGGTCTGCTTCTAACGATAACCAAGAAAGAAACCCCTCAACTCCATTTTGGATGGAATTAAAAGTACTTTTACTGGTTATGAAATGAATAGCATAGATGCTAAGCAAGGTCTGAAGTGTGTAGGCGTGAAAAGCATATATATCAATATATGTCCAACCCCCTTTCCCAATAACCCCCACCCCATTGTCCAATACGCAAGCCCCTCAGGTGTCATGTGGGTCGCATCTTCAAGGAGCATCATCAGGATGGTATGCAGGACCGTTGGCCTTGACCAGCGCACGGCCCCAGCCACTGGTATGCGAAGTAGATGGCAATAATGTACTCCTTTCTGCAAATCATTCTCCTGCACCATATATTCCCATAGCACAATAGCAAAGCCCCTCCCTCCCTGTTTCATATGGCAGCCAAAGCAAACAGCAAAGCGTTGAAAGTAAATCTATGCATGCGCAGTCACAGGTCATCCTGAGATTCCTTTCCCGACCACAGGAATGTCAAGAATTTTCACTTCGTTAGGACAGACAGATAATCTCCATGGCAACGTCAGGACGTTGACATAGAGGAGGCTTTAGACTACCAAATTTATTTTATTATTTTTTATTTTTCAAATTTATACCCCGCCCTTCTCCTTGTAAATTGGGAATTATATTACCATGCAGTAGTGTTAATGTGGATGAAAGAATTGATTGTATTGAGAAATACAAGATTATTGACATTGGAGGGACATGACTTGCAATTGGGTTGGCATGCCTTTTTATGGTATGGGAAAAATAAGATACATGTGTACTTTCAAAGACATTATATAAGAAATGCTTTACTGTTTATTTGGGAGAAAGTTAGAGAACAACATTACTTAAAGATACCAATCTGGCTTTCAATGATAGAAGCATTAATACATCCAAATATTATGAATAGGGGAAACATTCCCCTACCTACTGAGTATTAAATTAGAAGAACAAGTGAAAGAAACTGCAATGTTGTGCATGGGAAACAGACGAGGAGCCAGATTCCAGCAATACTGTTTATTCAAGATAAGAGCAGACTATAAACCAATATACAGCTTCCGGCTGACAGCCCCTTTTATGGGAAGCTGTCAGCCATTAACCAATAACTTTAAAATATGTCCCACACTTGCTCGGCAGAAGGAATAGCCTCTGCTCGCACCTGTATGGACATAACACCTGTGGGATGTTCCATTAATTTCGTACTACACAAACATAATCATCCAGATACATTGGTCTTCGACGGCTTTGTGTTGACCTATGGCTCTCCTGTATTTCTATCGGGCCCCCACCCGTTGACTGCATCCTCAATGCTTCTTCAACTGCATCAGATGGATTACTAATTACTGCATCAGATGGATTACTAATTACTTCGCTTGCGCGAAGATGGCGGGCTAGCTCTGGAGCTCCGTGTGAGCTGTGGAGGTCGTTGGCTTTTTAAGTGCTCCCAGCCCTCTCTTTATGGCTTGGAGGGCTTGGGATCGATGAGGAGCCCACCCTGGCATTTCAGGGTGAGGTTCGCGATGTCGAGGGGTGAGTCGGGAGCGAATACGGCACCGGCGACGGGGACGCTGAGACGGTGAGAGCGTCGGAGCGAAGGCCGTCGGAGCGGAGGCCGGAGCGGAGGCCGGCGTCCCTGGCGTTTTTATCAGGCGCGGGGATGCCGGCTGCGCCTAGGAGTTCCCGACGTTGGCGGCAGCTCGCCATGGGGGTGAGACGGCGGTGAGAGTGCCGGGAGGCCAGCGGCGACGGCGACAATGACGGTGGAGAGAAGAGAGAGAGAGGAGAGAAGATGGTGGCGGTGAAAGCGCTGGGAGGTCGGAGAGAGAGGCGGAGGGAATGGCGAGTGGCGAGGCGGCCGCTGGAAGCCAGGCCGACGGCGGTGGGAGCGCCGGGAGGCCGATGGTGAAGGCGGTGGCGCAGGAGATGGCGACAATGGTGGTGGAGAGAAGGTGGCGGCGGTGAGAGAGCCGGGAGGTCGGAGAGAGAGGTGGAGGGAGTGGTGAGGCGGCCGCTGGAAGCCAGGCCGACGGCGGTGGGAGCGCCGAGAGGCCGGTGGTGAAGGCAGTGGCGCAGGAGATGGCGGCGGTGGGAGCGCCGAAGCGGTCGCAGACGGCCATGCTGACCAACTTTGAAATCCTCTCCCTATGGTTTTGTAAGATCGAGAGAACTGAGCCATGTTAAGATCTTGAAAGACCTTGATTTGTCCTAAAGACCCATGGACGGGAATAGCTAAACGGACGCCCTAATTGACATTGCGAACTAATTTTCATTGCGAACTATCCTCATTGATGCACTTTATTTCATTTTTAATATCAACTGATGAAATCTATTTTAAATCATGGCTAACGACTTTTAAAATCTATTGTATTTTAACCCATGACCCACTGATGAATTCCATCTTACATTGCCTATTTTTTGATAATTAGTTTTAGTTATTTATTTATAGCATATGTACTCTAGAGCGAATCTTTTGTTACTGCGAGAGTCCCCGCTCTCGCAGGTTTGGCCCTCCGCTCTATCGAGGGCCCGTCTTGATGAGGGATTTATTAATCCGGAGAGATGGGCGAAGCGTGGCCTTAGGGGGTTTTTAGTAAGTAAATTATTGTCTTTTTTAGGGGGTACCAGGGAGGGGGGTGGGCATAGACAGATAGAGACGGAAGAACAAAATGGAAAAAAGGGCCGGACCAGCAGCCGACGGAGGGAAGCGGAAGGATCCGACAGGAGGGGGGAAACACGAGTCGTTCCGTTGGAGGGCATACCAATCCAGAGGGTCGTGGGGAGGGGCAGGGCCAAGGGGAGACAAGTTCCATCCTCCCGGTTGGTGGCACGTAGCCATTGGTTACAAACGGTCGGGTGCCACAACCCCCGCAGGCTAGGTGGTCAGGGAGTACAGAGCCAGGGCCTGCGGCTGATGTTTTGTAACGCCAGGTCCGTGGTCAACAAAGCCCCCCTCATCAGTGACTTGGTGTCAGAGGGGGAGCCGGACCTGGCTGGAATTGCGGAGACCTGGTTGGGCCACGAGGGAGGACTCCCCCTCGTTGAAATGTGCCCACCAGGCTACCGCGCTTTTCATCAGCCCTGGGCCCTAGGCAGGGGCGGTGGGCTAGCGGTCATTGTCAAGGAAGGTCTTGAGCCGAGAGAGACCATTGTGCCACAGACCACCGGTTGTGAGTCCCTCTGCGTGAAGTGGGGCCTAGGGAGGCAGTTGGGCTTGCTGGTTGTATACCTGGCTCCCCGCTATGTAGCAGCAGCCCTGCCCGAGCTCCTGGAGGTGATCGCTACGGTGGCAGTTGAGACCCCCAGACTTTTAGTCATGGGGGACTTTAATCTGCCATCGTTGGGCGAATCATCCGAGGCAGCTCGGGAGTTCATGGCTTCCATGACGGCCATGGACCTGACCCAACTAATTCAAGGCCCCACCCACGAGGGTGGACATACACCGGACCTCATCTTTGTCTCAGGCCAATGGAAGAGTGATCTGGGTATAGGGGATATAGTCATCACGCCCTTGTCATGGTCAGACCACTCACTTCTCCGGCTCGACTTTCCGACCGCTGCTCCCCTCCGCGGGGAGGCGGAACCTGAGTCACCGATCTGGTTCCGCCCCAGGCGCCTGATGGACCCTGACGGGTTCCAGATGGCGCTTGGGCCACTTCCTGTACCCCTGACCCGCGCCCCGATGGAGGACCTCGTGGCCGCATGGAATACTGCGACCACGGGAGCCTTGGATCGGGTCGCGCCCTTGCGGCCTCTCTTGCGGCGGCGAACCACCCTGGCTCCTTGGTTCACCGAGGAGCTGAGGGTGATGAAACGCCGCAAGAGATGCCTAGAGAGAAGATGGAGGTCTACCCGATCTGAATCTGACCGGACACAGGTAAGAGCCCATTTACGGACTTACATTGTGGCGCTGAGAGTGGCCAAATGTCATCATTGTGCTACTCTCATAGCATCCGCAGACAACCGCCCTGCCACCCTGTTTAGGGTGACCCGCTCCCTCCTTCAACAGAGGGTGCGGGAAGCCCCGTTACAGGGTAGAGCAGAGGAATTTGTGATTTTTCTGCAGGAGAAAATCACTCAGATACAGAACGAGCTAGCCCCCATTGATGGCCCAGTGGGATGCCACGAGACAGATCTTGTTTGGGAGGAGTTTGACTCCGTTACTTCCGAGGATATGGACAGGTTACGTGGGCGACTGCGAGCCACCACATGTTTATTGGACCCGTGTCCCTCCTGGCTTGTACTGGCATCCTGGGAGGTGACACGAGGCTGGCTCCAAGAGGTTGTCAACGCATCCTTAAGTGAGGGTTCCTTGCCTGCTTCCCTAAAAGAGGCTATGGTGAGGCCCCTCCTTAAGAAGCCCATAATTATTTATGCATATTTAAATGTACTCCAAATTGGACCTACTACGGCTGCGAGAGTCCCCGCTCTCGCAGGTTTGGCCCTCCGCTTTAACGAGGGCCCGCCTTGATGAAGGATTCATTAATCTGAAGAGGCGGGCGAAACGCGGCCTGAGGGGGTTTTTAGCATGTAAATTATTGTCAATTTTAGGGGGTACCAGGGAGGGGGGAGGGTACAAACAGTTAGATAGAGAGGGCCAGGCCAGCAGACGACGGAGGGAAACGGAAGGATCCGTGAGGGGGGGGAAATACGAGTCGTTCCTATGGAGGGCACTTCCATTCAGACGGTCGTGGGGAGAGGCAGGTCTGAGGGGAGGCAAGTTCCATCCTCCCGGTTGGGGGCACGTAGCCGTTGGTTACAAACGGTCAGGTGTCCCAACCCCCGCAGGCTAGGTGGTCAGGGAATACAGAGCCAGGGTCTGAGGCTGATGTTTTGTAATGCCAGGTCCGTTGTCAACAAAGCCCCCCTCATTCATGACCTTGTGTCAGAGGGGGAGCCAGACCTGGCAGGAATAGCGGAGACCTGGTTGGGCCACGAGAGTGGACTCTCCCTCGTTGAAATGTGCCCACCAGGTTACCGCGCTTTTCATCAGCCTCGGACCCTAGGCAGGGGTGGTGGGGTAGCGGTTATCGTAAAGGAAGGTCTTGAGCCGAGAGAGACCACTGTGCCACAGACCACCGGTTGTGAGTCCCTCTGCGTGAAGTGGGGCCTGGGGAGGCAGTTGGGCGTGCTGGTTATATACCGGGCTCCCCACTATGTAGCAGCAGCCCTGCCCGAGCTCCTGGAGGTGATCGCTACGGTGGCAGTTGATACCCCCAGACTTTTAGTCATGGGGGACTGTAATCTGCCATCGGTGGGCGAATCATCCGGGGTAGCTCGGGAGTTCATGGCTTCCATGACGGCCATGGACCTGACCCAATTAATTCAAGGCCCCACCCACGAGGGTGGACATACACCGGATCTCATCTTTGTCTCTGGCCAGTGGAAAAGTGATCTGATTATAGGGGATATAGTCATCACGCCCTTGTCATGGTCAGATCACTCACTTCTCCGGCTCGACTTTCCAACCGCTACCCCCCTCCGCGGGGAGGCGGAACCTGAGTCACCGATCTGGTTCCGCCCCAGGCGCCTGATGGACCCTGATGGGTTCCAGGCGGCGCTTGGGCCATTTCCTGTACCCCTGACCCGTGCCCCGATGGAGGACCTCGTGGCCGCATGGAATACTGCGACCACGGGAGCCTTGGATCGGGTCGCGCCCTTGCGGCCTCTCTTGCGGCGGCGAGCCACCCTGGCTCCTTGGTTCACCGAGGAGCTGAGGGTGATGAAATGCCACAAGAGATGCCTAGAGAGAAGATGGATGACTACCCGATCTGAATCTGACCAGACACAGGTAAGAGCCCATTTACGGACTTACATTGTGGCGCTGAGAGTGGCCAAACGTCATCATTGTGCCACTCTCATAGCATCCACAGATAACCGCCCTGCCGCCCTGTTTAGGGTGACCCGCTCCCTCCTTCAACAGAGGGTGCGGGAAGCCCCGCTACAGGGTAGAGCAGAGGAATTTGTGATTTATCTGCAGGAGAAAATTGCTCAGATACAGAACGATTTAGCCCTTATTGATGGCCCAGTGGGTTGCCACGAGGCGGATCTTGTTTGGGAGGAGTTTGACTCCGTTGCTTCCAAAGATATGGACAGGTTACGTGGGCGACTGCGAGCCACCACATGTTTATTGGACCCGTGTCCCTCCTGGCTTGTACTGGCATCCTGGGAGGTGACACGAGGCTGGCTCCAAGAGGTTGTCAACGCATCCTTGAGTGAGGGTTCCTTGCCTGCTTCCCTAAAAGAAGCTATGGTGAGGCCCCTCCTCAAGAAGCCCTCTTTGGATCCAGCTCTTTTAAACAACTACCGTCCAGTCTCCAACCTTCCCTTTCTGGCGAAGGTTGTCGAGAGTGTGGTGGCACAACAGTTTCCCCGTCACCTGGAGGAAGTTGAGTATCTAGATCCGCGCCAGTCCGGCTTTCGGCCCGGGCATAGCACCGAGACGGCATTGGTCGCGTTGGTAGATGATCTCTGGAGGGCCAGAGATGGGGGTTGTTCCTCCATCCTGGTCCTATTAGACATCTCGGCGGCTTTTGATACCATCGACCATGGTATCCTATTGCACCGGCTGGGGGGGTTGGGGGTGGGAGGCACCGTTTTGCGGTGGTTCTCCTCCTACCTCTCTGGCCGGTCGCAATTTGTGTTGACAGGGGGGCAGAGGTCGACCTCGAGACCCCTCACATGTGGGGTGCCTCAGGGGTCGGTCCTCTCGCCCCTCCTGTTCAACACATATATGAAGCCGCTGGGTGAGATCATCCGTGGTTTTGGGGTAGAGTATCATCTCTACGCTGATGATACTCAGCTGTATATATCTACCCCAAACCACCCCAACGATGCCGTAGCGGTGATGTGCCAGTGCCTGGAAGCCGTGCGGATCTGGATGGGAAGTAACGGACTCAAGCTCAACCCGACCAAGACCGAGTGGCTGTGGTTTCCGGCTGCCCGGTTCAACCAGCTGACTCCATCGCTGGCCATAGGGGACAAACATCTTGCCCCTGTGGATGGGGCGCGCAACTTGGGTGTCCTCCTAGATGCCCGGCTGTCCATGGAAGATCAAGTGACAGCCGTGGCTAGGAGGGCGTTTTACCAGGTTCGCCTGGTTCGCCAGTTGCACCCCCTATTGGATCGGGACGCCCTTCGCACAGTCACTCATGCTCTTGTGACATCCCGACTGGACTATTGCAACTCTCTCTACATGGGGCTCCCCTTGAGGTGCACCCGGAGACTTCAGATGGTCCAGAATGCAGCCGCGCGAGCAATTATGGGAACCTCCAGGTTTACCCACATAACACCGCTCATGCGCGAGCTGCACTGGCTGCCTGTCATCTTCCGGGTGCGCTTCAAGGTATTAGTCATCATCTTTAAAGCGCTCCATGGCTCGGGACCTAGCTATCTACGGGATCGGATCCTGCCTCACACATCCTCACGGCCGATTCGCTCCCACAGAGAGGGGCTTCTCCGGGTGCTGTCCACTAGACTTTGTCAGCGGGCGACACCCAGGGGAAGAGCTCTCTCTGTGGCGGGCCCAGCCCTCTGGAACGACCTTCCCCCCGACATTAGAATGACCACGGACTTCCGCTCCTTCCGTCTAAAATTAAAAACGCATCTTTTCTGCTTGGCCCGCCTAGGGTAGTCTCTCTTCTATGGGGTTTTTAGTTTAAGGGTTTTTTTAGGATAGTTGGTATTTTATAGTTGTTTTAGCGCAGGATATGATTTAATGTGATTTTAATTTTGTACTTTGTTTTATGTTACTGTTCTTAATTTACCTGTGCCCCGCCTCGAGTCCCTTTGGGGAGAGAGAGCGGGTTAGAAATAAAATTTATTATTATTATTATTATTATTATTATAATGCTCTCCGGGACATCCAACTGGGCATATCCCTCAGCCGGAGATGAAAAAGAGCAAGACGGACTCTACAGCAGTGGACCCTCAATAACAGGTGTTTCATTCTGCACTGGACTCGGCCCTTCCGATACCATTTCACTGCATTATCATTCCACTCGCTCTTCTGGATCCCTACCTCAGTTCGCTTTTTCCAGCTCCCTAGCAGCTGTCCCCACCACATGGCTCAGAAGCTGGTCAATACGTCAGCGCCACTGTCGTCCATCCTCAAGCTCCACCCAATATGAATGGGGACCCATGACTTCTGTGATATGTGCCAGTGTTAGGAGTATAATCCTAATGTTGGGTAGGCAATATATATAAGCCATGATGACAAATGGTCTTTGTTACTTTAAATGTTTGAATGTAATTAGCAGCTGTGATTAACTCAGCAATAAGAGGAAGCCAGGAGAGCGCTCTGTCTCTCTCTCTGCTTGCTCACTGACTGACTGATTGACTGACTGACTGACTGACAAGGAAGAATCGTGGATTGCAACTGTAAGCAATTGTTTTTGAGTTAAGGACTGTATTTGATTCAATATCTACTATCACTGCTTGTGAAGCAGTAGTTTAGTTTTACATCACAAGTAAAGCTACTTGTTTTTACTATCAGTGTCTGAGACTCTATCCGTGTGTCTACTAGCAACGTTTCTCTAGCTGCACATTCCGCTGCACAACTGTCTGTCTCCTAAAGGAGCTATCCCCAACACTGGTTATAGGCCCAGTGTATCCTGAGTACCTATAGTGCCAGCTGCAGCAATAGGGGAGCTGAGTTGCTACACACGTTATAGTTTACAGACAACTGATTAGTTAATATCCCAGAGAAGATGGTACAAGACCAAGCTCCGAATTTGTCGTTGGTCACCTGGCTGGATGGCACAAACTACGTATCCTGGTCCACAAAATGCAGTCTGCTATTGCGTAGAGAAGGGCTATGGGATGTAGTGCAGAACCCACCAGATGTAACTTCCTGGAATGCAAACAATGATGATGATGCCAAGAAGATAGCAGAGTTCCAGAGGAGCAATGAACGGGCATTGTGTGTTATTGGTCTAACTCTGGCTGACCAACAACTAGTTCATAGCCAAGGTGAACATTCTGCTGCAAAATGCTGGGACAATTTGAAGAAGCTTTATGTTTGTGACACTGTGGGTGCACATATTAATATCACACGAAAACTCTTTAGAACACGACTCATCAAGGGTGGTGACATGTTAGCCCATCTGAACTTCATGAAAGGGGTTTTTCAGGAGCTACATGAAAAGGAGCTAATTTTTTCTGAGCAGCACCAAGTCTACATTATTCTTTTGTCGCTGGATGAAAGCTACGATGACTTTGTAACTTCTTTTGAGGTTCTAGCTCAACAGGACCTAACAACCAACATTACTTCAAGACTACTGGAAGAGTCATGAAGGAGGGCAGAAAGACAACAATGAAGAGAGAAACCACCAGATAATATTGATTTAACTTATTCTGTATATACTGTTAAACGTTGTTTTAATTGTGGTAATAGGGGTCACATTGCCAGGTTCTGTAAGAATCCAAAACCACAGAAAACTTTCAAATCTAGAAAAAATGATCTTAATGTGACTATGGCTAATAATGCACCAGTAAACAACGATTTGTGGATAATTGATAGTGGAGCATCAATGTGCATTACTAGAAATAGAAAAAACTTTGTAAAAATGGCCACAAGCAAGCAACATGTTTTTTTAGCAAATGGGTGGAGGCTAAAGGCTTCTGGTGAAGGTATTGCTAAATGTTCATGTATTAATGAAAAGTTACATATGTTATATGTTCCAAAACATAGGTTTAATTTGCTTTCTGTTAGAGTTTTGGTTACTCTTGGCTACATTGTAACCTTTAAAGGGGATAATTGTTTTATTGAGAAAGGGAGTATTAAGGTTACTGCTAATTTACAAGATGGTTTGAATGTAATGCCTGATTTCCATATAGCTAATTCTGTGTATTCGAATGTTAAACCACATGATGATTGTGTACATTTATTGCATAGACGAATGGGACATATTAGTTTTAAAACGTTACAACAAACAGTTAAGTCAGCAGATGGAGTGAAGCTAAAACCATGTAGTCAGTATTTAAATTGTAATGTTTGCAACTTACAGAAAAGTAGAGTTACTCCGGCAAACAGGCTAAATGGTTTTAAAACCAGAAAACCACTAGAAGTGGTATTTGCAGACTTAATAGGGCCAATGAAACCCAGTTTGGGGGGTGCCTGTTATGTCCTAAGCATTATGGACCACTACTCTAGATATGGTTTCTGCTATCTGTTAAAGAACAAAACAGAAACATTCCAGCAATTCACTAACTGGATTAAATTTGTGGAGAGGAAAACAAAACATAAGATAGTTACCATTGTAACAGATAATGGTACAGAATTTATTAACACCAAATTCCTAACTAAGCAAAAGGCTGGAATACAACATAAACGTTCTGCTCCTTATCGGCCACAGCATAATGCATTTGTGGAACAGAGAGGGCAGACATTACAAGCTATGGTTAGAACAATGTTGGCTGATGCAGGATTGCCTGAATCACTGTGGGGTGAGGCAATGATGTGTGGGAACCATATTTTGAACAATGTTATTAACACCACAACTGGTGAATTGCCATTCACTAGGTGGCATGGCAAGAAACCAGACCTCAGCTACATACACACATTTGGAGATTCTGCATGGGTACATATTCCCTCACAATTGAGACATAAAGGGCAAAAGAGAGCTCAACAACTAATTTTTGTTGGCTATAACTCTAACCACAGATCATATAGATTTTGGCAAAAAGGCACAAGGGTGGTTAGCAGTGCAAATGCCAAATTTATGGAGAATATTGGGTGGAATAGTTTAGATACAAATAATGAAGTGATCATTGAAACCCAGCCAAACACTAATGAAGATGCAAAAAACCCAGAATTGCATAATAGAGATGAGGTGTCTACTCAGGAGGAGGTAGTAGAACAGGAACAGGTTAAAATAGAAAGTCCATCAATAAGTCCTGAGTTACCAAGACCATCAACATGAGTAACTAGGCCACCTGATAGGTATCAGGCAACTATGGCTTATCAGGTTAACAAAGTTCCTGCAACGTACCATGAATTGACCACATTTCCTCTAGAAGATCAAAAAGCATGGAAAGCTGCAATGACTAAAGAGCTTAAGTCTTTGCAGAATATGGGAGTATATGAAAACACTAATTTATCTCCAGGTAAGAAAGCAATTGGTAGTAAGTGGTTATATAAGATAAAAACTGGGGTAGACGGAGCTATAACATATAAGGCTAGGCTAGTGGCTCAGGGATTTGACCAAACAGCCACAGATTACGATGATATATTCGCACCTAGTTTAAAATCTACTACACTTCAAGCCGCTTTAGTTTGGGCTGCGAAATACAAATATCTAGTTCATCACTTAGATGTAGAAACAGCTTATCTACATGCACCATTACAACACACAATCTATATGATGAAGCCAGTGGGATTTGAAGATAATGGTAAGTCTGAGTGTTGGATTCTGCGGAAGAGTCTTTATGGCTTAAAACAGACTGGTTATGAATGGAACCAGTGTGTGATCAAAGCACTAACAAGGATTGGATTTACAGCTGACATGGCTGATCCATGTCTGTTTAGAATGGAAAAGGATGGCTTAGTTTCATTACTTCTTCTATTTACTGATGACATAGCCTTGATTAGTAAGACTGAACAGGAGGCTATTCGTATAATTGAACAGTTAAGGAAACATTTCAATATAAAACATCTAGGTGAAATCCATCAGTATCTAGGACTAAGGATTGATAAAACCAGGGGAGGGTTTAAACTATCACAGATGGAGAAGATAAACACTTTGCTTAAACAATTCAAAATGGAACTATGCAAGCCTTCAAAGACTCCTATGAGTCAGTATTTCAGCAATATCACTGTGCAGAGTTCTATGTTTGATAAGGGATTATATCAATTGCTGATTTGCAGTTTGTTATACCTCAGCAATTGGTCGAGGCCTGATATTGCATACAGTGTGAACCAACTAGCGAGATACAATTTGGATCCTACTGAGAGGCATTGGCAGGCTGTGAAAAGGATTTTAAGGTATTTAAAACAAACGATGCACTATGCATTGTACCTAGAACCTACTGATGAATAAAAGCTGACCGCATATGCTGATGCAAGTTTTGCAACAGATATAAACACAAGAAAGTCAACATCTGGAATAGCTGTATTTTTAGGTAAGGCATTGATCGGATGGCGATCTATTAGGCAGAAACATCTTAGTCTACTATGGAAGCAGAATTTTCCTGTCTATCGTTACTATGTACTGATGTAATATGTTACAAACAGTTATTGATAGATCTAGGAATAGAGGTAAATGATCCTATCACCGTGTACGAAGACAATCAAGCAGCTATTCAAATAGCTACTAATTTGGCAGTTAAAACTAGAACAAAACATACAGATCTGCGTTATTTGAATGTACGGGAAAGTATTAAGAATAAAATAATAGGGCTAGAGTACTGTATGTCAGAGACAAATATAGCCGACCATTTTACGAAGGTTCAGGGTGCTATCAAACATAAAGAAAGTTGTGAAATGTATGGACTGAAATTGCAAATATATATTGGCCTACCCAAAGGGGAGAATGTTAGGAGTATAATCCTAATGTTGGGTAGGCAATATATATAAGCCATGATGACAAATGGTCTTTGTTACTTTAAGCCTATTCAACATAATTTACATATTGTCTCTGATCTGTCTCTTAGGGAGGAATTCATTTTGGTCTATGTGTATAAATTCATTTAAGAATCTCTTCATTCTTTCTGCCATTATTGATGCAAAAAATTTATAATCCACGTTTAATAGTGAAATAGGTCTTTAGTTCTTTACTTGTTGTGGATCTGACTCTTCTTTTGGTATAAGAGTTATATATGCCTCCGTCCATGTTTCTGGCATCTTTGCCTCCCTTAGTAAGTCATTAAATAGTTCCAACATTACATTGCTTAATACTTCTTGTAATGTTTTGTACAGTTCTGCTGGTAATCCATCTTGTCCTGGTGTTTTCCCCTTCTTTTGCCTTTTGATGCCCTCTGTTACCTCCACCATAACCCTCCACATATGGTAGTATGAACCCAGTATCTGATGACATTTCCAACATTTTTTGGATTTATTCTTAAACATTCTTGCTATTCTCGTCGGGGGTAAGTGCCACCTGTAAAACATCTTATACAAATTTTCTTTATATGCTGTTGACATTGTCATTTTGTAATTTTGAGACCACAATTTTTGCCATTTCTCTAGATCGATCCCATATCCAAAAATTTTCCCCCAAGCAATCATTGTTTCTTTAACTTATTCTTCTTCTAGCTTTTTCAGCACTTTACAGTTCAAAGTAACTCTCAGATAGTGTCGTTACCCACCTTCTGTCGTTAAAAGTTGTCTATCTTTGGTTATCAAACGTGCTTCTGGAAGAGTTTCTCCTCTTACATCCATCATCAGGTTTTTTTTCCCTCTTCTTCTTGGAGAGTGAGATGGAGTTCAAATTCTTCAGGTTCCTTTTTCAAAGTTCCAATCTTTCTGCTTTTTTCCACCTTTGATCCATTAGCAAAATCCTCTGTTATCTTATTTTTATCTTCAACTGAGAGGGGTATCTCTTTATCTTCTACATTTTCTTCCTTCTCTTTAATTTTTGGGACCCCTATCTCTTCATGTTTTGTTGCAATAAGGACCAGTTTTCCCAGTTTCTCATCTATTCTTCTATTTGCTTCCAAAAGATTTAAAATTCCAGCCAAGAAATTTTGGTATTCCAAAGTATCCTCATCTGGGTATTGAATCATGTTGCCAAAAGAAAAGAAGTTAATCCCCACTGCCACCCTGGTCTAAGGTCTATTTTATCTCTTCCTTTCAAGTTGATTTAAGTTACTGGTTCTGTTGTACTCTTCAAAGGAGAAGGGCAATTTTCAAAGAGCACCTGGGTCTTTATCAGTTTCTATAAACAAACTATAAGCCCTTCATCCCAGTAATCAACATTCTCCAAAAAGAAAAAATACATTGTCTCAACAGGTTCAGCCTCTAACCTCCAGTGGCAGTGTTGCTACTTTTCACTTCCTAATGTGACCCTCTTTGTTATAAGAGAAAAGAAAAAAATAAAGTTCTGATTGGAATTTTAGTAGCAAATCATAAGAAGAATTATAAAAATAAAAATAAGGCTTTAATCCAAGGCTCAAAAAATACAGTAGCTAAAAACAGAAGAAGAGAAAATAATCCATTCACTTTAAAAAGGAGAAAAAAAAACCCCGGATACAAGTGTTTCAATCCACAATTACAAGTAAAAAAAAAGAAAACTTTCCAGATCAATCCAAAGTAGGTTGATTCCGCCGCTTATTTATTTTACTTAAAGGATTTGGTTTTACTTAAAGAAAAAAAGTTTCTTTAGGCAGAGTATTTAAAAAAAAAGAAAAATACCTTTCTAGATGGACCCACTTTCTCTTACAGCTTCCTTCCGGAGCCGCCCTGTCTTTGTCAGCCTGGGTGCTGTCTGTTTGCCACCTAGCAGAAGCACTCCCCTTGGGTCAAACAGGGACTTTGTGGTGTCCCTGTGACCAGCAAGGCTTTGTCTTCCTAGTCGCCGTCCCTCCGAGACGGTTTAGGTCTGAGCGGACCGATCAGTGGCAAAAGTGTCAACGGAGGTCTCGGATCGCCGAGACCTCGCATTGTATGGACACGGTGCGGGCTCCTCCCCCATTTTTAAATCATCTTTTCATCAGTACTTGTCAAGATTTTATCTAAATCAGTCAATTTATCATAAAAACCTTCTATTTTAAGATCTTTATCACATCTAGAATGTATTTGCACATATGAAAACCAATTCATCCTTATACCTTATTCTTCCAGTTCTTGCATAGATTTAAGTTCACCCTTTGCATTCAATATTTCACCATATCTAACTGTTTGTTCCTTTTTATATGTTATTGGATATGAAAATGCTTCAATAGTTGATAAACAGACTGGAATTTTTAAATAATGTTGCCTTTTAATCTTCTCCCAGTTTAATAACAAAGCCTCACGTATATAATGTCTTCTGAAATACCCCTGTGTTTTAAATCCCTTGTACCATAAGAAAGTGTGCCATCCCAACAACAAATCATGTCCTTCTAATGCAGCGGTTCTCAACCTGTGGGTCGCGACCCCTTTGGGGCTGAACGACCCTTTCACAGGGGTCGCCTAAGACCATCAGAAAACACATATTTTCGATGGACTTAGGAACCAAGACACCTGCATGCCAGTGTTTGGCGCCAGGGGAGCTGCCTTGCGAAAGGGAGGAGCTACCTGACAGGAGCAGTAATGTGAGGACAGCCGGTGCCCAGCCAATTGCGACATGAGAGGCACAGGTGGGCGGATCGGATGGCTGCACTTGATGAGGGGAGTGGGCAGAATGGAGCGCCCGAGCGCCAGCAAGGCAGCGCCCTGGGAGGTGGCCGGGCCAGGCTTGGTCTCCCAGAGGCGAGGGGAGGGGAGGGGAGGGGATGCTGGGAAGAAGAAGCCGAGAACAGAATCAGGAAGGATGGCAACGATGTCCCTTCAGTCTGCAGCTGCCGCCTCCTCAGAGACTCGGAAGTTCATGCAGGTGCTCTGCAGCAGCTGGCTCCAGATTTTCAGGTTTTCCCTTTTCTATAAAAACTTCTGTCCATTCACAAGGAGACCCGTCTTCATTTCCTTCCCATGATATCTATGAATGAATGAGTGGTTGGAAAACTTGGGAGCGAGAGGATTCCAGGAGTTTAGGGGCAGAGGGGAAAAAAGGTAGCCATCACAAAACATTCAGCAGCCAGTTTGAAAAAAAATAAAGCACTAAATCTTTTTAGTTTTAAGTTTTAAGCTTCCATGCTTAGACTAGAATGGAATGGAATAGAATGGGAATGGGAAAGGAAATAGAAATGAAATAGGAATAGGATGGTATGGGATGGGATGGAACAGTAAGGAACAAAAAGGAACAGTAAGTAGTGGCTGTTTCATTTGAACTTTTCCTGTGGCTGGAGCTGATTGGAGGTGCTTTTGGAGGGGGGATTTAAAGACACAAAAAAGAACAGTAAGTAGTGGCTTACCATGCCGAATGGGGCCAGCCTGGAAGACTGCCATTCCAACCTTTTCTGTCTGAGCTGCTGCTGAGGAGAGCCAAACCAACAGGAACAAGTGAGCACTGAATACTGCAATTGCTAAAATGGAGTCCGAGGGAGCAGCTGTAGTTATCTGCAACACTTGTGCCATGTTTTTGATTTTGCCCAAGCGCATGGAGAACTACACCTGCAGTAAGTGCAAGCTGGTTGCACTGCTAGAAGAGAAGGTCCACCAGCTGGAGGCACGTCTATCTAACCATCAGCAAATTAAGGAGCTTGAGCTGTTCTTGGACAGAGCAGAGCAGACTATCCTGGACAATGAAGAGACAGGGCACAGCTCTCAGGAAGAAGTCATTTCACTAACTCAAGAGGTAGCTCCATGGAGGAATGTCACTCGAAGAAATAGAAGAGCAAGGGATCGCTCTGAGAGTCTGAATTTACAGAATCAACTTGAGGCTCCTTCCCCCATCACACCTGATGAGTAATGCACAGACAAACAACTGGTCCCACCTGAGGATCTCTCCTTCATCACACTTGATGAGATAAGGGAAGAAGAACAACAGGAACAAACTGAAGACCTCTCCCTTAATAAAGTTGATGAGGTGAATGAAGATGAACAGACTGCAGGAGAGAGGCTCCTTGTACTAGGTGATTCAATTATTAGAAACAGAGAGATGGATTTGTGATACGCATGACAACCGTGTAGTGACTTACCTACCCGATGCAAAGGTTGCAGACATCACGAGAAATCTAGATAGTTTGTTAGAGAGAACTGGGAAGGAGCCAGTGGTCATGGTACACGTTGGTACCAATGATGTTGGGAAGGCAAAGCAATCAGTCCTGGAAGCCAAATTCAGGTTGCTAGGAAGAAGATTGAAGTCCTGGACTTCCAAGGTAGCATTTTCAGAAGTGCTGCCTGTTCCTCGTGCAGGACCTACCAGGCAGGCAGAGCTCAGAAGCCTCAATACGTGGATGAGGTGATGGTGTCGAGAGGAGGGCTTCAGATTTGTCAGGAACTAGAGAACATTTTGGGACAAGCCAAACCTGTTCAGGGGGGATGGGTTGCACTTGAACCATGATGGGACAAGATTGCTGGCACTCAACATCAAAAAGGCTGCAGAACAACTTTTAAACTGATAACTGGGGGAAAGCCGACAGGAGCTGGGCAGCATCCGGTTCGGGAAAGTGTTTACTTGAGTAGTGAGGAGGATGCAATAATTACTGAGCAGAGCGAGGAGCCAGTCACCAGCACTCTAGCAGAAGGATGCAAGAAGCAGTCTAAGGATGCAACTGGACTCAAAAGACTGCATCAGAAAAGTATATATAAATGCCTGTATGCAAATGCCAGAAGCCTCCGGAACAAAATAGGGGAGCTGGAATACTTAGCAATAGACAAAAATATTGATATTATTGGTATCACTGAAACCTGGTGGACGGATGATAACCAATGGGATACAGTCATCCCAGGCTACAAACTGTACAGGAAGGACAGGAAGGGGCAAACAGGAGGTGGTGTAGCCTTGTATGTCAAAGAAGAGATAAAGTCATACGAATTGGCATATCGAGGTGATTTAGAGTCACCACTAGAAACTCTGTGGGTAAGACTATCAGGCCAAAAGAATGGTCTAACAGTAGGCATATGTTATCGACCTCCGACCCAAGCCCCTGAGAGAGACTGGCAGTTGGAGAATGTTGTAAAGGAGGCATCAAAAAAGGGAAGCCTGGTTATAATGGGGGATTTCAATTACCCTCACATAGACTGGGCAAACTGTTGTTCAGCACATGACAAAGAGATAAAGTTCCTAGATATGCTAAATGATTGTTCCCTGGAACAGATGGTTGAAGACGCAACTAGAGGTACAAGAATCCTTGACTTGGTTCTGAGCAATATACAGGATCTGGTGCAAAATGTTAATGTGACTGATCCAATAGGGAACAGTGACCACAACACAATTATTTTTAACTTAATCATAGACTGCAAATCACTGATAAAATCTAACACAGAGACCTTAAATTTTCATAAAGGAAATTTCCCGAAGATGAGGAAACTAGTAAAAAAGAAGCTGAAAGGGAAAATTGAGAAAGTTTAGCTAAAAACACTCAACGAAATAACAAGGACTTCTTTAAATACATTAGAAGAAAGAAGCCAACTGGGAAGGCCATTGGACCATTAGATGACAATGGAAGGCAAGGGATTATTAAGGAGGAAACAGAGATTGCAGAGAGACTCAATGAATTCTTTGCTTCAGTATTCACTGAAGAAGACAGAGATCACATGCCCAAAACAGAGCCTATCTTCGTAGGGAGGGAAACTGAGGAATTAACCCAGATAGAAATAACCAGGGAGGAGGTCCTTGCATGTCTTGTTAAACTAAACACTAACAAATCACCAGGACCAGATGGCATCCATCCACGAGTTCTCAAGGAACTTAAAGATGAAATTGCTGATGTCCTTGCCAAAATATATAATCTTTCCCTCAAATCAGGCCTTGTGCCGGATGACTGGAAGGTAGCGAATATAACACCTATCTTCAAAAAAGGATCCAGAGGTGATCCAGGAAATTACCGACCGGTCAGCTTGACAAGTGTCCCAGGTAAAGTGATGGAAACCATCTTAAAGGATAAAATTAATAGGCACGTAGAAGAGAAGGCGCTGCTGAAGGAGAGCCAACATGGCTTTTGCAAGGGCAAATCATGCCTCACTAATCTGCTGGAATTTTTTGAGAGTGTCAACAAGCACGTGGACAAGGGAGATCCAGTTGACATTGTTTATCTGGACTTTCAGAAGGCCTCCCGCACCAAAGGCTCTTAAATAAACTTGCCAGTCATGGAATAAAGGGACAGGCCTTGTCCTGGATTAGCAACTGGCTAAGGGACAGGAAACAGAGAGTAGCATTAAATGGACACTTCTCCAAGTGGAGGGAGGTAAAGAGTGGGGTCCCCCAAGGTTCAGTACTTTGACCCTTGCTCTTCAACCTTTTCATAAATGATCTAGAAGTAGGAGTAAACAGCAAGGTAGCCAAATTCGCCGACGACACTAAATTATACAGGGTAGTAAAAACTGAGAGAGAGTGTGAAAAGCTCCAGAGGGATCTCTTGACACTGGAGGAGTGGGCAACCCAGTGGCAAATGAGCTTCAACATTAGTAAGTGCAGAGTGATGCACGTTGGGGCAAAAAACCCCAACTACATCTATAAACTGATGGGGTCTGAACTCCTTGCAACTAACCAGGAAAGGGACCTTGGTGTCCTGGTGGACAGCTCAACGAATGTGTCAACCCAGTGTGCCGCAGCAGTGAAAAAAGCAAACTCATTGCTAGGGATCATTAGGAAGGGTATAGAAAATAAGTCAGCAAGTGTCATTTTGCCTCTTTATAAATCTATGGTGATGCCCCATCTGGAGTATTGTGTACAGTTCTGGTCACCATACCTTCAGAAGGATATTATGGAAATGGAAAAGGTGCAGAGGAGGGCAACCAGAATGATTAGGGGGCTGGAACACCTTCCTTACCATCTGAGGCTGCAACGGCTGGGCCTCTTCACTCTAGAAAGACGGCGCCTGAGAGGTGACCTGATTGAAGTCTATAAAATCATGCACGGTGTGGACAAAGTAGAAAAGGAAAAATTGTTTTCCCTATCGCACAACACTAAAACTAGGGGGCACTCCATGAAACGTTTGATAGCTAGACCTCAAACAAATAAGAGGAAGTACTTTTTCACCCAGAGGATCACTGGTCTATGGAACTCCCTGCCAGAAGAAGTGGTGACAGCTGTCAGCCTCGACACCTTTAAGAAAGGATTAGACGAGTTCATGGAGAACAAGGGTATCAATGGCTATCATTATGGATGCCTAAGGACACCCTCCGGGTTGGAGAGATAGGCAGGATATCTCTCAATGCCATTTGCAGGGAATCATAAGCAGGTGAAGACATCTGTTTGGGAATACCCTGAAGCAAATGGTGAGCCACTGTGTGAGACAGAATGCTGGACTGGATGGGCTGTGGCCGGTTCCAGCAAGGCTATTCTTATGTTCTTGTGTTCTTAATGCCAAGTAACTAAGTCCTTTTCTTGGATGGGTGCAAACCATCTCTTTTGTACAGTTTTCATTGGACCAGCTGCAGACATCATGACTAATAAAACCAAAGCCTTCCGTTTTACACCACTCCTTTAGCCACACATTAAACTCTGCTACATGTTGGCCCTTCCCTTTTTGTTCCTTATATACTGGTAAAACCTCTGAAAAGATAAGCCTACAACCTGTGCAACTAAGTTCATACCCTAAGCTCTGGAAATCATTCTGTACAGAAAGAGTCCACAGGGATAACTAAAAAAAGGTGTTGCAGCAGTAATAGTTGCCTTTAAAAAGAAAAGTAAAGCTCAAGAGCCCCACCAAGATGCAAATGATGTGTTAATGAAAGTCTCCATAAATCTTGGTCTTTAAAAATATGCCAGCGATTGCTGGGAGACCTAAGAATTGGGATCCTTAAAAATATGCCAGCACCTGCTGGGAGATTCAACCTAGAACCCTGGCCGAATGCAAACAATGTGTGGACAAACATCTCTATACATTGTCTCTATACATCTTGACCTTTAAAAATATGCCAGCGTGGGCTGGGAGATCAAGATGGATATAGAAAAACTTGGGTCTTTAAAAATTAGTCAACGTCTGCTGGCAGATCCAAATTAGAAACACCCCAGGACAGAGACAGATATTAACAATCTAGTGCATAAGGAGATAGAACAACGGGCGTAACTTTGAGCAAAAGTAAGAAATTTAGCAGGTAATAAAAAGGTAAAGCCTGTCTGAATGGAAAGACCTAGGACTTGATTGATTTGATGTAATGTCTGATAAAATTCTTAGCTGTGCATCTATACTAATAGCATGTAGAATTGAATGGGATTGAATTGATTGTGATATGTTTGACCAGCTGGCAAAATAAGTAAGCTTATCAGCTTGGGCTTGGATCTGTGGGGACCAGAAGACTAGTTAGGATTTAAACTGCTCTCTGAGTTTTCCCACTGCTTGGAGAATGAGCCACATGTTCCCCAAGGGAATAAATATTGAAGATTTAAAGGAACAGAACTTCCCGACGTCTGAAGGTGTTGTCCCATGGTATGTGTGTGCATGTGTATGTGTGTTATCATTTCCAGACCTGGAGGAAAGTTGAGATCCTTTAATAATAGAAAATGGAGCTCACTGGCTTAAGTACAGCTCTCTGAAATAATTGTAATGATTGCTGTGCATGAAGAAAGAATGAAATAGGATTTTGTGTGTGTGAAATTAATTTACACAAGCAATTTGATTGCAGTGCAGTGCAGTATGTTGATGGTAAAAGTTGGTGTGAATGTACTTTGATTCCCTTTCATATAAAGAAACAGTATGTCTGTGTGTGTATGTGTGTTACCATTTGCAAACCTGAAGGGAGGATGAGATCCTCTAATAATACAAAATGGAGCTCAGTTGCTTGTGAAAAAGCTCCCTGAAATACTTATAACGATTGGTTGGCATGAGCAAGCAGGAAGGTCTGATTGCAGTATGAATGTGAATGTGTGTCCCCAATGCCCTGAGGGATTGATAAGTGAAGGGATCCAGAGCCCCCACCCAGATGCAAATGATGTGTTAATGAAAGTCTCTATAAATCTTGGTCTTTAAAAATATGCCAGCGATTGCTGGGAGGCCGAAGAGTTTGGATCTTTAAAACTATGCCAGCCTTGCTGGGAGGTCCAATCAGAACCCTGGCTGAATGTAAACAATGTGTGGACAAACATAGAAAGTGGACAAAGTAGAAAAGGAAAAATTGTTTTCCCTATCGCACAACACTAAAACTAGGGGGCACTCCATGAAACGTTTGATAGCTAGACCTCAAACAAATAAGAGGAAGTACTTTTTCACCCAGAGGATCACTGGTCTATGGAACTCCCTGCCAGAAGAAGTGGTGACAGCTGTCAGCCTCGACACCTTTAAGAAAGGATTAGACGAGTTCATGGAGAACAAGGGTATCAATGGCTATCATTATGGATGCCTAAGGACACCCTCTGGAATGGAGAGATAGGCAGGATATTTCTCAATGCCATTTGCAGGGAATCATAAGCAGGTGAAGATAAATTTGGATTTTGACTTTGACCATCTTTAATAACTTTAACATCTTCCCCGTGGCTTCCTAAGACCAGGATGTAAGATCTAGAGAGCTGAACCACGTGCTCCTGAAAGATGTGAACTTTGTCTAAAAGATCTTAGACCGGAAGAACTAATGTACATTAACTGATATTAACTGACATTACGAACTTATATGAACTTTAAACCTCACAGATGCACTTTACTGCACTTTATTTCACTCATGGTGCACTTTATTATTGCACTTTATTTTTAACATCTTTGAAATAACATCTATGAAATGAATTGTATCTTAATATCATGGCTAACGACTTTTTTAAAATTTTTGTATTTTAAACCCACATCCCACCATGAACTCCATCAGATATGTACTCCAGAGCTAGCCTTTTATTGCTGCGAGAGTCCCCGCTCTCGCAGGTTTGGCCCTCCGAACTATCGAGGGCCCGTCTTGAGGAAGGATTCATTAATCCGGAGAGACGGGCGAAGCGCGGCCTTAGGGGTTTTTTAATTAGGAAATTTTTGTCTATTTTAGGGGGCACTAGGGAGGGGGGTGGGCATAGACAGATTGAGACAAAAGAATCACGTGAAAGAAAGGGCCGGACCAGTAGCCGACGGGAGGAGACGGAAGGTACCGATTTGAGGGGGGAACCATGAGTCGTGCCATTAGAGGGCATTTCAATCCAGAGGGTCGTGGGGAGGGGCAGGGCCGAGGGGAGACCATCCTCCCGGTTGTTGGCACGCAGCCGTTGGTTACGAACGGTAGAGTGCCACAACCCCCGCAGGCTAGGTGGTCAGGGAATACAGAGCCTGGGCCTGCGGCTGATGTTTTGCAACGCCAGGTCCGTGGTCAACAAAGCCCCCCTCGTTCATGACCTTGTGTCAGAGGGGGAGCCGGACCTGGTAGGAATTGCGGAAACCTGGTTGGGCCACGAGGGAGGACTTCCCCTCGTTGAAATGTGCCCACCAGGCTACCGCACTTTTCATCAGCCCCGGGTCCAAGGTAGGGGTGGTGGGGTAGCGGTCATTATCAAGGAAGGTCTTGAGCCAAGAGAGACCATTGTGCCACAGACTACCGGTTGCGAGTCCCTCTGCGTGAAGTGGGGCCTAGGGAGGCAGTTGGGCTTGCTGGTTATATACCTGGCTCCTCGCTATGTAGCAGCAGCCCTGCCCGAGCTCCTGGAGGTGATCGCTACGGTGGCAGTGGAGACCCCCAGACTTATAGTCATGGGGGACTTTAATCTGCCATCGTTGGGCGAATCATCCGAGGTAGCTCGGGAGTTCATGGCTTCCATGACGGCCATGGACCTGACCCAACTAATTCAAGGCCCCACCCACGAGGGTGGACACACACCGGACCTCATTTTTGTCTCAGGCCAATGGAAGAGTGATCTGGGTATAGGGGACATAGTCATCACACCCTTGTCATGGTCAGACCACTCACTTCTCCGGCTCGACTTTCCGACCGCTACTCCCCTCCGCGAGGAGGCGGCGCCAGAACCACCTATCTGGTTCCGCCCCAGGCGCCTGATGGACCCGGATGGGTTCCAGATGGCGCTTGGGCCACTTCCTGTACCCCTGACCCGCGCCCCGATGGAGGACCTCGTGGCCGCATGGAATATTGCGACCACGGGAGCCTTGGATCGGGTCGCGCCCTTGCGGCCTCTCTTGCGGCGCCGAGCCGCCCCGGCTCCTTGGTTTACCGAGGAGCTGAGGGCGATGAAACGCCGCAAGAGATGCCTAGAGGGAAGATGGAGGGCTACTCGCTCTGAATCTGACCGGACACAGGTAAGAGCCCATTTACGGACTTACATTGTGGCGCTGAGAGTGGCCAAACGCCATCATTGCGCTACTCTCATAGCATCCGCAGAAAACCGCCCTGCCGCCCTGTTTAGGGTGACCCGTTCCCTCCTTCAACAGAGGGTGCGGGAAGCCCCGCTACAGGGTAGAGCAGAGGAATTTGTGACTTTTCTGCAGGACAAAACCGCTCAGATACAGAACGAGTTAGCCCCCATTCATGGCCCAGTGGGGTGCCACGAGGCTGATCTTGTTTGGGAGGAATTTGACTCCGTTGCTTCCGAGGATATGGACAGGCTACGTGGGCGACTGTGAGCCACCACATGTTTATTGGACCCGTGTCCCTCCTGGCTTGTACTGGCATCCTGGGAGGTGACACGAGGCTGGCTCCAAGAGGTTGTCAACGCTTCTTTAAGTGAGGGTTCCTTGCCTGCTTCCCTAAAAGAGGCTATGGTGAGGCCCCTCCTTAAGAAGCCCTCTTTGGATCCAGCTCTTTTAACCAACTATCGTCCCGTCTCCAACCTTCCCTTTTTGGCGAAGGTTGTTCAGAGTGTGGTGGCACAACAGTTTCCCCGTCACCTGGAGGAAGTTGATTATCTAGACCCGCGCCAGTCCGGCTTTCGGCCCGGGCATAGCACCGAGACGGCATTGGTCGCGTTGGTGGATGATCTCTGGAGGGCCAGAGATGGGGGTTGTTCCTCCATCCTGGTCCTATTAGACCTCTCGGCGGCTTTCGATACCATCGACCATGGTATCCTATTGCATCGGCTGGGGGGGTTGGGGGTGGGAGGCACCGTTTTACGGTGGTTCTCCTCCTACCTCTCTGGCCGATCGCAATTTGTGTTGGCAGGAGAGCAGAGGTCGACCCCGAGACCCCTCACATGTGGGGTGCCTCAGGGGTCGGTCCTCTCGCCTCTCCTGTTTAATGCATACATGAAGCCGCTGGGTGAGATCATCCGTGGTTTTGGGGTAGAGTACCATCTTTACGCTGATGATACTCAGCTGTATATATCTACCCCAAACCACCCCAACGATGCCGTAGCGGTGATGTGCCAGTGCCTGGAAGCCGTGCGGATCTGGATGGGAAGTAACGGACTCAGGCTCAACCCGACCAAGACCGAGTGGCTGTGGTTTCCGGCTGCCCGATTCAACCAGCTCTCTCCAACGCTGGCCATAGGGGGCGAACATCTTGCCCCTGTGGATGGGGCGCGCAATTTGGGTGTCCTCCTGGATACCCGGCTGTCTATGGAAGAGCAAGTGACAACCGTGGCCAGGAGGGCGTTTTACCAGGTTCGCCTGGTTCGCCGCCAATTGCGCCCCCTATTGGATCGGGACGCCCTTCGCACAGTCACTCATGCCCTCGTGACATCCCGACTGGACTATTGTAACTCTCTCTACATGGGGCTCCCCTTGAGGTGCACCCGGAGGCTTCAGTTAGTTCAGAATGCAGCCGCGCGAGCAATTATGGGAACCACTAGGTTTACCCACATTACACCGCTCTTGCGCGAGCTGCACTGGCTGCCTGTCGTCTTCCGGGTGCGCTTCAAGGTGTTAGTTATCATCTTTAAAGCGCTCCATGGCTCGGGACCTAGCTATCTGCGGGATCGGATCCTGCCTCACACATCCTCACGGCCGATTCGCTCCCACAGAGAGGGACTTCTCCGGGTGCCGTCCACTAGACTTTGTCAGCGGGTGACGCCCAGGGGAAGGGCTCTCTCTGTGGCGGGCCCGGCCCTCTGGAACGACCTTCCCCCCGATATTAGAACGACCACGGACCTCCGCTCCTTCCGCCTGAAATTGAAGACTCATCTTTTCCGCCTGGCCGGCCTAGGGTAGTCTCTCTCTCTATGGGTTTTTAAATGTATATTTATATTTAGTGGGGATTTTTAGTTAATGGGATTTTAGCACAGGAATTAATTTAATCTGTTTTAAATTGGTATGTATTTTGTATATTTATTGCTTTTATTCTCCCTGTGCACCGCCCCGAGTCCCTGTGGGGAGAGGGAGCGGTCAATAAATTCAACTATTATTATTATTATTATTATTATTATTATTATTATTATTATTATTATTATTATTATTATTATTATTATTATTATTATTATTATTATTATTATTATTATTATTATTATTATCTGCTTGGGAATACCCTGAAGCAAATGGTGAGCCACTGTGTGAGACAGAATGCTGGACTGGATGGGCTGTGGCCTGTTCCAGCAAGGCTGTTCTTATGTTCTTATGTTCTTAAACCATCTTTCCAAGCAGCCTCCATGTTTGCAGTGTCTTTTTCCCCACTTGGAGCCGAACCCAGAAGGACATTCCTTTCATCAGTAGGTAGGTGGGTGGTTGGTTGGTTGGAGGGGAAACTGAGGCAGAGAAGGAAGGGGGTAGCTGAGAGGGTCTATGAGGGGAAACTTTTTCATTTAACCAAACTTGGCCACAGCAACGCGTGGCGGGTACAGCTAGTTAAATAATAAATTCACAGCTTATACATTTGAATTAGATTTTTTCAATTCACGTTTAACCTATACTTGATATACTTGTATTCAATACATAAGGTGCTAATTATGTCATTGGAAGAGATAGAAAACTGTATTAGTGATATACATGTCAATGCGTTGATTTGTACTAAAAATGTTTAGCTTAAAGAAGTTATAAGGAATCACAAATATGAGTGTGGAAAATGTAATGTACGTGTGGATGACCCCTTGCATGAGTTGTATTGGGGGGAAAATCATAATAATAATTTAAAAAAGAAAATGATTCCCCAAAGAGGTAAAAGGCTACATTTTGCTAGTTATTCTTTGCTTCCAATCTGTTGCGGAAGGGGATTGGACTCCATTCTCTATATTTCCCTGTCCATCCCCATGGTTCTTTAATGAAAATTATAACCCAAGAACATATTGATCTGTTAAAATGTTCCCATTCTCACTTTCCATATTGGGAATCCCTAGGTTCCATGCAATAATATCATCAAATAATTCAAGCAAATGTGGATGCTTTTTTAATTACACCAATGCAAACAATGTGCCCACAAGGGTAGCCAGGGCGGTGCTGGGGCGAGCGAGCGATGGAGGATCAGGCAGCAACTGCCCTTTTTGTGATTTAGAAAAAAAAAATATCTTGCAGCATTCCTCAAATAAATGGACATGGAAACAGCTCTGATTAAACTTTTGGGAGAGAAATGGATTTTCGGAGCAAAAAGTATGAGTACATTCAATAAAAGATATTCTGGATTTATTAAAATAAGCAACATCATTTTACAAAATTCATCTCAGGTTATCAGTAGACTTAAAATGAACTTACATATACTATGCATGATAGGATCAGAATATTGCTCATAGTTATGATGTCAACGTTCCAGCATTGCCATGATGATTATCAGGCTGCCCTAATGAAGTGAAAATTCTTGACATTCCTGCGGTCGGAAAAAAAATCTCAGGATGACCTGTGACTGCGCATGCATAGATGTACTTTCGCTGTTAATTGGGGAATGTGATTTATGACAGGCAGAGGGGAGGGGGCATAGGGGGGTAAAGTTCAGAAGCCATCAAATAACTTTCAGTCATGGCTACACTAGAAGTTCAGGCAAGGTGTTAATCCTAATAAATGGATTGTTTTTTTGAACTTTATCTTGAGACCGTGAATTAGACCGGGGTTTTCTCTTGGGAGCTTCACATATTAATTCTTTGAAAAGATTATAAAGATCTTAGCTAGAACAAACCAAGAGAGGAAGATGTTTCTGGAAGGGTATCCAGGGCAGCGCTGCTTGCTTGCCCACTTGCTCCCTCCCCGCCCGCCCGCCAGCAAAACAGCAGCGTGTCACCTCCCTGCGCACCGCCCCTGTCTTCTTCTTCTTCCTCCTCCTGCAGATAAATCCCAAATTCCTCTGCTCGACCCTGTAAAGGGGCTTCCCGCGGCCTCTGTTGAAGGAGGGAGCGGGTCACCCCAAACAGGGTGGCAGGATGTGTGCAATAAGAGTGGCACAATACTCACGTTTGGCCACTCTTATCGCCACTAAGTAAGTCCTAATATTGTCTCTCACTAGTGTTCGGTCGGCTTCGGAGCGAGAAGATCTCCATCTGCTCTCTAGGCGTCTCTTGTGGCGCTTCATCCCTCTAAGCCCCTCGGTAAACCAAGGAGCCCAGGTGGTTCGTCGCCGCAAGAGAGGCCGCAAGGGCGCGACTCGGTCCAAGGCCCCTGTGGCCGCACTTAACCATGCGGCCACTAGGTCCTCAGTCGAGTCGCGGGGCAAGTCCACAGGAATTGGCCCAAGCTCCCTTTGGAACCTTATCGGGTCCATCAGGAGCCTGGGGCGGAACCATATAGGAATGTTTACCATCACTTTAGCCTGTTGTTCTTCATAGATAGTTTTAACCATATTTAGGAATCCCTCCCCAAAATCCACCATTTGCAATTGCATTATCATAAATTGCCAATTTACATTATCAAAAGCTTTCTGTGCATCCCAAAATAACAATGCCATTTGTTTCCCTGGGTGTGCTTCATAATATTCTAATGCATTCACTATAATCCACATATTGTCTCTGATCTGTCTCTTGGGTAGAAAACCATTTTGGTCTGAGTGTATAAATTCACTTAACAGTCTTTTGAGTCTTTCCACCATTATTGATGCAAAGATTTTATAATCCACATTTAATAAAGAAATTGGTCTATAGTTCTTTATGTCAGCATTCCAAATATCATCCAAAATTAAATCAGAGTCCAAGGCAAAATAATCCTCAAAGTTCCAATTTAGTCTGAGAGACATGTTGGTATATCTGTGGAAACCCGAATCTGAGCTTCCTGGGTTTCCCCACCCAGTTGAAAGTTCATGATCTTGCCCCCACACCCACAAGTCCATCACATGGTCCAATCTTCCACTGCCACGCTGGCATTTCCACCCATTTAGTTCCGGTCAGGTGCAGAGGTGCGAAGACAAAGACTGACCTTGGCTTTCTAGAAAGGAATTTTTTATTTTGACAACACATTCTACTCCTTACTATTCCCCCTCCCAATTCCCCACTAATGAAAGAGCATAGTAAAATAAGAGAGAGTGTGGCAGGCCAAAGATCCTAAAAGGAACCGGCTGCTGGCCTGACACTTTATTTGCTGCAAATCTGATTCTTCTTTTCGGATAAGAGTCATATAGGCCTCCGACCAAGAGTCTGATATTTTTGCTTTCAATAACAACTCATTAAATACTTCCAGCATCATATTGCTTAACACATCTTGCAATGTTTTGTAAAATTCCGCTGGCAGCCCATCTGGACCTGATGTTTCCCCTTTTTTTGTCTTTTTTATTGCTTCCATTACTTTCATCATTGTTATTCTCTCTTCCAGTGCCTTTTAAATTTTTTTCTGGAATCTTGGGTGTTTTCGCCTTCTCTAAATACTGTTTTATCTTTTCCTCTACCACTGTCTCTTATTGGTATAGTTCCTTGTAGTAATTTTCCACTATTTTTCCTTTTCTTCCTTTTGGTAACAAATATTCCCTTCTTGGTCTAATAATTGGTTTATGAATTTTTTTCTTTCTCTTTTTTCATCTTGTATGCCAGCCATCGTCCTGGTTTGTGTGCATTTTAGCTTAGTTCATCCATCATTTGAAAAGAATGCTTTAGGAAGTGTGTCTCCTTAGCTTCTTGTTCAACTTTGTAGTTTTATAATCCAACTCATTATTTACAATCGCATTAAAGTCCCCTAATATGCATATGTCTTCATATTCATATTCTATTATCTTTTTATGTAGTTTTCCATAAAATTATTCTTGATTCTCGTTTGGTGCATATATTGCCACCATCAATATTTTTTTTAGAGTTCATCATTATTTCCACTATCAATATTCTTTCCTCTTTATCTTCAAATATTTGCTTTGATTTTATTGACTTTTTAATATACTGTATAGTGCCACACCTTTTTTGCTTTAACCTGCAAGTGTCATGTACAGCTTTCACAATTTCGAATAGTCCAAATATTTTTTGTGTTGTTTTTTGATATGTACTTCTTGCAGGCATATTTTATCTAGTTTCAATTTCTCTAATTTATTAAATGTCCTTTTCCTTTTTATGCTGGAATTTAGTCCATTTATGTTTAATGAGATTATTTTTATTTCTTCTTCCATGTCTTAGTTGTTTATAGGTTTAGTTGATCTAGTCAGTCTCATCTCCTTTTGTTCTTTCATCTCTTTTGCTCTTGCTCCTTCTCTTAGTGTCCTTTCTTCTTGTTCTTTACCTACTTCTCTCAGTTCTTTCTCCTTTTCTTCTTGCAATTTTGTTCCCCTTTCCTTTCTCAGTCTCTCTTCTTCTTGTAGTCCAAAATATTGTTCATAAAATAACTCTGCTTTCTCTATTGTGTCCAGCCTGTGTCTTTGTTCCTGCCAAGTTACTAGTATCCCTTCTGGTATTAACCATCTGAAATTGACTCCTTTTTTATTAGGCATTTGGTCAGAAATTGATATTCTCTTCTTGGATCTCTCACCCTTCTTGGCACTGGTTTTAGGACTACTATTTCTCTGGAGTTATATTTTAGCATAGTATTTCTTGCAGCCTGCAAGATCTCTGTTCTTAATGTTTTCTTAGTAAACCTTACATGTACCTCTCTGGGCAACTTATTTCTTATAGCATATCTTGTGTATTTCGTCAATCCCACTTAACACCTTTTCCTTGCTTTCTTCCAGTCTGTCCACTAAAATCTCTCCAATTTTTTTCCACTAAGTTCTCTCCCTTTTCCTCTTCAATAATTTGAAATCTTAGATAATAGTCAGCCTTGTCCATCTCCCAAGAAATGTTTATCTTGATTTTTATCTTTTATTGCCAATCTATAGTCCCTCACCTCCACTTTCTTCTCTGTTGTTTCCACCATTTCCTCCACTTTCTGCTATCTTTGCTCATTTTTTCCCATTATCTCTTTAACCTCTTTCAGATCTTCATCCACTTTATTTATTCTTTCTTTGAGGTCTTCATGCATAGCCTGTAAAATACTCTTTAACTCCATACTGGTTTTATCTTGTTGCATTGTCATGTTTGATGATTTTTGTAGATTTGAAAAAAAAAATTATATAAATCCAAGTACAAATCCACCTAAGGAAAATAACTCCCAATCCTAATACAAGCAAAAGTTCCACATTTCCAAAAATCCAAAGTTGTAGCCAGAAAAGCGAGAAAAAAAGATAAGCCCACAGCTGGTGTTATGTCTTCTTAGGATGTAATTTTTATCACCATTCTGTTTACCAAGTCACTAAGCGTTGTCCAAGGTCATTCTTTTTAGCCTCTCTCTCTTTATTCTTCAGCTAATATATTCTCTCTATTGCCACTAGATGGCACTGCTGTTAAAAAACGAGTAAGGAAAAAAAAATCCAAAAGCAGCCTCAGAGTTCCAGATTCTTTCAATATTCTTTCAACTCTGTCCAATCTGCTTTCTATTTATCCAAAGCATCATCCCAAAAATATTTAATGAATCATTTATCTGTATTGGCATTTGCTTCTCCGCAGCTGCTCGAGGGTGGAGATATAGTCAAGAATCCAATCTCCCCCTCCCCCCTTTTGCCTTCTCTTTTTATGTTCTCAGTCAATCAGGGAATTAAAAAAATATTTTTTTAAATACAGTGTACCCCAAGATAGTATCATGATCTCACCCAGATGCTCCAGCACGCTTTCTTCCCTGTCTTTGTGTGGCCACCCCAACTTTGACAGCTTGCAATGGCTGTCTTCCTTGCTGCTGGGTCGGGAGCTATTGCAGATGTTCCAGTGGGTTTGTGGCACTCCCATTCACATCTGCCAGTGCCCCTGTTCCTCACCATCACTACAAGATGGTTCTGACCTCTGAAGGGGTCCCCCAAACAGCAGGATATCATCACTCCTCCGGAGCACCGAAGCTTTGTGTGCATACCATTGAAATGCTGGCTATGCCCCCCCCCCCCCCGTAGTTGATGTCAGCCCACCGCGCCATGCAGTCCAGGCTGCCATTCACTCAGGGGCCCCCTGAAAGGAGACCGAGTACCTGGCTGCCGGAGGGGATTGTTCTACCGCCGCTCCAGACACCTGACTCCCAGCTGATAGCTTGAACTGTTGTTCGGATTTGGAGCATGTGCACTGAGCTGCTCTCAGCATCTGTGTGTGGGACAAGTCTACATTCCAATTAAGCCCACAGGAGCTGTTGGGGGCATGCCAAGGGGGAGGGGAGGAGCTGCAGTAATACTTAAACAGCTCTGAATTCCTGTCAGGTTCCAGTTTGGAAAACAAGGAATAAACAAACCAACACGTATTTCAAAGTGTCGATTGTATTGTTCTCCTTGATGCACCAGCACATTCTAACCATCACCCAGTGAAATATCATCAAAGGGTGTTGAGATGGACCCCGCTAAGGTGAATGCAGTGTTGGATTGGCAACCTTTGTGAACTTGCAAACAATTGGAGAGCTTTCTTGGATTTGCAAACTTTTATCGCCAATTCATCCCATCCTTTGCCCAAGTAGCCCTCCCCTTAACAGACCTGTTATGGACTAAACAGCTCGTAGGGAAGACTCACCCCGGGAACCCTTTGCCATGGTCAATTGTTTGTCAGAAGGCCTTCGAACATTTAAAATCCTTATTCGACTGGGAACCAGTGTTAAAACACCCAGACCCCTCCAAACCTTTCATCATGCAGGCTGATGCTAGTGATGTAGTGGTCATTGCATCCTCCTCGCTGGCTCTCTGCAGGATGCAGCAAACCTGGATTCATGGCCTCTGATACGGCTGAAACTGTCTCTCTCCTGACCCTCTTCCAGTGTGAGTTCATTACAGCACCTGATGCCTGACACCCAACTGTGCACCACCTCCCCCTACGTGGTTTGTGGCAACTCCGATTCTCGAACATTGACACCAAGCTCTTGGCATGCCCCAACATCCACCCACCATGCTAGGAGGGTGATGAGCCCCTGCAAGATGAATTACAGCCCTGGCGTGGTGGGCCTTCACGAAGAAACCAATGAATTTTATAAGTACATGTCTCCTCAACCCGAAGAGAAAAGAATGCGGGTGGAGGTGGTGAACAGGATTGAATACGTAATAAAGGAACTCTGGCCCAATGCGCATGTGCAGATATTCAGAAGTTTTAAGACTGGTTTATATTTACTTACTACCTACAGGCCATTACCATCACCATCAACACCACCATACCCCCACCACCCGCATCACCACGCTCCCCCCGCGGAGAAGGTAGAAGGACGTTGTATCACTTCCCACAAGCTTTAAGGGGGACACTGAAATAACTTGGCAGCAACTTATGCCCATACTGACTACCCGTTCAAGCCACCTTAGGCTGCATTTATGAATAGACCTGACTTTTGAACTTTGAATGCATTGAATGTATTCGGTGGCTGACCTCCATGCCCTGCAGGAGTCCCCCCTCTCGCAGGTTTGGCCCTCAACGCTATCGAGGGCCCACCTCGATGATGGGTTCATGAACCTAGAGAGGTGGTCAAAACAGAAACTGAGGTTTTTTTTAATTAAATTCTTAATTCATGTCTTAAGGGGCCCCAGGGAGGGGGGAGGTCAAAATAATATTAGAATGGTGGGTGAGGGGGAAAACCCACCGGGGAATGTCTCTAGGCCGGCTAGCGGTCCCAGCGGGGAGGGCGTAGTGTCTAGAATTGGGGAGGGGGTGGGGGTCTATCCAAAAGAGGGCTATACCATCAAGACTGTGTGTGGGAGGGGCAGGTATGGTGGGAGCCGAGGGCGACATCATGTAAGGGGAGGGCGCACCCGCTGTTGGCAAGCGGTGGCGCGCTCCGGCCCTCATGGCTCCTCTTGCGATCCAGGGGGTTCAGGATCTCAGGGCCTGGGCCTTCGGCTGATGTTGTGCAACGCCAGGTCCGTGGTTAATAAAGCCCCCCTCATTCATGATCTGGTTTTGGAGGGGGGTGCGGACCTGGCGGGTATTACGGAGACCTGGTTGGGCCAAGAGGGGGGGGGGTGCCCCTCGTTGAAATGTGCCCAACGGGTTACCGCACATTTCACCAGCCACGAGCACAGGGTCGGGGTGGGGGTGGTGGCAGTTGTTATAAAGGAGGGTCTCGATCCGAGGGAGGCCACTGTGCCGCAGACAGCCGGCTGTGAGTCTCTATGTGTGAAATGGGGTCATGGGAGGCAGTTGGGCCTGCTGATTGTGTACCTGGCTCCCCGCTACGTATCAGCAGCCCTACCCGAGCATCTCAATGTGATAGCCGAGATGGCGGTTGACACCCCCAGGCTGTTAGTCATGGAGGATTTCAACCTGCCATCGATAGGCAAGACATCTGAGATGGCACGGGAGTTCATGGCCTCCATGACGGCCATGGACCTGACCCAGTTAGTTCATGACCCCACCCACACTGGAGGACACACGCTGGACTTAGTTTTTGTCTCCGGCCAGTGGTTGAGTGATCTTGGTTTAGGGGAAATAGTCATCGAACACCTGTCATGGTCAGATCACTCCTTTGGCTGGACTTTCCAACCGCTACATCCCATCGCTGAGGGTGATGAAGCGTCGGAAGAGATGCCTAGAGAGCGGTTGGAGGGCCACCCGCTCCGAATCTGACCGGACACTGGTAAGGTCATATTTAAAGACCTACCTAGTGGTGATAAGAATGGCAAAATGTAACTATTTCTCCTCTCTTATCGCGTCTGCAGATAACTGGCCTGTCACCCTGTTTAGGGTGACCCGCTCCCTTCTTCACCTGAGGGCGCGGGATGCCCCCTTGCAGGGTCATGCGGAGGAATTTGGGTGTTATCTGCATGACAAAATCGATCAGATTCGGGACGGGTTGGCCTCCTATAGGACTAGTTCAGAAGGGCTGACCGAGGCAGGTCTTGAGAATGCTATCTGGGAAGAGTTCGATCCTGTGACTCCTGAGGACATGGACAGGATGCTGGGGCGACTGAACGCCACCACAAGTTTATTGGACCCATGTCCCTCCTGGTTGGTACTGGCCTCCCGGGAGGTTACACGAGGCTGGCTCCAGGGAATTGTCAACGCTTCTTTGAGTGAGGGGTTTCTGCCGGCCGCCTTAAAAGAGGCGGTGGTGAGGCCCCTCCTCAAGAAGCCTTCCCTGGACCCGGCTGTGTTGGCCAACTACCGTCCTGTCTCCAACCTTCGATTTCTTGCGAAGGTTGTTGAGAGTGTGGTGGCGCGGCAGCTCCCTCAGCACCTGGATGAAGCTGTCTATCTGGACTCGCGCCAGTCCGGCTTCTGGCCTGGGTACAGCACAGAGACGGCATTGGTCGCTTTGGTGGATGATCTCTGGAGGGCCCGGGATAGGGGTTGCTCCTCTATTCTGGTCCTGTTAGATCTCTCAGCGGCTTTTGATACCATCGACCATGGTATCATGTTGTGCCGGCTGGAGGGGTTGGGGGTGGGGGGCACCGTTTTACGGTGGTTCCCCTCCTACCTCTCCTACCGGTCGCAATTTGTGTTGGCAGGAGGGCAGAGGCCGACGCCGAGGTACCTCACTTGTGGGGTCCCACAGGGGTTTGTCCTCTCGCCCCTCCTGTTCAACATCTATATGAAGCCGTTGGGTGAGATCATCCGTGGTTTCGGGGTAGAGTTCCATCAGTACGCTGACGACACTCAGTTGTACATCTCTACCCCGGGCCACCCCAACGATGCTGTGGAAGTGATGTCCCGGTGTCTGGAGGCCGTGCGAGTCTGGATGGGGAGAAACAGGCTCCGGCTCAACCCGTCCAAGACTGAGTGGCTGTGGCTTCCAGTGTCACAATATAGCCAGATGGTGCCATCTCTGGCTATTGGGGGCGAGTCATTGGCCCCTACAGAGAGGGCACGCAAGTTGGGCATCATCCTGGACTCTTGGCTGTCTCTGGAAGATCATATAACGGCCGTGGCCAGGGGGGCTTTTTATCAAGTTTGCGCCCCTTTCTGGATTGTGACGCTTTACGCACGGTCACTCAAGCCCTCGTCATCTCCCGCCTGGAGTATTGCAATGTGCTCTACATGGGGCTTCCCTTGAGGTGCACCCGGAGGCTCCCGTTGGTTCAGAATGCGGCCGCGCGGGGGATTTTGAGAGCATCTAGGTGCTCCCATGTGACACCTCTCCTGCGTGAGCTGCACTGGCTGCCTGTGGCTTTCCGGGTGTGCTTCAAGATACTAGTGACCATCTTCGAGGTTTTCGGTGACGTCACGACGAACGGAGCAGGCAGAAGACTTCGGTCCGAAGCCAATCGCGCCGTTTATCGCGTCTGGCGGCTACCTGGAAGGCCGCTTCGCAGCTAATAAGGAGCCGTCGCTGGGCGGGAAGCCCAGTGAACAGAGGGGGAACTTTCCAGCCCCGTTCGGACCCTACAAGCTGAAGGTGAGGCTGAAGACATCCCCCAGTGCCAGCGCGCTAAGAGGGCAATAACATGGCGCCCCAGAGTCGTTGACAGCTGAGGAAGGGGAGATCGAGATCCCAGTACTGACTAACTTTTCTTTTTTTCGCTGATGCCGATTTGAGAGGACACTGAGGTTTACTGCTTAAGACTCCCAAATTGCTGTTATAGTGAACCCAACTTTTCAAACGAGCGGCAGGAATTTTGGTGGGGCGAACTGGAGGATTTGTATGACTACAATCAACTCTCAGACTAAAGACCCTAAGAATTCCGCTAATTTAAAATCTTTGGATATCCGGAATTGACAATTAATGGTGAACAAATACCAGAACTCTGGTGTGGCTACATACTTTAGATATTCTTTGTTTTTGACAATCTCTCCTACTACCTTTCCCTTTCTTTCTGACAATTTTGAGTTCCGCTTGATTGTAATAGCTCCTTCCGCTTCCTGCTTATCTCTCAGCTTTCTTTCTTTCTATCTTGATACTAGGCTGCCATCTAGTGGCTGAAAGCAGAAGCTTGAATATAAAATAATTATACCTAGCTGTGATAAACTAACTATTGAAGCAATTGTGATTATATTAGGATTATATCAAATATTATAGAATTGACCTGTTAGACTTTATAATTTGACCTGGGAATTTTGGGAAACTAATTGAATAATTTAAATTTAATTATTGGTATATTTGATTAATTGTTTACTATTATTAAGTAATATTATTGTGATTTGTAATTATATACTATCTGGTTTAACCTGATAATTAGATAATTTTGATAGGTCAGTCTACCTAAGTGAGGGATTAAGCTAAGACCACTATTTGCGACAATGACTTCTACCACTACTACTACTACTAAAAGGAATATACCAACTATATCCAGCTGGGCTTCTTCCTCTTCCCCAGCGACAACCAAGAAAGCTATAGAAGATCTCCCGGCAACGGGCAAAGCAGCAGCTGTGCCCCAAGCTTTACAAGACACGCTGCAAGGGATTCAAGATATTCTAGCTAAAAATCAAGAGGCAACAGCTAAAGTGCTAGAAAATCTGACAGAAAAGGTGGATACACTAATGATGGAGACGCGGCAGATCCACAACAAATTTGAAGAAATCCATGCACACCTAGTAAACCACGAAGAGAGACTGCAAACAGTGGAAGAGAATATGACAAAGACGGAACATAAAATAGACCGCAATTAAAACCGACATCTTATGACGGAAAAAAAGATGCAAGACGAGATTTTATTCTTGGAAATGGACCGTTCCAGATATTTTATACGGGTCCAAAATGTGATAGATGACAATCAAGAAAAAATAGAAGAGGTGATGGAGGAAATTATAGCAGGCATCCTCAAAATTGACCGTTCGGAAGCAACTAGATACATCGATGAAGTATTTCGCATATATACATCCTATGCTCGGCGTCACAAGCTCCCCCATGAGGTGCACGTAAAATTAACTAAGAAATCTATACGAGAGGAAATTCTTAAGAAATCTAGAGATCAGACCTTTACATACAAAGGAAATGAACTTATAATTCTACCTCAAATACCAAGAAATGTAAGAGAATGTAGGAGGAAATATGACTTTCTTACCACACGCCTCAGGAAGCAGGGAATACGGTACAGATGGCGCCTCCCGGAAGGTTTAACATTTACATGGCAAGACCAGTATATTAAGTTAGCCTCCTTTCAAGAGGCACACGACTTTTTAAAACTACAATCTCTAAATGATCCGGAAAGTGAAGAAGAAGGTGAAAAAACCAAAAGTGAAGAAGATCTAACAATGGAGAAGAGAGCAAGAAACCCTAACGGTCGAGAGGTAAAGACAGTAGAGGAAGGAAAAACATCGAATGGAAAGGCACCATACCACCAAATCGAAACAAGGTCAAAGACTCAGAAAGCCACAAATCGATAAAAATGGAAAAGAAGAACTCTGTCTCTGCTCTATTAATATTAATGGATTAAATAATCCGTCTAAGAAAAAGAAAATTTGGCTAAACCTACAAAAAGAAAAATATGACATAGTATGTCTTCAGGAAGTTCATATAAGGAAAAGGCAACTTGGGGTATTGACTTGTCCAAAATTGGGGAAATTATATGCATCCTTGGCCGACCAAAAGAAGAGAGGTGTGATTGTCTACGATAAAAGAAACCTAATATCAAAACAAATATATGCAGATAATGAGGGCAGAATTTTATTATTGGAAATAAAAATTGGTTCAAAGATGGCCCTCTTAGCCAATATTTATGCCCCAAATGTAAATCAAGGACAATTCTATAAAAAACTGTCAGATAAATTAAATCAATTAAATTACGAACATATCTATGTAGTAGGTGATTTCAAAGCAATTGCGGACATAGAGAAAGATTATAAGCCAGGACCTAAGACCCCAAAACATAAACTGAAACGGAAAAAAGTACTTCCCCAAACATGGGGTGACATGAGGGACCAGCTAAGTCTAAGGGATATATGGCGGGACTTGCACCCTTTTGAAAAGCAATTTACTTACTACTTCCCTAGACATAAATCATGGTCTAGAATAGATATGGCCTGGGCATCGGCAGTAGCCACCGAGGAAATCGAATCCCTTGAAATTGGACCGAATACATGGGCAGACCACCACCCACTACTAATGAAATGGGCAATTGCACAAGTTAGGACAAGATGGTCTATGAGAGCCAATCTCATGAAAGATGATAATTTTGTAAAAATGACCCAAAAAGAGCTCCAATATTTTTTCCTTGAAAACAAAAGACAGGATACATCATTACAGATTATATGGGACACGGCTAAAGCAGTAATAAGGGGAGTAGCAATAAAATATACGGCTAGACAATGGAAATTAGAGAAAGAAAAAAGATTGGAATTAATAACAGCATTACAAAACCAAGAGAAGGAGGCCCACAAAGATTCACAAAATATAAGGGTAAGAGAAAAAATTAATCTTTTGAGACATAAAATTTCCCTTTTAGATCAGAACCAATTAGCAGAAAAAATAAAGAAATGTAGGCAATCCCACTTTGAACATGCAAACAAAATTGGAAGATGGTTGACATATAGATTAAGAAAAGAAACAGAAACAAGAAAAATAGAGTCTCTTCAAGATAATAATGGGAAAATTGTAAACACTATGGAACACAAACTTAAAATAGCACAAGATTTTTTTAGCTCGCTCTATGCAGAGGAGACACAACAAAGGGATAAGATCAACTCCTATCTCACAAAACAACATCTTGGAGTAGTCCCTGATATATACAAAAATACATTAAATACAGAAATAACAACCGAAGAGATAGAAAACGCAATTAGGAAACAGGCAAGTGGGAAAACTCCAGGCCCAGATGGAATACCAGGAGAACTGTGTAAAGGTATTTGGGAAATTTTGGTCCCACAAATGAAAGATTTATTTAATGAAATTTTGGAAAAAGGGGAAATGCCCCAATCATGGACGGAGGCTTTTATCTCTCTAATCCCCAAACCTGATTCAGACCCAACCCAAATCAAAAACTATAGGCCTATATCGCTCCTAAATGTTGACTATAAGATATTTGCGACGATCCTGGCCGAAAGACTGAAACCATTTTTATCTAACTATATTCATCAAGATCAAAGTGGATTTTTACCAGGCAGGTACTTAAGAGACAATGTACGGACAATAACTAATTGTTTAGAATATTATGAGGCACACCCAAATAAAGAAATGAGTATGATTTTCCTAGACGCACAAAAAGCATTTGATAGGGTTAATTGGGAGTTTATCACACAACAACTGCAAATTATGGAATTCGGCCCTAAATTCATTAACACAGTCCAGGCCATTTATACAACACAATCGGCAAGACTGTTACTCAATTGAAAGTGTAGGGAAAGTAATTGTGGCTGGGGATTTTAATTTAATTAGAGATAAAATAGATAGTACTAATCCCACTCGTTGTGGAGGAGCAAATAAAGGGGAGACTTTAAATAAATGGATGCTTCGAAATGGCGTGGTGGATGTTTGGAGAGAAGTGAAAGGTACTGAAAGAGTGTACACTTTTTACTCCAAGATATATAATACATATTCAAGAATTGATTATATTCTGGTTTCTAAAGATTTGTTGAATAATGTGGATAAAATAGATGTGGGAATTTTTAAGGACTCTGATCATGCAGAAGTTACGATGGAAATAGATTTTAATTTTGAGAAAAAAAGAAGATGTTGGAGATATGATGATAAACTGTATAAAAATGAGGAGGATAAAATATGGATATTTAAAAAATGGGAAGAAAGTTGGAAATTGAATGATAATGGAGAGGTCAAATTTGAAATTGTTTGGGATGCGATGAAAGCAGTATTTAGAGGAGAAAGTATTAAGTTATCAAGCAGGAAATATAGAAATTATAAAAATAAAATTGAACAGGATATAAGTCAGATTAAGGTATTGGAGAATCAATTTTTACTTACTAAGGAAAAATTTTTTTTGGAGGAGTTGAACCTGCTAAAAAATAAATTGATAGAAGAAGACATAGAACTGGTTAAAAAAAATATAAGATATTTAAATAGGAATTTTTTTGAATTTAGTAATAAAAACTCTAAGTTATTGGCAAGGATGGCGAAAAATAAAAGGGAGAAGAGAGAAATTGGACCCCTGATAGATGATAAAGGTACAAGATGTTATAAAAAATCAGAGAAATGTGAAGTGGTTAGGAAATTTTTTCAAAAATTATATTCAAAAAAATCAATTGATTCGGAAAAATTGAAAAGTCACTTAGAAAAATATGTTGTGAAAATTGACCAAATACATAAAGATTTGATGGAAGGAGATATAACACAGGATGAGATTAACGAAATAATACAAAAGATAAAATTAGGGAAAGCTCCAGGAGAAGATGGATTACCTGCTGAGTTTTACAAAGAATTTAAGGAAATAATAATACCAAAATTGCAAAAATTATTTAATGGAATTTTACATGGTGGAGAAGTTCCGATGTCATGGAATAATATCTATAATCCCTAAACCAGATAAAGATTTGGAAAGGATTGAGTCCTATCGACCCATTTCTTTAATTTATTTATTTTTTATTTTATTTTATTAAATTTATACCCCGCCCTTCTCCTTGTTAGGACCCAGGGCGGCGCACAGGCATTATTAAAACCACAAAAATACAATAAATATCAATTTAAAATATATTAAATTAGATTAACCCGTGCTAAAACCCATGTTAAAAACCTTCCCAAATTATAATTTATTTAAAAAAAAAAAAAAAAAAGTCAGGAACAGGGGGCTATCCTAGGCCGGCTTGTTGAAATAAATACGTCTTAAGACGTTGGCGGAAGAGACGGAGGTCCGAGATAGTGCGAAGGTCGGGGGGTAGGTCGTTCCAGAGGGCCGGGCCCGCCACAGAGAAGGCCCTTCCCCTGGGTGTCGCCAACCGGCATTGCCCCGTCGACGGCACCCGGAGAAGGCCCTCTCTGTGGGAGCGGATCGGACGAAGGGATGTATGGGGCAGGAGGCGGTCTCGTATATAGCTAGGCCCCGAGCCATGGAGCGATTTAAAGATGGTTGTCAACACCTTGAAGCGCACTCGAAAGGCCACAGGCAGCCAGTGCAGCTCGCGCAGGAGAGGTGTTACGTGGGTTTGCCTTGAGGCACCCATAATCACCCGCGCGGCCGCATTCTGCACTAACTGTAGCTTTCGAGTGCACCTCAAGGGGAGCCCCATGTAGAGAGCGTTGCAGTAATCCAGCCGGGATGTCACAAGCGCTTGAGTGACTGTGCGAAGGGCTCCCCGGTCCAGTAAGGGGCGCAACTGGCGTATCAGGCGTACCTGATAGAACGCCCCCCTGGCCACGGCCGCCACATGGTCCTCCATGGACAGCCGGGAATCCAGGAGGACACCCAAGTTGCGCGCCCTCTCCACGGGGGCCAGTTGTTCGCCCCCAATGGCCAGTGTTGGACTTAACTGGCTGAACCGGGGTGCCGGAAACCACAGCCACTCGGTCTTGGACGGGTTGAGTTTGAGTTTGTTGAGTTTGTTACTACCCATCCAGATCCGTACGGCCTCTAGACACCGGGACAGCACTTCGACGGCATCGTTGGGGTGGTTTGGGGTGGATATGTACAACTGAGTGTCATCATTAATCAAGATGCAAAGATATTTACTGCCATTATAAATAATAGATTAAGTAGATTTATAGATAGATATATAAGTTATAATCAAGTAGGTTTTGTAAAGGGTAGATATATGAGTGATATTGTTAGAAGAGTATTAAATATTATAGATGTAGCTGAACATAATGGTGATAAAATAGGTATAGTATCACTAGACATTTTTAAAGCTTTTGATTCCGTACAATGGGAAGCTATTAAAGCAATTATTGAAGTATTAGGTTTTGGTAAGAAATTTATACATGTTATTTCGAAATTGTATCAAAAAAGTAGTGCAAGAGTGATGGTGAACGGAATAATGACAGAAGAGATCAAATTGGAAGCGGGTACGAGACAAGGATGTCCCTTGTCTCCAACATTATTTTTATTGGTTATGGAAATTTTGACTAAAATGATAGAAAAAGATGAAGAATTGGAAGGGTATAAGGGATTTAAGATAAATTTGTACGCGGATGATACCTTGATTATTTTGAAAGATATAGAGAAAGATTTGAAGAAGATACACAAGCATTTGAAAGAATTTGAAGAAATGACAGGTTTGAAAGTAAATTGGTCAAAATCTGAATTATTAATGGATAATAATGGTAATGAGCGGGAGAATATGCAAGAACAATTTGGGATAGGGATCAAAAATACATTGAAATATTTGGGTATAACACTTTCACTCAAAGTTAGAGAAATGAAAAAACTTAATTACGATGTGGTGATGAATGAAGTTGAGAAAAAGATACCGTATTTATTCGACTATAACGCGCACCCGTGTATAACGCGCACCCCCTAATTTTCCATTAAAAATCGGTATAAAATTTTTATACCGATTTTTATAAAGCATGACGGCCGGGCTCCGCAGCTGAGGGGCGATGGAGCGATGCCGTTCCACCCTAACCGCGTCCCTTTCTGCCTCCGCTTCTCCCCCGCGTCCCTTTCTGCCTCCGCTTCTCCCCCGCGTCCCTTTCTGTCTCCGCTTCTCCCCCGCGTCCCTTTCTGTCTCCACTTCTCCCCCGCATCCCTTTCTGTCTCCGCTTCTCCCCCGCGTCCCTTTCTGCCTCCGCTTCTCCCCCGCGTCCCTTTCTGCCTCCGGTTCTCCCCCGCGTCCCTTTCTGTCTCCGCTTCTCCCCCGTGTCCCTTTCTGCCTTCCGCTTCTCCCCAGCGTCTCTTTCTGCCTTCCGCTTCTCCCCCGCGTCCCTTTCTGCCTCCGCTTCTCCCCCGCGTCCCTTTCTGCCTCCGGTTCTCCCCCGCGTCCCTTTCTGCCTCCGGTTCTCCCCCGCGTCCCTTTCTGTCTCCGCTTCTCCCCCGCGTCCCTTTCTGCCTCCGCTTCTCCCCCGCGTCCCTTTCTGCCTCCGGTTCTCCCCCGCGTCCCTTTCTGTCTCCGCTTCTCCCCAGCGTCTCTTTCTGCCTTCCGCTTCTCCCCAGCGTCCCTTTCTGCCTTCCGCTTCTCCCCAGCGTCTCTTTCTGCCTTCCGCTTCTCCCCCGCGTCCCTTTCTGCCTTCCGCTTCTCCCCAGCGTCTCTTTCTGCCTTCCGCTTCTCCCCCGCGTCCCTTTCTGTCTCCACTTCTCCCCAGCGTCTCTTTCTGTCTCTGCTTCTCCCCCGCGTCCCTTTCTGCCTCCGGTTCTACCCCGCGTCCCTTTCTGTCTCCGCTTCTCCCCCGCGTCCCTTTCTGCCTTCCGCTTCTCCCCAGCATCCCTTTCTGTCTCCGCTTCTCCCCCGCGTCCCTTTCTGCCTTCCGCTTCTCCCCAGCGTCCCTTTCTGCCTTCCGCTTCTCCCCAGCATCCCTTTCTGCCTTCCGCTTCTCCCCAGCGTCCCTTTCTGCCTTCCGCTTCTCCCCCGCGTCCCTTTCTGTCTCCGCTTCTCCCCCGCGTCTCTTTCTGCCTTCCGCTTCTCCCCAGCGTCCCTTTCTGCCTCCGCTTCTCCCCCGCGTCCCTTTCTGTCTCCGCTTCTCCCCCGCGTCCCTTTCTGCCTCCGCTTCTGCCCCGCGTCCCTTTCTGCCTCCGGTTCTCCCCCGCGTCCCTTTCTGTCTCCGCTTCTCCCCCGCGTCCCTTTCTGCCTTCCGCTTCTCCCCAGCGTCTCTTTCTGCCTTCCGCTTCTCCCCAGCGTCCCTTTCTGCCTCCGCTTCTCCCCCGCGTCCCTTTCTGTCTCCGCTTCTCCCCCGCGTCCCTTTCTGCCTCCGCTTCTCCCCCGCGTCCCTTTCTGCCTCCGGTTCTCCCCCGCGTCCCTTTCTGTCTCCGCTTCTCCCCAGCGTCTCTTTCTGCCTTCCGCTTCTCCCCAGCGTCCCTTTCTGCCTTCCGCTTCTCCCCAGTGTCTCTTTCTGCCTTCCGCTTCTCCCCCGCGTCCCTTTCTGTCTCCGCTTCTCCCCAGCGTCTCTTTCTGCCTTCCGCTTCTCCCCAGCGTCCCTTTCTGCCTTCCGCTTCTCCCCAGTGTCTCTTTCTGCCTTCCGCTTCTCCCCAGCGTCCCTTTCTGTCTCCGGTTCTCCCCCGCGTCCCTTTCTGTCTCCGCTTCTCCCCCGCGTCCCTTTCTGCCTCCGCTTCTCCCCCGCGTCCCTTTCTGCCTCCGGTTCTCCCCCGCGTCCCTTTCTGTCTCCGCTTCTCCCCCGCGTCCCTTTCTGCCTTCCGCTTCTCCCCAGCGTCTCTTTCTGCCTTCCGCTTCTCCCCAGCGTCCCTTTCTGCCTCCGCTTCTCCCCCGCGTCCCTTTCTGTCTCCGCTTCTCCCCCGCGTCCCTTTCTGCCTCCGGTTCTCCCCCGCGTCCCTTTCTGTCTCCGCTTCTCCCCCGCGTCCCTTTCTGCCTCCGCTTCTCCCCCGCGTCCCTTTCTGCCTCCGGTTCTCCCCCGCGTCCCTTTCTGTCTCCGCTTCTCCCCAGCGTCTCTTTCTGCCTTCCGCTTCTCCCCAGCGTCCCTTTCTGCCTTCCGCTTCTCCCCAGTGTCTCTTTCTGCCTTCCGCTTCTCCCCCGCGTCCCTTTCTGCCTTCCGCTTCTCCCCAGCGTCTCTTTCTGCCTTCCGCTTCTCCCCCGCGTCCCTTTCTGTCTCCGCTTCTCCCCAGCGTCTCTTTCTGCCTTCCGCTTCTCCCCCGCGTCCCTTTCTGCCGCCGGTTCTCCCCCGCGTCCCTTTCTGTCTCCGCTTCTCCCCCGCGTCCCTTTCTGTCTCCGCTTCTCCCCCGCGTCCCTTTCTGCCTCCGGTTCTCCCCCGCGTCCCTTTCTGTCTCCGCTTCTCCCCCGCGTCCCTTTCTGCCTCCGCTTCTCCCCCGTGTACCTTTCTGCCTCCGGTTCTCCCCCGCGTCCCTTTCTGTCTCCGCTTCTCCCCAGCGTCTCTTTCTGCCTTCCGCTTCTCCCCAGCGTCCCTTTCTGCCTTCCGCTTCTCCCCAGCGTCTCTTTCTGCCTTCCGCTTCTCCCCCGCGTCCCTTTCTGCCTTCCGCTTCTCCCCAGCGTCTCTTTCTGCCTTCCGCTTCTCCCCCGCGTCCCTTTCTGTCTCCGCTTCTCCCCCGCGTCCCTTTCTGCCTTCCGCTTCTCCCCAGCGTCCCTTTCTGCCTGCCGCTTCTCCCCAGCGTCCCTTTCTGCCTCCGCTTCTCCCCCGCGTCCCTTTCTGTCTCCGCTTCTCCCCCGCGTCCCTTTCTGTCTCCGCTTCTCCCCAGCGTCCCTTTCTGCCTTCCGCTTCTCCCCAGCGTCCCTTTCTGCCTTCCGCTTCTCCCCCGCGTCCCTTTCTGTCTCCGCTTCTCCCCCGCGTCCCTTTCTGCCTTCCGCTTCTCCCCAGCGTCCCTTTCTGCCTTCCGCTTCTCCCCAGCGTCCCTTTCTGCCTTCCGCTTCTCCCCCGCGTCCCTTTCTGTCTCCGCTTCTCCCCCGCGTCCCTTTCTGCCTTCCGCTTCTCCCCAGCGTCTCTTTCTGCCTTCCGCTTCTCCCCAGCGTCCCTTTCTGCCTCCGCTTCTCCCCCCGCTGCCGCCCAGAAACCTGAACCCTCGTTTATAACGCGCACCCAAACTTTGAGTTCTTTTTTGGGTACAAAATTTTGCGCGTTATACTCGAATAAATACGGTAGATAAATATAAAAAGATAAAGTTGTCTTGGTTTGGTAGAATTGCAATGTGTAAGATGATGTTACCAAAGTTTAATTTTTTATTTGAGATGCTACCATTAAATTTGACAGAGAAGGATATTGAAAGATATCAGAAGAAATTGGATTAATTTTGTAATGGTGGGAAAAGACCCAGATTACTGAAGAAAATGTGGTATTAAAATCAGAAGGAAGGTGGATTGGGAATCCCCAACCTACTCAATTATTATTGGGCCTATGGTATTCGAACTGTGGTAAAAATACTTAAAGGTGGAGATAGTCATTGGAGAGATTTAGAGTTAAAAGATATTAAGAGATTCGCTTCAACATGGTTTTTAGATAAAGCAAAATCAAAAAAGGTAATTAATAGCTATTGGTTAAAGGGATTGAGTAAAATTTGGAATAAATTCGTTAAAACTTTAATTCCGGATATACTTTTTTGGGGGAAGACAATTGGAAATTGGCCGATTAAAACCAATATAAGTCGTGACAAGGTAATAGAAGATGAAAATATAGAAATTATAATAGATTGGCTAAAAACTTTAGGAAATGAAAGAAGGAAAAAAGAAATTATTGAAAAATTGGGTTTAGGCTGGTTTGAAAAAATACAAATAGAAAAATGGACTAAGAAAGTAAGGGGAAATTGCAAGATAAGCAGAAATAAAACTGAATTTGAACATTTAGTATCTCAAATTATGAAAGATGAAATTGGGTTAAAAGGACTCGTTAGTAAGATTTATAAGATTATAAATTTTGATGGAAAACCACAAATGGTGATGAAGATGAATTGGGAAAAAGAACTCAATATTAAAATATCAGACTTAGATTGGAATGTGAATTGGAAAAGTAGAATTATGAGGATTCTATCTGTAAGGATTAAAGAGCATAATTATAAGGTTGTTTGGAAATGGTATTTGACTCCATTAAGATTATCGTTGATGGATTAAAAAAACTAGTAAAAAATGTTGGAGATGTGATATGGAATTAGGGACTTATGAGCATATGTGGTACAAATGTGATAAAGTTAAAACGCTTTGGCAACAATTGGAGAAAATGATATTTGAAATGGAGAAAAGAATAATATTGAGATCAGAAATTATATTATTGTTGATAATTAAGGAAACAGAACTAACAAAATATGAGAAAGAATTGATTAGAATTATGATTATAGTGGGTAGAATTATAATAGCTAGATATTGGAAATTAGATGTGAATTTTAGAATAGAAGAGTGGTATTGTGAAATGTGGAAATTAGCTTTAAATGATAAAATGACATGTGACATTAAATTTAGAAATGGTGTTTATAAAAAGGATACTTTTTGGAAAACCTGGAAACCATTTGTGGACTATGCGCTTGGAAATTTGGACGCTTCGATACCTGTACCCAGAGAACGTGGATTTTGGAGATCATGAGGATATATTCGAAGAACCAAATCTTCCTTTCTTATGTACAGCACAGGGTGAAATATTGTATATGTATATTTTGTTGTAATGTTTAAAAATTTAATTAAAAAAAAAAAAAAAGGTATTATCAGACCGGATCCCAATATGTTGAGGTACTAGACAAGGATGCCCGTTATCGCCCCTTTTATTCATCTTGACATTGGAACCCCTCCTAAATAAAGTTAGACAAGAGAAAAGTATTAGAGGCCTGCAAGTCAGAGGGGAAGAATACAAAATACAGGCATTTGCTGACGATTTGGTCTTTGTGATAGAAGAACCTCTGGCCTCAGGACCAAAACTCGGAACAGGGGATTTAGCCATCTTACCCTTGTCATGGACAGATCACTCTCTCCTTCGGATTGACTTCCCAACCGTCACACCCCACTGCGGGGAGGCGGAACCGGATACACCCAGGTGGTTCCGCCCCAGGCGCCTGATGGATCCAAAAAGGTTCCAGAGGGAGCTTGGGCCAATACCTGTGTCCTTGCCCCGCGACTCGACTGAGGACCTAGTGGCCGCATGGTATAGTGCGGCCACGGGGGCCTTGGACCAAGTTGCGCCCTTGCGGCCTCTCACGCGGCGTCGACTCACCCAGGCCCCCTGGTTTACCGAGGGGCTGCGGGAGATGAAACGCCGCAAGAGACACCTAGAGAGTAGGTGGAGATCCTCTCGATCCGAAGCTGACCGAACACTAGTGAGAGACCATATTAGGGCTTACTTAGTGGCGATAAGAGTGGCCAAACGGGGACTTCCGGTTCCGGCTCCTGCGGCGACGAGCGAGCCTAGCGCTCGCTCGCCGTTTTGTTGCTTCTTCTGCCCCCCCACGGGGGCGAGACGCCCCTTTTTTGGGGGTCTCCCGTAGGGCCGGCTCGGCAGGGACGCCCCCCCTCACGGCGGTGGGGGAGGCGACCCTTTTGCCGCGGCCTAGGTGAAGGAGAACATGCTGCGGGGGGTTCTCCCTTCGCCAACGGCTGTCGGCGCTATTCACTTTAATGAAGAGGGCTGAGCGGAAGAGATCGGAAGGTCTGCCGAGGCTTCAGCTGCAAGGGAGAGTGAGTTTAAAAAAAGACTTTTTTTCCTTGCTGCCAGCCAGGCTGAATGGACTGGGAGGGGGGTGTTTGTTTCCAAAAAACCCCCCTCGGACTTAAGCGGCACTTAAAAATGGCTTCTCTGGAAGAGAAAGCGGAAATCTTAAATCCGGATTGTCTTTAACAAGGGAAAGTGGAATGCGGCTATTTGCAACATTGTTTCTAGGTCTGGCTGGTTAAAAAAAAATTTATTTTACTACTCTCTCCTTTGGGCTCTGAGATGGGCGGTGAAAAGTGGCTTCTCTTTGTCCCTGCCTGACTATTTTAACTATGGAAAATTCCCAGCGTCTCTTTATAAGTGGGACTCTCTCTGGATATTAATGAAGAAATTTTTTCTGTTGGATTTGTGGTTCCTTTCTGGATTACCTTCGTTATTATAACTATTGAGTTGGAAAATTGGCTCTCTCTTGGTTCCTGAACTTTACAACGTTCCAACCTTGATCTGAACTTTTGGCTCCCGGTTAGTCTCACCAACCCCACCCTGAAAACGCCATTTTGGTGGCACTGACTTTAACAGTTAATCATGGCTCAAGAAACAGCACTGGCAAGTTTAGAACAACGGATGGCTTCTCTTGAAACTGTTATACAAACTTTGGTAAACGAAATTCAGGCCCAGAGGGCTGAAAACATCAATTTCAAGAAGGAGCTATTGGACATAAGGAAGCAAACGCTGGAAATTACACAGAAGACTGAAGAATTGGAAGGGGGGTTGGTGGGGGTTAAGGGAGAGATTAAAAATGTTACTAAAGAGGTTGAGGAAACAAGTGGGCATGTGTCTAGGATTGATATGGAAAGAATGACATATTTTTTGAGATTTCAGAATGTTTTTGAGCAACCTGGTGAATGCCTCCCTGATCTTATGAGCACAATTTTAGCAGACTATTTACAAAAACCTAAGGATGAGATCAGGGGGGACATTGACCTAGCCTATAGAATTAACTCAGCATATGCCAGGATAAATGAAGTGCCTAGAGAGATACATGTGAAATTTGTTAGAAGGTCAACCAGAGAGGAAATTTTGAAGGTGCAGAGAGGGAACCCCTTAATTTACCAACAAAAAACGGTCACTATCTTGAAGCAGATTCCTAGAAAGATTCGAGAAGCAAGACGGAAATTTTCCTTCTTGTCTAAAATTTTATTTGATCATGGGATTTGGTTCAAGTGGGTGACACCCGAAGGGATGCTGGTGTTCTGGGAAGGAGGAAGAGTGAGGATTAAAACAGTTGTTGAGGCGGAAGCCTTTCTTAAAAAACATTCCTCTATCCTGGGGGAAGATCCAGGGGGGATGGAGGGAGCTACGGCCCCACCCGCTGGGGGCCAGGGAGGAGAAAAAGAAGATACAATAGCCAAGAGACTTAGATCTAAAAAATAACTTTGCCTTGATTTTCCTGAACAATTTTGCATAATATTTTCTGGATTTTTTGTAAATGTCTGACAGCATGGAATTGAGAATTTAGGTATATGTACTTGCTTTTACCTTGTAGTGTTATGAAAAATGTTTTTTTTTGTTATTTTTTTATTGTGTATTTTGAGGTCTCGGAAGGGCCGACGACTCTGACGTGAATGCTCTCAAAATTTCTTTGTATCCCTTACCCTACCCTATAGAAAAAATGTAAAACCAATAAAACTTTTTCAATATAAAAAAAAAAAGAGTGGCCAAACGGGAGTATTGTGCCACCCTTATCACGTCCGCAGATAACCGCCCTGCCACCCTGTTTGGGGTGACCCGCTCCCTCCTTCACCAGAGGCCGCGGGAAGCCCCTTTGCAAGGGCGAGCAGAGGAATTTGGAGCTTATCTGCAGGACAAAATCACTCAGATTCGGAACGAGTTGCCCTCCACTGAAAGTGGCCCAGTCGACCTGTCCGATGCCGGTCTTGTGACAACATCTTGGGAGGAGTTTGACTTTGTTGCTACCGAGGATATGGACAGGTGGTTGAGGAACCTTAGGGCTACCACATGTTTAGTGGACCCGTGTCCCTCCTGACTTGTACTGGCATCCTGGGAGGTGACACGAGGCTGGCTCCAGGGCATTGTGAACGCAACTTTGAGTGAGGGGTCCTTGCCTACCGTCTTGAAAGAGGCGGTAGTGAGGCCCCTCCTCAAGAAGCTGTCCCTGGACCCAGCATTATTAGAAAACTATCGTCCAGTCTCCAACCTTCCTTTCTTAGCGAAGGTTGTCGAGAGTGTGGTGGCCCAACAGTTTCCTCGACACCTGGAGGAAGTTGATTATCTAGATCCGCGCCAGTCCGGCTTCCGACCCGGTCACAGTACCGAGACGGCATTGGTCGCGTTGGTGGATGATCTCTGGAGGGCTCGGGATAGAGGTTGTTCCTCTATCCTAGTCCTATTAGACCTCTCAGCGGCTTATTGCACCGACTGGGGGGGTTGGGGATGGGAGGCACCGTTTTGCGGTGGTTCTCGTCCTACCTCTCTGGTCGGTCGCAATGGGTGTTGGCAGGAGGGCAGAGGTCAGCCCCGAGGTCCCTCACATGTGGGGTTCCGCAAGGGTCGGTCCTCTCACCACTTCTATTCAACACCTATATGAAGCCGCTGGGCGAGATCATCCGTGGTTTTGGGGTGGAATACCATCTGTACGCTGATGATACTCAGCTGTACATATCCACCCCAAACCACCCCAACGATGCCGTCGAGGTGCTGTCCCGGTGTCTGGAGGCCGTACGGGGCTGGATGGGTAGCAACAAACTCAGGCTCAACCCGTCCAAGACTGAGTGGCTGTGGTTTCCAGCACCCCGGTACAGCCAGATTAGTCCAACACTGGCCATTGGGGGCATTCAACTAGCCCCCGTGGAGAGGGCGCGCAACTTGGGTGTCCTCCTGGATTCCCGGCTGACCATGGAGGACCATGTGTCGGCCGTGGCCAGGGGGGCGTTTTATCAGGTATGCTTGATACGCCAGTTGCGCCCCTTACTGGACCGGGGAGCTCTGCGCACAGTCACTCAGGCATTGGTGACATCTCAGCTGGACTACTGCAATGCTCTCTATATGGGGCTCCCCTTGAGGTGCACTCGAAGGTTGCAGTTGGTCCAGAATGCGGCCGCGTGGGTAATTATGGGTGCCGCAAGGCAGTCCCACATAACACCTCTCCTGCGCGAGCTGCACTGGCTACCTGTGGCCTTTCGGGTGCGCTTCAAGGTGCTGACGACCATCTTCAAAGAGCTCCATGGATCGGGGCCTAGCTATATCCACGACCGCCTCCTGCCCCATACATCCCTTCGACCGATCCGCTCCCACAGAGAGGGCCTTCTCAGGGTACCGTCAGCCGGGCAATGCCGGTTGGCGGTGCCCAGGGGAAGAGCCTTCTCTGTGGCGGGCCCTGCCCTCTGGAACGACCTTCCCCCCGTGGACCTCCGCCTTTTCCGCCAACGTCTTAAAACCTATTTATTCCAACAAGCCGGCCTAGCATAACCCTGTTTCTGATTTTTATAGGGATAATTTTAAATTTTAGAGCTTTATTAATTTTAGCACAGGGAATATTTAATTAGTTTTTTTAATAATTTTGGATTTTTTGTATTTTGTATGATTTTAATGATGCCTGTGCGCCGCCCTGGGTCCTTTTTTAGGAGAAGGGCGGGGTATAAAATAAAATAAATAAAATAAATAAAATAAATAAAATAAATAAAATAAATAAAATAAATAAAATAAATAAAATAAATAAAATAAATAAAATAAATAAAATAAATAAAATAAATAAAATAAATAAAATAAATAAAATAAAAAAAATAAAAAAAAATAAAAAATAAATAAAAAAATAAATAAAATAAATAAAATAAATAAAATAAATAAAATAAATAAAATAAATAAAATAAATAAAATAAATAAAATAAATAAAATAAATAAAATAAATAAAATAAAACTAATCACAACAATAGAAGAATATGGTGAGGTGGCCGGTCTAAAAATTAATAAACAAAAAACTAAAATGCTGGCAAAAAATATGACAGGGCAACAAAAAGAACAGATACAGAAACTATTGGGAATTGAAACTGTTAAAAAAGTCAAATATTTGGGAATCTGGTTAACTAATAGATGCTCCGTGATCAAAGAATTAAAGTATAACAAACTAATAGGTGAAATGACCAAGGAACTTGAAAAATGGAGCAAAATTCCTCTATCACTGCTAGGGAGGATAGCCGCTATAAAAGCATACATCCTCCCAAAATGGATATACCTGTTCCAAACGGTACCTGTAAAGTTAAATAAAGAATTTTTTCAAAAGCTAGATCACATCACATTGAAATTTGTCTGGCAGGGAAAAAAATCACGCAGAAAAAAGAAAATGCTTCAGGAACACAAATTGAGAGGAGGCTTGGGACTCCCAAACTGGGAACTTTATTATTATGCCTCAATTTTGATTTGGGTCAAAGATTGGGTCACCCTAACGAGAGGACGGATACTAACAATTGAAGGTTATGATTTGCTTCAGGGCTGGCACTCATCACTCTGGCCCAGAAATAATAGACAACCCAAAAGTTTTATCACCCACCACACGAGGGCGACCCTCTTTATGACATGGCAGAAAATTAAACAACAATTTTACACCCAAATCCCAAGATGGCTAGCCCCAATTGAAGCTGTAACCTACCCAACCGTTCACAACCCAAAGAGAAATCTAACTTATGGAGATTTAATAGACGAAGGGGGCAACATCAGAACACGGACAGATCTACAACTAAGGGGTTGGAAGATAGATTGGTGGCCATATACTCAGGCAGTATCCAAATTTAACAAAGATAAACAAGAATTCGGAATATACCCAATAAATCAAGATATAGATAAGGTTCTGTGGGACACACCAACTAAATTCATCTCTAAGGTTTATAAATTACTACTGCAAAGGTACATTGGTGAAGAAATAATTAAAGGTGCCATGATCGCTTGGGGAAGGAATATAGGAAGGAATATCAACTTAGAAGAATGGCAAACTATTTGGGGCAAATCCATGAAAATGACCCTGTCTTCTTCCTTTAAGGAAAACTTATATAAAATGCTCTACAGGTGGTACTTACCACCAGCCCGAATTGCGCACATGTTTCCAAATTCTTCAGACAGATGCTGGAAATGCAAAATGGCTAGGGGCACGTTTTTCCACCAATGGTGGACCTGTCCAATTTCTATACAGCTTTGGAAAAAAATACAAATCTGGCTCCTGGAAATAGTAGGTATCAATTTTCCCCTCAAACCTGATTTATACCTGCTTGGCATTAAGCCACACGAAATCCAAAATCAAGATTGGTACCTTTTCACACATATTACAACAGCGACTAGGATGGCCATTGCGCAACAATGGAAGAATAATAACCCACCAACCGAGAGCTTAATTATATCCAAAAATTTTAGTTGCGCAGAATCAGACAAACTAACGTATACCCTAAAGGACAAGTCAAACTCAATTTATGCCCAATCCTGGGAGAAATGGTATATATGGTACAATAAGAGAACGACAAACACCAAAGAAACTAACTAGACAGAATAATAGCGAAATAGATACAAGGAGCTAACAAGATAATAGTATACTTAAGACAATGTTATAGGTTTATATGTAGGCATCTAAATATAATTATAAGCAATAATTGATGTTAGACTGGGACAAATATATTTCTTAAATTAGGGGAGTAGATATATCCCCAGTTTGTCCCTTCTTCCCTACCTCTCCTCTATCTCTCCTCCTCTTCTTTCTGTATCTCTGTACGTCTCTCCCACTACCCTCACCCTATACTTGTTAAATGTTTAATTTTATACCTATATTAATAAAGACTATTAAAAAAAAAAAGATACTAGTGACCATCTTCAAAGTGCTCCATGGCAAGGGACCTGGCTATTTGCAAGACCGCCTCCTGCTGCCAAATGCCTCCCACTGACCAGTGCACTCCCACAGAGAGGGCCTCCTCAGGGTGCCGTCGGCCAGGCAATGTCGGCTGGCGACCCCCAGGGGGAGAGCCTTCTCTGTGGCAGCCGCTGCCCTCTGGAATGACCAACCCCCTGACCTATGGACGACCACGGACCTACGCCTCTTCCGTCGGGCCTTGAAGACCTATTTATTTTGTGCGGCCGGCCTGTCGTAGTTTTAAACTGTTTTTTAGTAGGGGTTTTTAACAGGCGTTTTAAGGACAGGCTAATTATATAATATATTTTAATATATTTTATGTTTTGTATTATTGATTTTTATTGCTGCCTGTACACCGCCCTGAGTCCCGAAAGGGAGAAGGTGCGGTATACAAATCTAATAAATACTAATACTAATACTAATACTAATACTAATACTAATACTAATACTAATACTAATACTAATACTAATACTAATACTAATACTAATACTAATACTAATACTAATACTAATACTAATACTAATACTAATACTAATACTAATACTAATACTAATACTAATACTAATACTAATACTAATACTGCAGTTCTAGGAAGGGGCATTACAACCTTGTGAGTACACCTCATACAAATTGAATGACACTGAATGCAAGTGGGCTGTTTGGGAAAAGGAGGCATTTGCAGTTCGGTGGGCATTGCTCACGTGGTGTTATCTGTTGGAAGGAGGGGGTTTACCGTTTGAAGTCTGGCCCTCCAGACACCATGCTGACCCTCACCCAAACAGGTCCATTGGGCATTATATTTTAGATGCTTCAACTTTAAGTTGAAATACATCTCTGGGAGTAAGAACTTCCTGGCGGATGCACTTTCAAGGAAACCGCAGTATGCCAGCAGGAGGGAGGACGTAGTGGAGGCCATTATCCTGCCAGTCCTGAAGAACCAGCTGGCTGTAAGCTATCCAATCACAGGACCAGAGATATCGCTCAGGCTATCCAAGCAGCGTTGCTGATGGACAAATGGTTCCAGGAGAATCAGAGTATCCTTAGTTGTAGAAATGGTTTAGCTTGGAAAGGGAATAAGATCTATGTCCCTCTCCTTCGGCTAGGCTTCCCAACCGCTGCACCCCACCGCGGGGAGGTGGAACCGGAATTGGTGAGATGGTTCCGCCCCAGGCGCCTGATGGACCCTGAGAGGTTCCAGAGGGAGCTTGGGCCAATACCTGAGACTCTGAACTGCGACTCGACTGAGGACCTAGTGGCCGCTTGGAATAATGCGGCCACGGGGGCCCTGGACCAGGTCGTGCCCCTGCGGCCTCTCACCCGGCGCCGAACCACCCTGGCTCCCTGGTTCTCTGAGGAGCTGAGGGTGATGAAGCGTCAGAAGAGATGCCTAGAGAGTGGTTGGAGGGCCACCCGTTCCGAATCTGACCGGACACTGGTAAGGTCGCATTTGAAGACCTACCTAGTGGCGATAAAAGCGGCGAAACGTAATTATTTCTCCGCTCTTATCACGTCTGCAGATAACCGCCCTGCCACCCTGTTTAGGGTGACCCGTTCCCTTCTTCACCAGAGGGCGCGGGATGCCCCCTTACAGGGTCGTGCAAAGGAATTTGGATGCTATCTGCACGATAAAATCGATCAGATCCGCGACGAGTTGGCTTCCGACTGGACTAGTTCAGACGGGCTGACGGTGGCAGGTCGTGAGTCTGTCATCTGGGAAGAGTTCGATCCTGTGACTCCTGAGGACATGGACAGGTTGCTGGGGCAGCTGAACACCACCACATGTTTCCTGGACCCGTGTCCCTCCTGGCTGGTGCTGGCCTCCCGGGAGGTTACACGAGGCTGGCTTCAGGGAATTGTTAATGCTTCTTTGAGTGAGGGGTTTCTGCTGGCCGCCTTGAAAGAGGCGGTGGTGAGACCCCTCCTCAAGAAGCCCTCCCTGGACCCGGCTGTGTTGGCCAACTACCCTCCTGTCTCCAACCTTCAATTTCTTGTGAAGGTTGTTGAGAGTGTGGTGGCGCGACAGCTCCCTCAGCACCTGGAGGAAACTGTCTATCTGGACTCGCGCCAGTCCGGCTTCCGGCCTGGGCACAGCACAGAGACGGCATTGGTCGCGTTGGTGGATGATCTCTGGAGGGCCCGGGATAGGGGTTATTCCTCTATCCTGGTCCTATTAGATCTCTCAGCAGCTTTTGATACCATCGACCATGGTATCATGTTGCGCCGGCTGGAGGGGTTGGGGGTGGGGGGCACCGTTTTACGGTGGTTCTCCTACCTCTCTGACTGGTCACAATTTGTGTTGGCAGGAGGGCAGAGGTCGACATCAAGGTGCCTCACTTATGGGGTACCACAGGGGTCGGTCCTCTTGCCTCTCCTGTTCAACATCTATATGAAGCCGTTGGGTGAGATCATCCGTGGTTTCGGGGTAGAGTCCCATCAGTACGCTGATGACACTCAGCTGTACATCTCTACCCCGGACCACCCCAACGATGCCATGGAAGTGATGTCCCGGTGTCTGGAGGCCGTGCGAGTCTGGATGGGAAGAAACAGGCTCCGACTCAACTCAAGGCACGGACCTGCGCCTTTTCCGCCGGGCTTTGAAGACCCATTTATTTTGTGCGGCCGGCCTGGCGTAGTTTTTAACTAGCTTTTAGATACGGGTTTTTATCAAAATTTGAAAATTAGGCGTACTGTTTAATACATTTTTAATAGCATTTTACTTGCTTTTATCATTAATTTTATACTAACTGACTTTTACTGTTTGCCTGTACACCGCCCTGAGTCCCGCTGGGGAGAAAGTGTGGTATAAAAATTCAATAAAATTCAAATTCAAAAAAGTGTCCCTAAAACCCTTTGGTTGGAGGTACTGAGGCATTGCCACGGTGCACGAATGGCTGGTCATTTTGGTTTTCTCAAAACCTTGCACTTAACAAACCACCAATTTTGGTGGCCTCAGTGCAAAAAGGACATTGAGGACTATGTCCACAGTTGCGTGACATGTGTTACTATGAAAAAACAGCCAGGGAAACCTTCTGGACTCTTGCAGCCAGTGGCAATGCCTGGGAGACCATGGGAGGAGATAGGCATGGATTTTATAGTAGATTTGCCACAGAGCCAGAGCAATATGGTCATATGGACAATTATTGACCTATTTTCAAAGCAAGGCCATTGGCTAAAAACTCCATCCAGCATGTCATCCTTGGGGACAGGACCTGCAATGTTTGCCGGTCCCTCGCAATTAGTCCCAGCAGTGGCTTATGATCTGTTACTAAATTGCATTTCCTTCCATAAGCATATCCGTGGAATCTCTTAATACCAGCAACCTCAGCCAATGTCTCTTTATCAAGTTGGCTGTAGTTCCTCTCGGCTGATGATAGCTTCCTAGAAAAGAATGCTATTGGAGCTTCACGATTGTCTGGAAGGTGATGACTTAAAACTCCCCCGACTCCAAACTCACACGTCAGGACTAATGGCAGGCGTTCATTATATTGGGCTAGGACACTGTCTGAGGAAATTAACTTCTTTACCACCGCAAATGTGGCCGCTTCTCTGTGCCCCCAAACCCACGGTGCCTTTTTCCCTAACAGCTGGTGTAGTGGTTCAGCGACAGATGCCTTCTGTCACAAAAACACACTATAGAAATTGAGGAGTCCCAAGAAGGCCTGGAGTTCCATCTTATTCCTTGGTGTTAGTGCAGCATGTATTGCTTGTATTTTTTCTTTGGTGGGCTGCAATATGGATGCGTCAACCAGGTAAACCAGAAACTTGACTTGATTTATTGCTACTTTACACTTTACTTCCTTTACCTTTAGCCTGGCCTCTTGGAATCTTTGTAGCACTAGTCATAGTTGTTCAAATAGTTCAGGTTTACTGGCAGCGGATATAAGCACATCATCGAAGTAGGGGACAACCCCAGGGATGCCGTGTAACAAACGTTCCATCAGACTTTGGAACAAACCTGGGGCCACACTTACCCCAAACTGTAGTTGATGAGAACAGAATGCCCTCGATGCATTATAATAGTTTGGGCTTCAGCAGTGGCGTCGTCCACGGGGAGCTGTTGGTAAGCTTGGGCAAGATTTAACTTTGTGAAGATCTTGCGCACACACACACACAGCAAATATAAAAAGTGTTGCACCACTGGTAATGGGCATGTGTTCTGCTGAAGAGTACATTTATAATTCAGAGTACATTTATACCGACCTGTCTGGTTTCACTGGTGTCACGATAGGGGTTTCCCACTTGGCGTGGTCCACCAATTCCAGTACGCCTTGTTGAATTAATTTATCCAGTTGTTCATCAACCTTGGGCTTTAATGCAAATGGCACCCGCCTTGGTTTCATTCTTATTGGTGCCACTTTAGGGTCCAAACTGAAGGATATCGAGGTATCCCTATATTCTCCCAACTTCCCATTGAACACGTCAGCGAACTCTTTACTCAACTCTCTGATGGTCTCCCCCAGGATTTTGTGAACCCCAGTAATCCCTAACCCCAAAGCTGCAAACCAATCCAGTCCCAGGAGGTTAGGCAGTGAGCCTTCTCCAACAACCAATTTAAGTGGCCTGGAGAAATATTTATATTCTGCGTGGAATGTTCCACTTCCCTTGATGGGGATGTTATTTCCCTGATAATCTCTCAAATGGATACAGCTTTGCATAAGCTTCCACTCAGCTCTGTGTGGCACCAAACTCTGTAGGGTCTGCCAGGATACAATTGTTCACTTTCATCTGGCAGGGAGATCCCGCAATACAGATGGTAATGTAAATTTTTCCACTTCCTGGAATCCCGGTTTGATTGCTTGTGCTCTCTAAACCATGGGTGTCCATATTAATAGTAAAACACTCATTCTCTGGGGTTCTCAGTTTTGGCGGGCCCTGCTTCCCCCCAGCATTACAAATTGGAGTCTGTCCTGTTGGGGTGGCAGGAAACATGGCATGGCAAACTTGCCCTAGATGACCCTTCTTCCCACACCGTCTGCAAATGGTATTTTTATGGTGATGCGTAGCTCTCAGGTGGTTTCCTCTGCAACCTATGCACAAGGAGGACAGCTTCCAATCCTCGGTCAATCTGCAATCCTTGTTGGCCACCCTCAACCGATAGACGTCATTGTGATTAACTTCCTCATCTTCAGTGTTCCCCTGCAATTCTGCCTCTCCCCAATGGACAGTTGCCCCCCTTCTAGCCTCCTGAGGCTGCCTGACTTCTGTATCTCTTCCGTCGATCTATTCGACGATTCGGCGGCTTGTGCCTCCTCTACTGCTGTCTGTAGCGTTAACATTAGTTTTGCAAGTAATTGTCTCTGTAACCGAACATCCCAAGCCCCACAGGCCAATCTGTCTCAAAGGGCTTTGTCCAGGTTGCTAAATTCACAGTAGATAGCTTCCTTCCAGAGGGCCACCATATAACAGCTGATAGATAGACTCACCCTCCGCCTGGTCCCTATGGTAAAAAGCATGTCTTCTAGCAATACAAGATGGTTGGGGAGCATAATGTTCCTGCAATTTATCCAATAATATGTCCCAAGGAACTGTCTGAAAGGGTTGGGGCGCAATGAGGGCCTCGCCATCTCAAACACTTCTTTTCCGCAAATGCTCAAGTAAAGCACTTGTTTGCGATTGTCTGTGATATTTGTATAGTCATTAGCTTCCAATATACAGTCAAAAAGGATTAAGTACAAATCACATGCCTGTGTTTCAGGATCAAACTGTGGTGGGTTAGCCATTATCTTTCCAAAACAACACAGTCACCACTCACATGTGCCTCTTAATCTCTGCGACCTCTCAATTAGCAGTTCTCAGCATTGACTCCAAGCCCAGGAATCCCACCTTTGTCGCCAATGCAATGATGTTCATGGGGAACAGACGAGGAGCCAGATTCCAGCAATACTGTTTATTCAAGATAAGAGCAGACTATAAACCAACATATAGCTTCTGTCTGACAGCCACTTTTATGGGAAGCTGTGAGCAGTTAACCAACAACTTTAAAATACGTCCCGCACTTGCATGGCAGAAGGAAAAGTCTCTGCTGATGCCTGCGTGGACATAATAGAAACAATGATAGCTTGGGCTAAAATCTTTGGTTAAACGATAGAACTAGCTAAATGGCAGCAACTATGGGACAGAAATTATGAATTAATAATGCCAACTACATATAAAGAGAATTTGTATAAGATACTTTATAGATGGCATTGGCCACCAGCAAGACTGGCGAAGATGTTTAAAGATAAATCAGCTAAATGTTGGAATTGCCACCAGGCACTGGGCTTGTAATAATAATAATAATAATAATAGTTGAATTTATTGACCGCTCCCTCTCCCCACAGGGACTCGGGGCGGTGCACAGGGAGAATAAAAACAATAAATATACAAAATACATACCAATTTAAAACAGATTAAATTAATTCCTGTGCTAAAATCCCATTAACTAAAAATCCCCACTAAATATTGATATACATTTAAAAAGCCCATAGAGAGAGAGACTACCCTAGGCCGGCCAGGCGGAAAAGATGAGTCTTCAATTTCAAGCGGAAGGAGCGGAGGTCCGTGGTCGTTCTAATATCGGGGGGAAGGTCGTTCCAGAGGGCCGGGCCCGCCACAGAGAGAGCCCTTCCCCTGGGCGTCGCCCGCTGACAAAGTCTAGTGGACGGCACCCGGAGAAGTCCCTCTCTGTGGGAGCGAATCGGCCGTGAGGATGTGTGAGGCAGGATCCGATCCCGCAGGTAGCTAGGTCCCGAGCCATGGAGCGCTTTAAAGATGATAATTAACACCTTGAAGCGCACCTGGAAGACGACAGGCAGCCAGTGCAGCTCGCGCAAGAACGGTGTAATGTGGGTAAACCTAGTGGTTCCCATGATTGCTCGCGCGGCTGCATTCTGAACTAACTGAAGCCTCCGGGTGCACCTCAAGGGGAGCCCCATGTAGAGAGAGTTACAATAGTCCAGTCGGGATGTCACGAGGGCATGAGTGACTGTGCGAAGGGCGTCCCGATCCAATAGGGGGCGCAATTGGCGGACCAGGCGAACCTGGTAAAACGCCCTCCTGGCCACGGCTGTCACTTGCTCTTCCATAGACAGCCGGGTATCCAGGAGGACACCCAAATTGCGCGCCCCATCCACAGGGGCAAGATGTTCGCCCCCTATGGCCAGCGTTGGAGAGAGCTGGTTGAATCGGGCAGCCGGAAACCACAGCCACTCGGTCTTGGTCGGGTTGAGCCTGAGTCCGTTACTTCCCATCCAGATTCGCACGGCTTCCAGGCACTGGCACATCACCGCTACGGCATCGTTGGGGTGGTTTGGGGTAGATATATACAGCTGAGTATCATCAGCGTATAGATGGTACTCTACCCCAAAGCCACGGATGATCTCACCCAGCGGCTTCATGTATGCATTAAACAGGAGAGGCGAGAGGACCGACCCCTGAGGCACCCCACATGTGAGGGGTCTCGGGGTCGACCTCTGCTCTCCTGCCAACACAAATTGCGATCGGCCAGAGAGGTAGGAGGAGAACCACCGTAAAACGGTGCCTCCCACCCCCAACCCCCCCAGCCGATGCAATAGGATACCATGGTCGATGGTATCGAAAGCCGCCGAGAGGTCTAATAGGACCAGGATGGAGGAACAACCCCCATCTCTGGCCCTCCAGAGATCATCTACCAACGCGACCAATGCCGTCTCGGTGCTATGCCCGGGCCGAAAGCCGGACTGGCGCGGGTCTAGATAATCAACTTCCTCCAGGTGACGGGGAAACTGTTGTGCCACCACACTCTGAACAACCTTCGCCAAAAAGGGAAGGTTGGAGACGGGACGATAGTTGGTTAAAAGAGCTGGATCCAAAGAGGGCTTCTTAAGGAGGGGCCTCACCATAGCCTCTTTTAGGGAAGCAGGCAAGGAACCCTCACTTAAAGAAGCGTTGACAACCTCTTGGAGCCAGCCTCGTGTCACCTCCCAGGATGCCAGTACAAGCCAGGAGGGACACGGGTCCAATAAACATGTGGTGGCTCGCAGTCGCCCACGTAGCCTGTCCATATCCTCGGAAGCAACGGAGTCAAATTCCTCCCAAACAAGATCAGCCTCGTGGCACCCCACTGGACCATGAATGGGGGCTAACTCGTTCTGTATCTGAGCGGTTTTGTCCTGCAGAAAAGTCACAAATTCCTCTGCTCTACCCTGTAGCGGGGCTTCCCGCACCCTCTGTTGAAGGAGGGAATGGGTCACCCTAAACAGGGCGGCAGGGCGGTTTTCTGCGGATGCTATGAGAGTAGCGCAATGATGGCGTCTGGCCACTCTCAGCGCCACAATGTAAGTCCGTAAATGGGCTCTTACCTGTGTCCGGTCAGATTCAGAGCGGGTAGCCCTCCATCTTCCCTCTAGGCATCTCTTGCGGCGTTTCATCGCCCTCAGCTCCTCGGTAAACCAAGGAGCCGGGGCGGCTCGGTGCCGCAAGAGAGGCCGCAAGGGCGCGACCCGATCCAAGGCTCCCGTGGTCGCAATATTCCATGCGGCCACGAGGTCCTCCATCGGGGCGCGGGTCAGGGGTACAGGAAGTGGCCCAAGCGCCATCTGGAACCCATCCGGGTCCATCAGGCGCCTGGGGCGGAACCAGATAGGTGGTTGTACTATCATATGTGGTGGACCTGCGCAGAAGCAAAACAATATTGGACTAAAATACATACGTGGCTGGAAAAAATGATACAACAACATATTGACTTAAAACCTGAAATATTTTTGTTGGGGATTTTACCTGAAAATTATATTAAAGAAAATGTATATTTGATTATTCATGTTATAACAGCAGCTGGGATTATATTTGCACAAAATTGGAAAAGTGAAGAGATCCCTACAGAGGAGAATGTGATTAGGAAAATATTAGAATGTGCAGAAATGAACAGATTGACACTGGCTATCAAAGAGAAAGAACAAACCAATTATTATACAATATGGGAATCAGTGGTTAGAGAATAGACATAAGAATTAATAGTAAAAGAAGTTATCTAAAGTATAGAAAATGTATTAATAGTCAATATAACTAATAGATTTAAATAAATTACAATGGGATTGTTATAATATTAGATACGTAAGGTCTTGGAAATTAAGCTAAAATGAGGTTACCACATTTTTCAGAGTGTAAGACGCTCCAGAATATAAGACACACCTTAGTTTTTGGGAGGAAAATAAGAAGAAGAAAAATTCTGCCTCCCAGCATCCATGGTATTCTGCTGACACATGGTAACAAGATCAGCCCATGAATAGGCATAGGAACTAAGTCATCCAATGAGGGTTATTTGGACTCTGAAATTTGCTGTGTGAGCAAGAAGGAGACAGGAAGGAGCCTACCTTAGCCGAGAACTGAAAGTGAAACTGCTTGTGTTTTGCTTGTATTTATTGCTACCTTGGAAAACCTGCTTTTGGTAATGTTTTGTACATTATTATTGTTATTTTGAATCCTGCTGAATCAGTTACTGTGTTTTCTGAATGTGATTGCTGCTGCAAACTCTGACCAGCCAGGTCAGCTTCAGCACTTATTGCAACCTGATTCAGTACAGCTGATTGGTGGGTGGATCGGACTGCTGGAATACCCCCAATCAGCTGTTCCAGGCTGCAGGGATTGCCACAGACCATCACCACCTCCATACCTCACGTTTTTGGCCTCTGGTGTGGGTTGGTGGAGCTACCTTCAGTGTATAAGTTTTGTGTACAAATTTTCACCCTCTTTTTGGGAGGAAAAAGGTGCATCTTATACTCTGAAAAATACGGTAAATTATGAATAAGATTGTATATTTTAATGTTGGCACAAAATATGTATACCCAGACGACACAATGGTTCGTGGAAAATGAATTGATTATATAAAAATGAAATAAAAAGTTACAGTAAAAAAAAAGAAAGGGAAGAGAAAGGTAGCCCTCAATGGGGGAGGAGGCAGCTGAGATGGGGGGGGGGGAGAACGGGCAACAGAATGGGAGTAGAAAGGACTTCCAGGTTGCAGCCTCAGCAAGAACAGCTGGGAAATAGCAGGCTCAGTTGAGTCCTGTGAAATCCAGCTGGTAACCGCTGCCGGGAAACCCTTCAGGGTGATAGCCTCCTTGTAGGGGAGGTAAAGGAAGGTGAGGCACTTTGCTGACCATGAAGGATCTGCAAATTGTTTATTTGGTCCAAAACAAGCTCACCCAAATGGCAGCAGGCACGACCACCATTGCTGGCAGTCACAAAGCCAGGACAACCAGGAACCAAGAATGTGCAGGAATGGTGTATGGACAGAGCATTGAAACTGGGTGAGATAGGACGACCGGAAGTACCTCAATAAGACAGACAGAAAAAACCGGTGTGTGTGTGTGTGTCGGATTCCCTGTTGTGTGGTGGAGTATTTAACCATAGCTGTCCTGGAGGAACAGTGAAAGGGGGGGGGGGGCAAGTGAGTGTGGTTGGGGAACCTGCAATTCCCCTAAAACACCTGCAATTGCCTCCAGACCCAAAGCAGGGAAGGCTGCCATTGTGAGCTACCACAGCTGAGGGACTGCAACAAAGCATGGAAATCAGTGCGGTGATTGTCTGGGTGAGATAATAAGATTGCTTTATTTTTGTGGTTATTTTGGATTATACTTGCCCTCTATGTAAGCGGATTAAGGTATAGAAGAACCTGAAGACCTTGTTTTTCTCAGCTATCATACAGTGTATCCATTGTTTGGAAATGAGTAAAAAGATAATGGCCATTGGCTCTTCAATACCAACTTCTTCTTCACCATCTGGAGGACAAAGATAAATACAGACAATGTTGCAGCAGGAAAAAGAAAAGGAAATGACATTGCAGATGATTATGCAAGGAATTCGAAAAATAGAAGTAAGAACAGAGAATATTGAAAAGAGAACAGAGGATATTGAACAAAGAACAGAGAACATTGAACAAAGAACAGAAAAACCAGATGGAAAAATTGAGAACATCCACCAAATGATGATGAAATATGAGGACAGATTCCAAAAAGTTGAAGAAAAAGATGAACAAAGAGATAAGAAAATAGGAGATATTGATAGCAGATTGAGCATGGTCAAAAAAGATAAGAGTGGAATATTGGGATAGGAGATTGACAGGTCAGAATTTTATCTCAGATTTCAAAATATAGAAGAAGAAAAGGGAGAAAATTTGGCAGAAATAATGATAGAAATTCTGGCAGATGGATTGGAGATAACCAAAGAGAAGATGATGGATGGAATAGACAAGGTGTTTCGAGTTTTTACAAGATATGCAATGAAAAACAAGCTGCCAAGAGAAGTCCATATAAGATTTATTAAGAAAGCAATTAAAACATGAATACTACAGATGGCAAGAGATAAAACATTGAAATATAAAGATAAGGAGATTGTGGTTCTGAAATTAGTACCAAGAAGAGTGAGAGAGATGAGAAGAGAATATCAATTTTTGACTAAAACTCTACTTAAAAAAGGTGTTAATTACAGATGGCGGATACCAGAAGGTCTCATGTTTGTATGGCAAGGACAAAGACACAGAACATATTCAACTGAGAAAGTAGACCTATTTTATGCAGAATATTTTAGAGGGAAAGAGGAGGAGACAGGAAAAGAAGAATCATTAATTGAATTTGAAGAGGAATGTCGAGCAGTAACTGATAAAGAAGAAGGTGCGGTAGGCAGCATTGTGGAGCCTAGAGAACGAGAACCGAGAGTTACTAGAGCAGCAAACCCTTCTTATAAAGTATAAATATGGAAGAGAAAGAATTGATTACAATTAATATAAATGGACTTAATTCAGCAATTAAAAGAAGGAAAACATTTCATAAATTAGAGAAATTAAAATTTGATATAATCTGCTTACAAGAAGTACATATTAAAAAGCAACATGAACAAATATTGATACAGCCAAAACTAGGGAAAATATTTACTGCATTGACACGATGTAAGAAAAGAGGAGTGGTTATATATATTAAAGATAGAATCCCAGCGGAACAAATTTATACAGATGATGATGGAAGAATCTTTTTTTTTTTAAGTTTTATTGGTTTTTACAAAAAAAAATTTTTTTAAAAATAGGAAAAGGGTATAAGGTAATACAAAGATATTTTGAGGACATCTATGTCGGAGGTGTCGACCCCCTCCCAGGCTTCTTAAAAAAAAAAAGATAAGATAATACAAATCATTTTTCATTTCCCTACAAAGTGGAAAGAGATACAAATATATCAGTTTATGTTCATGCAATCAATCATTAATTCTATAAACATCCAAATAGCGGTTACACTATATAGAAAAAAGTCATTTGTGAGATCTAAGTCTTTTAGCAATTGTATCTTCCTCTCCCTGACCTCCAGTGGGCGGAGCCGTGGCCCCCTCTGCTCCCCCATTTTCATCCTCCAGGATTGGGGAATGTTTTTTAAGAAAGGCTTCCGCCTCTGCAATTGTTTTAATTCTTACTCTCCCCCCCTCCCAGAACACTAACATTCCCTCTGGCATCAACCACTTGAACCACACACCCTTTTTATATAATCTTTTTGATAAGAAGGAATATTTCCTCCTTATTTCTCTAATCTTTTTCGGGATCTGTTTCAAGATGGCAATCTCAGTCTGTTGGTATATTAAGGGACCGTCTCTTTGTGCTCTCAGGATCCTGTCCCTCGTTGACCTTCTTACAAATTTAATATGTATCTCTCTGGGTACCTCATTTATTCTAGCATATACTGAGTTAATTCTATAAATCAAATCGATGTCCCCCAAATATCCTCTTTGCTCTGTTTAGTATAATCTGCTAACATCGTACACATTAAATCTTTTAAATCTTCAGAAGCAACTTCAGGAACATTTTTTTTTAATTGAAAAAGTTTTTCACCAACAAATTTTCCCCCTTCTTTCCCCCCCCCTTACCCCAACATAAAAAAACATAAATCAAATACAAATATTATATCCCTTTGCCCCCCTCCCCCAACATAAACTACATGAATCAGGACCAAATATTATACCCTTTCCCCCCCCTCTTTCTACCTAGAGTACATAAATCAAGTACCAATATAATTCCCTCCCATACCCTCCCTAACCCTCCCCAACCTCCCCTTCCCCCCCCCAACCCCCTGACTTCCGCTATATGCAACCCTAGTAATTCCAAACACAATATATGTTATTCATTCCCTTCATATTCTACCCCCTGCTGACTACCTTATTCATCTAATCTCCATCAACTAAAAGCTACACAATATTTTCTAGTCTGATATTTGTGTTGTATATAATCAATCCACTTTTTCCATTCCTGTGTATAGGTCTCTTGCATCTGGTCCTTTAAAAAAGCTGAAATTTTCGCCATTTCAGCAAATCCAGCCATCTTCTGCGTCCATTGGTCAATAGTAGGCAAAACATCTTTCTTCCAGTGCTGGGCAACCAGCAGTCTAGCTGCTGTCACCATATACAGAATCAATTTTGTTTCCCCCAATGTAAAATCCCTAACTATACCCAATAAAAACAGTTGTGGAGTAAATTGTATTTTTTTCTTCAAAACATTTTGCATAACCCACCAAATTTTTATCCAGAAAGCCTTAACTTTCTTGCAAGTCCACCATATGTGATAATATGTAGCATCTAAACACTCACATCTCCAACATTTTGGTTGAACATTAGGGTACATACATGATAATTTCTTAGGATCTAAATGCCATCTGTAAAACATTTTATAAAAATTCTCCCGCAAATTCTGTGACTGTGTAAATTTAACATTCTGAACCCATATTTTTTCCCATGTATCCATCATAACTGGTTCAGTAAAATTCTGGGCCCATTTAATCATACAATCTTTAACCAATTCAGTTTCTGAATCCCTTTCTAGCAAGACATTATAAACTCTCTTAATATGCATTGGGCCTGTCTCTTTTATCTGTCTGACCAGTTCTACTTCATGCTCCATTAAACCAGTTTTTTGATCTTCTTTCCATCTCATCTGTAATTGATTATACTGTAGCCAAGTTAAGTTAATCCCTTCTGCCAACAGTGTGTCCAAAGTCTTCAACTGCCATCTGCCCCTTTCAGCAAAAAGCACATCTTTATATAAAAAAACCCCGAGTGACTTAATATTTGTATTCCACATGGTATCAGCAAGATCCAGCCAAAGCGGAATCTTATAATCCCAATTAGATCGGTGCTTCTTCCAGATTCTCATCAAGGCACTTCTAAGTATGTGACTATTAAACACTTTATCCACTTTATGTTCATAGAATAAGTATGCATGCCATCCCAAATCGAGATCGTGGCTTTCTATATTCAACAGTTCAGTTTTTGTTTTTCCAAACCAATCAGTTATTTGTGTCAATGCAGCTGCTTCGTAATACAATCGAAGGTTTGGAAGTTTAAGCCCACCTCTTTCACGAGTATCTTGCATAATTTTTAATTTCACTCTCGGTTTTTTCTCATTCCAAACGAATTTATTCAACGTTTTTTGCCATTCTAACAATTGCTTATCAGATTTAAGCACCAGTATCATTTGAAACAGAAAGATAAATCTAGGTAAAACATTCATTTTAATTGCTGATATTCTTCCAAGCAAAGATAACTATAATTTTTTCCAGGTTTGCAAATCTTTTTGTATCTTTTGCCACAGCACCTCGTAGTTATTTTGGAATAGTTTTATATTTGAGTCTGCGACTTGTATTCCTAAATATTTAACCTTTGACACTATTTCAAAACCTGCCACCCTTTCAAGTTTCTTTTTTTGAATCTCTGTCAGGTTTTTAACAATCATTTTAGTCTTTTTGTAATTCAGTCTGAATCCGGATACCAAGCCATATTCCTCTATAATGTCTTTCATCTGGATTATTGATTTCATCGGTCGTGTTAGGGTAACAACCAGATCATCTGCAAATGCCCTAGTTCTGTATTCCTCTTGCCTTATAGCTATTCCATTCAAGAAATTCGAGTCCCGTATTGTATTCAACAAGACTTCTAAGGTTAAGATAAATAACAATGGGGATAATGGACAACCCTGTCTTGTACCTTTATGTATATTAAAGTTCTTTGACAAGCTTCCATTAATAATAAGTTGTGCAGATTGTTCTTGATATATTGCTCCAATCGCCTGTATAAACCGAGCCCCCAAATCCATTTTTTCCAAAGTCTTTATTATAAAATTCCAATTCACTCGATCAAAGGCCTTTTCCACATCCAAAAAAACCAGCACTGCAGGGATCTGTTTATTCTTATCTAAATAGTCCAGTAAATCTATAATTTGCCTGACATTCTCCTTCATGTATCTTCCTTCGATAAATCCTGCTTGGTCGTGATGAATTACCTCTTGGATAACTGGCATCAATCTGTTGGCTAATACTTTTGCAAAAATTTTATAATCCGTATTTAAAAGAGATATTGGTCTGTAATCTTCTGGTTTCTTAGAGCCTGCTTCTTCTTTCGGTATCAGTGATACAAAAGCCGCTTTCCATGAGGAAGGTATTTTACCACCTTGCTGTATATTACAAAATAAATCTTTAAGATGTTCAATCATTTCTGCTTGTAAAGTTTTATAATAAACTGCAGTTAAACCATCGGTCCCTGGAGCTTTAGCTAGTTTCAATTGCTTTATAGCAAAGCTAATCTCCTCGATAGTTATTAATTGATCCAGATTTGCCTTTTGGACCAAGGAGACTTTTGTAACCCTTTTTCCTTCTAAATATTTATCTATAAGATTATTTTGTATGTTGTCCTTAGCATATAACTTAGTATAATAATCCAAAAAAGCCTTTTTAATTAATTCTTGTTGATGAACTTCCTTCTCACCATGCTGAATACTATCAATAGTTCTTGTATTCAATTGTTTTCTCAATGTATAAGCCAGCCATCTGCCCGGCTTGTTGGCATTAGCGAAAGTATTATGTTTTGCAAATTGTAAGTTGGTTGCTGTTTGTTCCGCTATAAGCATTTGAAATTGATCCTTCAAAAGATTTATAATTGCTTGTAACTTCCTATCTGTTGGATTTTTATCAATAACTGTTCTTTCTTCTTTATCTCTTTTTCCAACTCTATTCTCTTTTTCTGTCTATTTTGTTTGTGTTTAAAATTCATTTGTATCAGGACTCCTCGCATGTATGCTTTACCTGCGTCCCAAACTATTTCAATAGGGGTACCTTTATTTAGATTCAATTAAAAAAATTCCTTTATATGCTTTTTAAGTTCGCTTACATTTTTTTCGTATCTAAATAAATTTTCATTTAGCCTCCAGGATCTTCTTTCTCTCTTTCCCATCTCAATTTCCATCCATACCGGGCTATGATCAGTTAATGTCCTGGGAAATATCTTTGTTTTCTTTATTTTAGGAAGTAAGTCAACTGTTGTCAAAAAGAAATCTATCCTAGAAAAATATTTATGCCTATCTGAATAAAAAGTAAAATCCAGCTCATTTGGATTGTGCACTCTCCAAATATCTTTCATTTCCAAATCCTCTTGCATTTCAAAAAAAGCTTGTGGTAACTTACCACCTAATTTGGCCAAACTCTTTTTATCCTTTCTCGGTTGAATTACTCCATTCCAGTCTCCCATAATTAAAATACTTGAAAAATCCCATTCTAGGATTTTCGAGTGGAGCATCTTATAAAAACTTTCTTGTTGCTGGTTTGGGGCATATATTCCTACCACCAAAATGGGGCCATTCTCTGTATAAAGTTCAATTGCTATGTATCTTCCACAGTCATCCGCTTCTATAATTTTAGCTGATAGCCTTTTATTTATATATATCACCACCCCATTCTTCTTCTCCGAATTTGAAGCCACAAATTGCATTCCCAATCTTGAATTTATCAAATATTTCTGATCTTGCACCTTAATATGGGTTTCTTGCAAACAAATAACATCATTATTAAATTGTTTCAGATAATGAAATACTTTCTTCCTCTTTTGTGGAGAGTTCAGGCCGTTCCCATTCCAAGACAGAAATTTAAGCATCATTTGGACTGGTCTGAAGTGTTGAAAGCAATTGCTGAAGATCCCGTTCTGGAGAAGTAGTCTTCGGCTTTGCTCGTCCCATGTCTTCAGCTTGCTCCTTTCCCTTGACCTTCTTAGCTCATTGTGGGTAAGATCTTCCCTGTTGCTGTGCTTCCTGAATTTGCTTAGAGACGGATCTAGTTATACGTTGCTCCTCCAGTTTGCTTGTTCGCAATTCGAAATCCAGCGCCTCTTCTGTAACAGTCTTTAATGTTTCATCCAAAAAAGAGACTGGCGATGGCTCGAAAGGATCAACCACAATACCACCTACAGCTCCCTGGGCCGCCCTTTCTTTTTGCGTCTGTCTTATTTGTTCCTCAGTCTCCTGGTCAAACTTCCTCTGTGCTTCAGCCTCCTTGTCTACTGGTGAAGATGTACGTGGAGATGTAGAACCCACTTTCAGAACATTATAATAGAACTCTTCTGCTTTTGCTATAGTATTTAAACGGTATCTCACTCCTTGAATCCTCAATATTATACCAGTTGGCGCATCCCACCGATATTGAATTTGCCGCTTTTGCAGTTCTGCCACCAGAAATCCAAAATCTTTTCTATCCTTTAACATTTTGGGTGGCAACTCCTTATAGACGCCAATCTCAGTTCCATCAATTTGAACAGCAGAAAGAAATGACTTTTGCAAGATATCATTTCTTATTCTCCTATCAGTAAAGTATATCACCACATCTCTAGGTAGTTGCCTTTGTACTGCCACACGAGAATTGACTCTGTAAACCTTGTCAATTTTATAAAGAATCTCATCAGAATCTTCAAATTTCAATAACACTGCCAGAGCATCAGCACAAACTTTTCTAAGATCTTCCCTACTATTCTCTCTTATTCCTCTGAGCCTAATAGCAAATTCCATAGATCTGAATTGCATCATCGTAATCTCATTATCCAACTTTTGAATTTTTCCATCGGCTTCTGTAAATTTTAAATCAGATTCCTTAAATTTAACCTCCACGTCTGAAGCAAGTTTTTCCACTTTTTTATCCACCTTCAAAATTACATCAGAGAGACCTTTCACCACTGTTTGAATATCTTTATTAACTAGTTCAAACTTTTCTTGAATAATTCCTTTAATTTCTTGCTCAGATCTCTTGATCTCTCTGCCTATGAAGTCCTTTAAATCCTGGAAGCCTTCTGCCTTTGTCTGAGCTTGCAGGGGTGTGGCTCCTTGTTTTATTGACATCTTACCCCGTGCAGAGTCTGCCAACTTTTCTCAAAAGATTCTCCAGATCAATTTTTTTCCCTTTGAATCTCCAGCAGGCTTTATTACTTTATAATGTATTAGAATACACAAACCGAATTGCTTCCGTTTTCAGCTACTTTAACCGCTGAGAGCAAGCGCCATTTTTTTTCCTTTTCTCACTTCAAAGTCATTCTAACTTCAACACTGTGACTACTTTGATAGTCCACAGGGAATAAATAAATACTTGCGGTTTGGTGTTAGATGGTAAAAGTGTTGGCCGCGAATGTCTAGTTCTGCTAAAAGCAGGAATTCCCAATTACCCGGAGCTGCGGCAGCTTGTAAAGGGAGTCACACCCTGTTAACTTCCCAGAGGCATAAATACCTTCTGGGGTCACACAGGGGACTCTACCGACAGCTACCCACTCAGCTCACAAGTACTTCAAAGACTTGGAGTTTTACAAGATGTTTCTCATGTCCGAAACGCCTCTTTACAGGCGGCTGGGTTGGCGGTCTTCAAAGAGACCGTCAGCGGCAGAGCGCAGCACAACCGGAAGTCAGGAACATTTTGAAACCTTAAAAAGTAAGACATCCTTTCAAAATCCATCCTAGACATATGACTAGCTAAATCCACAATTTGCCTTTGAGAATTTTTTATCTCTCCCCTCATCTCAGCCGTCCCCCCCTCCAATCCATCAATTCTTTGTTTATTTTCCATTAGTGCTTTCTGTGTCTCCAAAAGTTCCAATTTTGAGCTAACATTGTCTTTCCGGATTTCTTTTATTTCTTTCATAATATTTTGAAGAGTTTCCTCTATTGCTGATAACTGTGTAGCTTCCACCTCTGTTCCTTTGGATAACATTGAAGTAATCTTGGCTTGATGTGGCTGCTTTTTTGAAGCCATAATGAAAGTATTAAGTTCTTGTCACTAATATGGCGTCTGTTGGAGAGGTAGTCCGTGAGGTGAAGAGAGAGCAAAAGTCAATATCCAAATTCAAAGTTCAATTTGCTTACAGTCCAGAGAGAGAACAATTTTTAAAAGCAATCAAATAAGAAAAAGGAAAGAAGGCACATCTGGGAAAGGTCCTAATAGTCAATTAAATCAATCCACTGTTAAAGAGTTCAGTCCCAAAGATGAGGGAGTGTCAGCAAATTTCAAAAGTGAACATTTCCTGCTGAGAACAAAGGAACGCCATCTTCCCCGCCCCTCTGGAAACCGCGGAGATCTAGTGAAAGTTCATTTCAGTTGTTGCCAGACAAAGATACAAAGTATCATTGAAATTCTTAAAGTAAGAAACTTTCACTTGTAGTTTAAAAGTCGGATGTTGATTCTTACACCTCCCCAAGCTTGGGGAACATTTCAAAACGCCGCTTTGTTTTCCTTTCCGAGGAGGGGTTTTACAAACTCCCTCCTCCTTCTTCTTTTAAAATGAAAGTCGAAAGCATTAAGTGAAAATCACTCACAATCCACTCTGTAGCCATGAGCCTTGGCGTTGCCTCCAGCCCTCGGCTTTCAGCCCGTCTTGACTCTCAGCAGCTGTTCCGGCTCTCCATCGGCGAAGGGGACGAAAGAGGAACTCCCCCCCCCCGGCGACTCGTTCTCCTGCGCCTAGGTCGAAGCGGGAGCCACCCCCGCGACCGCCGTCGAGGTGGGGGGACTCACCGCAAGCCGCCCGTGCAGCGGGAGCTCTTTACAAGAGCCCCCTGCCCCCGAAGGTAGATAGAAGGATAGAGAGGGAGAGAAAGAGAGAGAAATCCAGTAGGTAGGTAGGTAGGGAGAGAGAGTGAGAGTAGATAGGTAGGAAGGTACATAAAGGGATAGAGAGAAATCCAGTAGGTAGGTAGGGAGAGTGTGTAGATAGGTAGGTAGATAGAGGGAGAGGGAGAGGGAGAGGGAGAGGGAGAGGGAGAGAGAGAGAGAGAGAGAGAGAGGGAGAGAGAGATACAGTAGATAGGTAGGGAGAGAGAGAGAGAGTAGGTAGGTTGGTAGGTAGAGGGATAGATAGAGAAAAATAGAGAAAGAGAAATGCAGTAGATAGGTAGGGAGAGAGAGACAGTAGGTAGGTAGGTAGATAGGTAGGTAGGTAGGTAGGTAGGTAGGTAGGTGTTTCCAGGTGTATTTACCCATGTGCTGGAGAAGGAAATCGCTGTAGCACCTAAAACTTGGTTTCTGCTGGCACAGCACTTGATCAATGTAATTCTCATCAGCCACTGTAACTATACAGCTTTCCAAAAGGAAAAAAAGTTTTTGCACTCTGCAAACCTCCCCAAAATGGCCATTTTTCCTGAAAACTGGCCCGTTTTTTCCCCCCAAATAAAAGGCATGTGTTAGGATATTCAGCCTTATATTGGGTTGGCAATATATATGAGCCTATGTTCTTAAGGAATTGTGTATTCACCTTCTACACAGATGCATTCACCTTCTACACAGACGTTTAGGGCACATTAATTTTCAGAAGCTTAAAGAGACTGCTACATTGGTTTCTGGGTTGAGGTTGAAACCATGTAACAAATATCTGAGTTGTAATGTGTGTAACAAAGAGAAGAGCACACAAACTCCAGCAAATAGGTTAGATTGGTTCAAGACGAAGAAACCACTCGAAGTAGTGTTTGCTGATCTTATAGGCCCGATGAAGGCTAGTTTAGGGGGAGTTTGTTATGTACTAAGTATACAGGATCATTATTCCAGGTATGGGTTTTGCTATCTACTCAAGAACAAGGCTAAAATATTTGAGAAATTAAGGAACTGGATAAGGTTTGCCGAGAGAAAAGCAAAGTGAAAGATTGTAACCATAGTCACTGATAGTAGAAAAGAATTTATGAATAACAAGGTTAAAACCATGTTAGGTACACTGGGGATAAAACACAAGTGTTTTGCTCCACAACACAAAGCACACATTGGAGAAAGGGGTCAAACACTGCAAGCCATGGTAAGAACCATGCTGGCTGATGCAGGTTTACCGATAGCTTTGTGGGGGGAGGCAATGTCATGTGCAAACAATATTTTAAACAACGTAGTGAATTCGACTACAGGTAAAATTCCATATACATTGTGGCATGGTAGGAAGCCTGATCTGAGTTACATTTTTCGGCAAAGTACACTGAGATAGCAACATACCATGAGGACGATCAGACGATGTGGAAAGCTGCGATGGATAAAGGGTTGAAGTAATTAAAGAATCTGGAGATTTACGAGTCGGTTACAAACCCACAGGGGATAAATATAAAAAGAGTCCAAGTGAAGACAGGGAAATCAAAAGAGATTACATATAAAATATGATAGATGGAACAGGAAGTAATCAGTCTGTAACTGGTTATAACGAAGAGTATGCAACAAGGCAAATACTCTCAGGGCAGGATAATGTGTGTAATCAATCACCTGGAAATGGAGATGACGTATCTGCATGCACTGTGAGAGCATATGATATACATGCAGAGGTTACTGGGTAATGAAGAAGGCTAAACAACATCACTGTTAGTTGTTAAGTAAGAGTAAATAAGGTTTTAGACAATCTGGGTTTGTGAAGTGTAAATCAATTATTAGGAGGTTGAGGTATTGGAGTAAGGTGTCCAATTGATGTATGTGAGGACAATCAAGTAGCTATACTAAAGGATACAAATATAGCTGTAAAGACAAGATCAAAACACACTGATCTTAGGTATGTAAATATGAGGAAGTGTTGTGATGCATTTTGGATTAAGGATGTAAATATATATTGATCAACCCAAGGGGGAGTATGTTAGGATATTCAGCCTTATATTGGGTTGGCAATATATATGAGCCTATGTTCTTAAGGAATTGTGTAGCTTTAAGAACTGACTTATAATCTCATTGGCTGTAATTATACAGTTCTACTATAAAGGAAGCTCAGAATCACAAGCTCATTCCCTGTTCGATTGCTTGTGATCCTGTGTTACCTGATTGTCGTTTGAGAAGCTGAACTGTGAAGGAGGAGTATTGTTTGCATCACTGTAAGATAAACTCTGTTTGATGTAGGACTGTTATCATTGTTTGAGAAGTTAGTCGGAAGAAGCATTTTTAGTTGCTACAAAGTAAAGACTATTTATTTTCTTACTATCACTGTTTTAGAGTTTGTTTGTGGTTTACAGCAACGTATCTTTTTACTGTCTGGTGAATTACACTATTCCGCATATATTAGCTAACATTGGTTATGGGACCAGAGTTCTACCACTGGTTCTGAACCCAGAGTTGCTAACAGCATGAATAGCCTTGGGGGGACTTGCAAAGTGCTGCTGGGGGGGGGGGGGAACGGCCCATTGTTTGCTCATTTCTGCCCTCCCCAGCCCCCAGTAGCTCTCTGCAAAGCCTCCATAAGGCTATGCATGGCCATTTTGGTGAAGGGGGCAGGGCTTCAGGAGGCAAAAAAAATGCTGTATTCAGTGTATAAGATGCACCCAGATTTTCAGCCTCTTTTTAGAGGAAAAAAGGTCTGTCTTATACTCCGAAAAACATGGTAAATGGAAAGGACAAAGGAGAAGATCTAGATGGACTCTAAATAATACTATATTAAAAGAAAAGGACTTTGTACAGAAAATTGAGAAAGAACTGGCTTTCTTTTTTAAAGAAAACAGAAAAGAGGACACATCAATGCAGAAACTTTGGGATACAATGAAGGCCTATGCTAGAGGCTTGATAATAGACTATACAAGGAAAAGAAATACTAAGAAAAGACAAGCTTTTAAAATATTAGAGGATGACTACAAGAGACTTGAAAAAGAGTTACAGAAACTTCCACAAAAAAAGGACATTAAAATAAAAATGGACACAATTAAACACAAAATGGGGCTAATGGAAAAGGAGGAACTAGCACAAAAAATTAGAGGTGCTAAACAGAATTATTTTGAGGATGCAAATAAACCAGGTAGATGGTTAGCGTATGAATTGAAAAAAGAGAGAGAATCAAGAAAAATAATGCAACTAATAGATGATCAAGGGCAAATTTGCCATGGAAGTAGAGAGAAGAAAAAAATATACAAGATTACTATGGAAAATTGTATGAACAAGAGAATATAGAGGAGGAAAGAGTTAAACAATACCTGCAGAAAGCGAATTTACCCCAGATATCTAAAGAGACTGAAATGATGTTAGAAGGAAATATAACGATGATGAAGTTAACTGAAGCACTTAAAAAGAAAAACAATGGAAAGGCTCCAGGTCTGGATGGACTGCCAGCCGAATTTTATAAGACATTACAGGAATTGTTGTATCTTCCATTTCTAGAAGTTATGGATGACGTCATGTTAAAGATGAGGACACCCAAATTGTGGCCAGATGCATATATTACACTTGTGCCAAAGGAGGATGCCAAACCACATCAAATTAAGAACTATAGACCTATCTAATTGCTAAATTCAGACTATAAAATCTTCGCTTCAGTACTGGCAGAAAGACTTAAAAGATATCTAAATAACTTTATTCATCCTGATCAAAATGGGTTTCTGCCAAAGAGACAAATTAAAGATAATATGAGAATAATTCTGCACATTTTGGAATACTATGAGGCACATCCTGAAAAACAAATGGCCTTGATATTTTTAGATGCACAGAAAGCCTTTGACAATGTGAATTGGCGATTTATGTTATTACAGTTGGAGCAGATAGGCTTTGGTAAGAAATTTATTCAAGCCATAGAAGCTATATATCATAAACAAACAGCAAAGGTAATGATAAATGGAGAACTGACAGATTCTATTGACATAAGGAAAGGGACAAGACAAGGCTGTCCACTGTCACCACTGTTGTTTGTGTTAACATTATTTATTATTTATTTAATTCGATTTCTAGACCGCCCCCTCTCCTCGAAGGGACTTAGAAGTCTTAAATAGAACTATTAGAGAAGAAAAAGATATAAAAGGAATGAAAATAAAAAGGAAGAATATAAATTGCAAGCATTTGCAGATGATCTGGTTTTCATTTTAGAGGACCCATTAGAAACAGCACTTAAACTGATAGAAAAGGTAGAGGAATATGGAAAAGTAGCAGGTCTGAAAATAAATAAAGATAAAATGAAGATTTTGTCAAAGAACATGTTAGTAAGACAAAAGGAAGAATTGGCTAAGGTTAAGTACTTGGGGATATATTTGACAGCAAGATGCGGTACACTTAAAGAGAATAATTATCAAACAACAGAATGTGACAGATCTGGCAAAATGGGAAAATTTGCAAGTATCACTAATAGAGAGAATATCAACAATTAAGATGAATATACTACCTAGGATTTTATACTTGTTCGAGACAATTCAAATTAGATTAGGGAAAGATTATTTTGAAGATTTAAATAAAATAGTGCTGAAGTATATTTGGCAGGGAAAGAAAGCGAGAATAAAATTAAAACTGTTGCAATTTGCTAGAACAAGAGGAGGATTTGGCCTGCCTAATTGGGAGTTATACTATCAGGCAACAAGCTTGATGTGGGTTAAGGAATGAATAACGCTAAGAAATTCTAGATTATTGACATTAGAACAGTGGTTCTCAACCTTCCCAATGCCATGACCCTTTAATACAGTTCCTCATGTTGTGGTGACCGCCAACCATAAAATTATTTTCGTTGCTACTTCATAACTGTAATTTTGCTACTGTTATGAATCATAATGTAATGTAATAGAATAGAATAGAATAGAATAGAATAGAATAGAATAGAATTAATATAATATAATATAAATCTCTAACCTTGTTACAAAAAGTCCATGAAACATTTCAGTTGGTAACACAATAAAAATAAAACAGAAGAAAGACAGTAAAAAAAATGGGTGAAAAAGAAACACAGTACTAGGTTGGATAGCCCCTCCTATTTTTCATCTTGTCCTACTGGTTCTTTATGATTTATCAATTGTCATTTGTAACTAATGATTGTAACTATCATTATGACCTATGACCTATTACTTGCTGTTTATATGTACACTGTGAGTTGGTGCACTGGAGACAAATTCCTTGTGTGTCTTATCACACTTCACCAATAAACATTTATATTTCTATTCTATTCTATTCTATTCTATTCTATTCTATTCTATTCTATTCTATTCTATTCTATTCTATTCCATTCCATTCCATTCCATTCCATCCCATCCCATCCCATCCCATCCCATCCCATCCCATCCCATCCCATCCCATCCCATCCCATCCCATCCCATCATAAGAACATAAGAACATAAGAATAGCCTTGCTGGAACAGGCCACAGCCCATCCAGTCCAGCATTCTGTCTCACACAGTGGCTCACCATTTGCTTCAGGGTATTCCCAAGCAGATGTCTTCACCTGCTTATGATTCCCTGCAAATGGCATTGAGAGATATCCTGCCTATCTCTGCAACCCGGAGAGTGTCCTTAGGCATCCATCATGATAGCCATTGATACCCTTGTTCTCCATGAACTCGTCTAATTCTTTCTTAAAGGTGTCGAGGCTGACAGCTGTCACCACTTCTTCTGGCAGGGAGTTCCATAGACCAGTGATCCTCTGGGTGAAAAAGTACTTCCTCTTATTTGTTTGAGGTCTAGTTATCAAAAGTTTCATGGAGTGGCCCCTAGTTTTAGTGTTGTGCGATAGGGAAAACAGTTTTTCCTTTTCTACTTTGTCCACACCGTGCATGATTTTATAGACTTCAATCAGGTCACCTCTCAGGCGCCGTCGTTCTAGAGTGAAGACGCCCAGCCGTTGCAGCCTCAGATGGTAAGGAAGGTGTTCCAGCCCCCTAATCATTCTGGTTGCCCTCCTCTGCACCTTTTCCATTTCCATAATATCCTTCTGAAGGTATGGTGACCAGAACTGTACACAATACTCCAGATGGGGCATCACCATAGATTTATAAAGAGGCAAAATGACACTTGCTGACTTATTTTCTATACCCTTCCTAATGATCCCTAGCAATGAGTTTGCTTTTTTCACTGCTGCGGCACACTGGGTTGACACCTTCGTTGAGCTGTCCACCAGGACACCAAGGTCCCTTTCCTGGTTAGTTGCAAGGAGTTCAGACCCCATCAGCTTATAGATGTAGTTGGGTTTTTTTGCCCCAACGTGCATCACTCTGCACTTACTAATGTTGAAGCTCATTTGCCACTGGGTTGCCCACTCCTCCAGTGTCAAGAGATCCCTCTGGAGCTTTTCACACTCTCTCTCAGTTTTTACTACCCTGTATAATTTAGTGTCGTCGGCGAATTTGGCTACCTTGCTGTTTACTCCTACTTCTAGATCATTTATGAAAAGGTTGAAGAGCAAGGGTCAAAGTACTGAACCTTGGGGGACCCCACTCTTTACCTCCCTCCACTTGGAGAAGTGTCCATTTAATGCTACTCTCTGTTTCCTGTCCCTTAGCCAGTTGCTAATCCAGGACAAGGCCTGTCCCTTTATTCCATGACTGGCAAGTTTATTTAAGAGCCTTTGGTGCAGGACCTTGTCAAAGGCCTTCTGAAAGTCCAGATAAACAATGTCAACTGGATCTCCCTTGTCCACGTGCTTGTTGACACTCTCAAAAAATTCCAGCAGATTAGTGAGGCATGATTTGCCCTTGCAAAAGCCATGTTGGCTCTCCTTCAGCAGCGCCTTCTCTTCTACGTGCCTATTAATTTTATCCTTTAAGATGGTTTCCATCACTTTACCTGGGACACTTGTCAAGCTGACCGGTCGGTAATTTCCTGGATCACCTCTGGATCCTTTTTTGAAGATAGGTGTTATATTCGCTATCTTCCAGTCATCCGGCACAAGGCCTGATTTGAGGGAAAGATTATATATTTTGGCAAGGACATCAGCAATTTCATCTTTAAGTTCCTTGAGAACTCGTGGATGGATGCCATCTGGTCCTGGTGATTTGTTAGTGTTTAGTTTAACAAGACATGCAAGGACCTCCTCCCTGGTTATTTCTATCTGGGTTAATTCCTCAGTTTCCCTCCCTACGAAGATAGGCTCTGTTTTGGGCATGTGATCTCTGTCTTCTTAATAATAATAATAATAAATAATAAAATAAATTCGAATTTATTAACCGCTCCCTCTCCCCACAGGGACCCGGGGCGGTGCACAGGAGGAACTAAAAACAATATAAACAATAAATACAAAAATACATACTTTAAAACACAATTAAACACTATTATCCCGTGCTAAAAATAATTAAAAACCCATTAAAATACATTTGAAATCTATAGACAGAGAGACTATCCAAGGCCGGCCAGTCGAAAGAAATGGGTCTTCAATTTCGTACGGAAGGAGCGGAGGTCAGTGGTCGTTCTGATATCGGGGGGAAGGTCGTTCCAGAGGGCCGGGCCCGCCACAGAGAGAGCCCTTCCCCTGGGCGTCGCCCGCTGACAAAGTCTAGTGGACGGCACCCGGAGAAGTCCCTCTCTGTGGGAGCGAATCGGCCGTGAGGATGTATGGGGCAGGATCCGATCCCGCAGATAGCTAGGTCCCGAGCCATGGAGCGCCTTGAAGATGATAATTAGCACCTTGAAGTGCACCCGGAAGACGACAGGCAGCCAGTGCAGCTCGCGCAAGAGCGGTGTAACGTGGGTGAACCTAGTGGTCCCCATAATTGCTCGCGCGGCTGCATTCTGAACTAACTGAAGCCTCCGGGTGCACCTCAAGGGAAGCCCCATGTAGAGAGAGTTACAATAGTCCAGTCGGGATGTCACGAGGGCATTCAGTGAATACTGAAGCAAAGAATTCATTGAGTCTCTCTGCAATCTCTGTTTCCTTCTTAATAATCCCTTGCCTTCCATTGTCATCTAATGGTCCAATGGCCTTCCCAGTTGGCTTCTTTCTTCTAATGTATTTAAAGAAGTCCTTGTTATTTCGTTGAGTGTTTTTAGCTAAACTTTCTCAATTTTCCCTTTCAGCTTCTTTTTTACTAGTTTCCTCATCTTCGGGAAATTTCCTTTATGAAAATTTAAGGTCTCTGTGTTAGATTTTATCAGTGATTTGCAGTCTATGATTAAGTTAAAAATAATTGTGTTGTGGTCACTGTTCCCTATTGGATCAGTCACATTAACATTTTGCACCAGATCCTGTATATTGCTCAGAACCAAGTCAAGGATTCTTGTACCTCTAGTTGCGTCTTCAACCATCTGTTCCAGGGAACAATCATTTAGCATATCTAGGAACTTTATCTCTTTGTCATGTGCTGAACAACAGTTTGCCCAGTGTATGTGAGGGTAATTGAAATCCCCCATTATAACCAGGCTTCCCTTTTTTGATGCCTCCTTTACAACATTCTCCAACTGCCAGTCTCTCTCAGGGGCTTGGGTCGGAGGTCGATAACATATGCCTACTGTTAGACCATTCTTTTGGCCTGATAGTCTTACCCACAGAGTTTCTAGTGGTGACTCTAAATCACCTCGATATGCCAATTCGTATGACTTTATCTCTTCTTTGACATACAAGGCTACACCACCTCCCGTTTGCCCCTTCCTGTCCTTCCTGTACAGTTTGTAGCCTGGGATGACTGTATCCCATTGGTTATCATCCGTCCACCAGGTTTCAGTGATACCAATAATATCAATATTTTTGTCTATTGCTAAGTATTCCAGCTCCCCTATTTTGTTCCGGAGGCTTCTGGCATTTGCATTCAGGCATTTATATATACGTTTCTGATGCAGTCTTTTGAGTCCAGTTGCATCCTTAGACTGCTTCTTGCATCCTTCTGCTAGAGTGCTGGTGACTGGCTCCTTGCTCTGCTCAGTAATTATTGCATCCTCCTCACTACTCAAGTAAACACTTTCCCGAACTGGATGCTGCCCAGCTCCTGTCGGCTTTCCCCAAGTTATCAGTTTAAAAGTTGTTCTGCAGCCTTTTTGATGTTGAGTGCCAGCAATCTTGTCCCATCATGGTTCAAGTGCAACCCAGAAACATGGCACAAGTGTTGCAGATAACTACAGCTGCTCCCTCGGACTCCATTTTAACGATTGCAGTATTCAGTGCTCACTTGTTCCTGTTGGTTTGGCTCTCCTAAGCAGCAGCTCAGACAGAAAAGGTTGGAATGGCAGTCTTCCAGGCTGGCCCCATTCGACACGGTAAGCCACTACTTACTGTTCTTTTTTGTGCCTTTAAATCCCCCCTCCAAAAGCACCTCCAATCAGCTCCAGGAAAGGTTCAAATGAAAGAGCCACTACTTACTGTTCCTGTTTTGTGTCTTTAAATCCCCCCTCCAAAAGCGCCTCCAATCAGCTCCAGGAAAAGTTCAAATGAAAGAGCCACTACTTACTGTTCCTTTTTGTGTTTTTAAATCCCCCCTCCAAAAGTACCTCCAATCAGCTCCAGCCACAGGAAAAGTTCAAATGAAACAGCCACTACTTACTGTTCCTTTTCGTTTTTTTAAATCCCCCCTCCAAAAGCACCTCCAATCAGCTCCAGCCAAAGGAAAAGTTCAAATGAAACAGCCACTACTTACTGTTCCTTTGTGTGTCTTTAAATTCCTCCTCCAAAAGAGCCTCCAATCAGCTCCAGGAAAAGTTCAAATGCACGTTAAATTTACAGATTTTCTGGATAAACATTTAAACTGAACAGCTGGGACAGAGAGTTAATAGATACAGAACATTTCTGTCCCCAGCAATCTAAAATTCATAGGGCTATAAGTACATATAACATAGATGCTTGTGCGGGTAAGACTATCAATCCAGCTATCAAGCATAACCAAGCATTTAATAGTGAGTGCCAAACCATGTGCATGAACCATAGAAGTGGCAAGAAAATAGGGATAGTCAGGCATAACACAGTTTATGCAGCTAGTAAACACAGGGTCAATCAAAATGGACTCAAATGTCTATACACCAATGCACAGAGTATGAGGGATAAACAGGGTGACTTGGAAATTCAAGTAAACGAGGACAGATATGATATTGTTGCCATTACAGAAACTTGATGGAATGAAACTCACAAATGGAACAAAGGGAACAAGGGGATCAGCCATATTGGACTTAATTCTCACTAACAGAGAGGAAATGATAGAAGGTGTTGAAGCCACAGGAACCCTGGGGCAAGTGACCATGTAATATTGGAATTCAACATTATACAAACACAAGCAGTAGAACAAAGTCAAACTAGAGTCTTAGACTTTAGGAGAGCTCACTTCTCCGGCTCGACTTTCCAACCGCTACTCCCCACCGCGGGGAGGCGGAACCAGAGTCACCGATCTGGTTCCGCCCCAGGCGCCTTATGGACCCTGATGGGTTCCAGACGGCGCTTGGGCCACTTCCTGTACCCCTGACCCGCGCCCCGATGGAGGACCTCGTGGCCACATGGAATACTGCGGCCACGGGAGCCTTGGATCGGGTCGCGCCCTTGCGGCCTCTCTTGCGGCACCGAGCCGCCCCGGCTCCTTGGTTTACCGAGGAGCTGAGGGCGATGAAACGCCGCAAGAGATGCCTAGAGGGAAGATGGAGGGCTACCCGCTCTGAATCTGACCGGACACAGGTAAGAGCCCATTTACGGACTTACATTGTGGCGCTGAGAGTGGCCAAACGCCATCATTGTGCTACTCTCATAGCATCCGCAGACAACCGCCCTGCCGCCCTGTTTAGGGTGACCCGCTCCCTCCTTCAACAGAGGGTGCGGGAAGCCACGCTACAGGGTAGAGCAGAGGAATTTATGACTTTTCTGCAGGAGAAAATCGCTCAGATACAGAACGAGCTAGCCCCCATTGATGGCCCAGTGGGATGCCGCGAGGCAGATCTTGTCTGGGAGGAGTTTGACTCCGTTTCTTCCGAGGATATGGACAGGTTACGTGGGCGACTGCGAGCCACCACATGTTTATTGGACCCGTGTCCCTCCTGGCTTGTACTGGCATCCTGGGAGGTGACACGAGGCTGGCTCCAAGAGGTTGTCAACGCATCCTTAAGTGAGGGTTCCTTGCCTACTTCCCTAAAAGAGGCTATGGTGAGGCCCCTCCTTAAGAAGCCCTCTTTGGATCCAGCTCTTTTAACTAACTATCGTCCCGTCTCCAACCTTCCCTTTTTGGCGAAGGTTGTTGAGAGTGTGGTGGCACAACAGTTTCCCCGTCACCTGGAGGAAGTTGATTATCTAGACCCGCGCCAGTCCAGCTTCCGGCCCGGGCATAGCACCGAGACGGCATTGGTCGCGTTGGTTGATGATCTCTGGAGGGCCAGAGATGGGGGTTGCTCCTCCATCCTGGTCCTATTAGACCTCTCGGCGGCTTTCGATACCATCGACCATGGTATCCTATTGCATCGGCTGGGGGGGGTTGGGGGTGGGAGGCACCGTTTTACGGTGGTTCTCCTCCTACCTCTCTGGCCGATCGCAATTTGTGTTGGCAGGAGAGCAGAGGTCGACCTCGAGACCCCTCACTTGTGGGGTGCCTCAGGGGTCGGTCCTCTCGCCTCTCCTGTTCAACACATATATGAAGCCGCTGGGTGAGATCATCCGTGGTTTTGGGGTAGAGTACCATCTTTACGCTGATGACACTCAGCTGTATATATCTACCCCAAACCACCCCAACGATGCCGTAGCGGTGATGTGCCAGTGCCTGGAAGCCGTGCGGATCTGGATGGGAAGTAACGGACTCAGACTAAACCCGACCAAGACCGAGTGGCTGTGGTTTCCGGCTGCCCGATTCAACCAGCTAACTCCATCGCTGGCCATAGGGGGCGAACATCTTGCCCCTGTGGATGGGGTGCGCAATTTGGGTGTCCTCCTGGATGCCCGGCTGTCCATGGAAGATCAAGTGACAGCCGTGGCCAGGAGGGCGTTTTACCAGGTTCGCCTGGTTCGCCAATTGCGCCCCCTATTGGATCGGGACGCCCTTCGCACAGTCACTCATGCTCTCGTGACATCCCGACTGGACTATTGTAACTCTCTCTACATGGGGCTCCCCTTGAGGTGCACCCGGAGACTTCAGTTAGTCCAGAATGCAGCCGCGCGGGCAATTATGGGTGCTTCTAGATCCACCCACGTAACACCACTCTTGCGCGAGCTGCACTGGCTGCCTGTCGTCTTCCGGGTGCGCTTCAAGGTGTTAGTTGTCATCTTCAAAGCGCTCCATGGCTCGGGACCTAGCTACCTGCGGGATCGGATCCTGCCCCATACATCCTCACGGCCGATTCGCTCCCACAGAGAGGGACTTCTCCGGGTGCCGTCCACTAGACTTTGTCAGCGGGCGACGCCCAGGGGAAGGGCCTTCTCTGTGGCGGGCCCAGCCCTCTGGAACAACCTTCCCCCCGATATTAGAACTACCACGGACCTCCGCTCCTTCCGTCTGAAATTAAAAACACATCTTTTTCGCTTGGCCGGCCTAGGATAGTCTCTTCTGATTGTTTAGGGATTTTTAGTAAATATTTGGGAATTTTAGCGCAGGGTTTTCTGTTTAATATGCCTTTTAGTTAGTATTTATGTACGTTTATTGTTTTAAATTTTGTATTCCTTTTTTAACTGTTTTTAATTCCCTGTGCCCCGCCTCGAGTCCCTTCGGGGAGAGAGAGCGGGTTATAAATAAAATTCGATTCGATTCGATTCGATAATTTCAATAAACTTAGAGAGAGCTTGGGAAAAATTCCATGGATGAGAATCTTCAAGGGGAAAACAACTCACGAAGCCTGGAAAATTTTTGAAAAAGGAAATTACAAAAGCTCAGTCTAGCACAATACCAATGAAGAAGAAAAATAACAGCTCCCAAAAGAAACCAGCATGGCTGCATAAAGAACTCTTTGACAAATTGAAAAACAAAAAAGATAATTATAAAAAGTGGAAAGAGGGAGACATAACTAAGGCAGAATATCAACAAATAGCCTGAGCCTGCAAAGATGAAGTGAGGAAAGCTAAGGCTCACACTGAAGAAAGACTTGCCACAAAAGAAAAAAATAACAAAAAAGCTTCTTCCAACATGTTAAAAACAAGAAAAAGTTAAGGAAACAATTGGTCCACTGCTGGGAGAAAGTGGCAAGAAGGTGACAAGCAACAGGGAGAAAGCAGAACTATTTAACTCATATTTTTTTTTGCAAACCAAATGCACAGGTACAATATAGGTGGTACCTTGCTCAATAGTAGTAACTGTGAGAGGGATCTTGGAGTCCTAGTGGACAACCATTTAAATATGAGCCAGCAGTGTGCAGCAGCTGCCAAAAAAGCCAACACAATTTTAGGCTACATAAACAGAGGGATAGAATCAAGATCTCGAGAAGTGTTAATACCACTTTATAATGCCTTGGTAAGGCCACACTTGGAATACTGTATTCAGTTTTGGTCGCCAAGATGTAGAAAAGACGTGGAGACTCTGGAAAGAGTGCAGAGAAGAGCAACCAAGATGATTAGGGGACTGGAGACTAAAACATATGACGAACAGTTACAGGAACTGGGTATGTCTAGTTAAATGAAAAGAAGGACCAGGGGAGACATGATAGCAGTGTTCCAATATCTCAGGGGTTGCCACAAAGAAGAGGGAGTCAAACTATTCTCCAAGGCACCTGAGGGCAGAACAAGAAGCAATGGGTGGAAACTATTCAAGGAGAGAAGCAACTTAGAACTGAGGAGAAATTTCCTGACAGAACAGTTAATCAGTGGAACAGCTTGCGGAAGGACTGCTGGCGTTTCGAGTGGCGAGGTGGGGGGGCGGAAGGAGGCGGAGGGCGGGGCTGCGTTGCGATCTCCGGCGTTTCCAGTGGCCAGGTGTGTGGGGGGAAAGAGGCGGAGGGCGGGGGAGCATTGCGACCTCCGGCGTTTTGAGTGGAGAGGTGGGGGGTGGCGGAAGGAGGTGGCGGGCGTGGGGGGGTTGTGAGCGCCGGCGTTTCCAGTGGCCAGTTGGGGGAAGGTGGAAGGAGGCGGAGGGTGGGGAAGTGTTGTGAGTGCTGGCGTTTCCAGTGGCCATTTGGGGGGGGAGGTGGAAGGAGGTGGAGGGCGGGGGAGCGTTTCGAGTGGAGAGGTGGGGGGTGGCGGAAGGAAGCGGAGGGCGTGGGGGTGTTGTGACTGCTGGGTTTTCGAGTGGCGAGGTGGGACGGAAGGAGGCAGAGGGCGGGGGAGCGTTGCGACTGTCGACATTTTGAGTGGCCAGGTGGGAGGGGCGAAAGGAGGCGGGGGGGGAGTGAGCGAGTGGGCGAATGAGGAAATCACAGAAGAGCTGCAGTTGTACATTTGTGTGGCATTTACCTGGCACCGGTGTGCCATATCCACACAATCTGTAGGTATCATTGGTGCTGCTCTTGTAAGGAATGTTGTGTGAAAATTTGGTGGCGATTGGTGCAGTAGTTTTTGAGATTAGCGGTTTTGAACAAACTCATAGTTAACTTTTTATTTATATAGATAACAGGCAAACATTGCACTTATGCCTAAGTCCTCTACCCACACACATTATAAGACAGATAAAACTATCTTAGCTGGCTGTTGTAAATATTACTCTGCTAATTCAACAAGAAATGCTACTGCATGAATCCTTTATGCAGAACACAGCTAAAAGTGATTTTAGCAATTTTCTTCCCAGGTTAATTCAAAATACTTTTTGTGTGTGTGTGTGTGTCTACACAGCAGAAGTGTCTGGTTTCAGGGGGAAAATAGAGGAACATTGAACATGACATTGCCTATTTATCAGAACTAGTTGCAAGAAAATGAGGTCAATCTTATTAGGGCCAAATCTGTCATCTCTACATTTATTTCAAAGCTAACTCTCTTCAAGCGCAATATAGGCCGTCGCAAGCTATACCAATTTCCAAGCTTGTCTGAGCTAGATGAGAAAGGTGGGATACAAGATGATGATCTTCAAGTGTTTTGTGACCATTTGGACATGCTGCATAAAGATATGTCTGAGCAATATCAGGATCTTCTTTTGATGGAAATTCCAGATTGGGTGATAAATCCATTTTCAGATATTGAGGAAGATGGGATAGTGGAGGAACAACTCATAGAGCTGCAAAATGACATTGAGCTGAAGCCAAAGTTCAAGAAAACGTGGGGCCTTGAACTAATTGGGTCAGGTCCATGGCTGTCATGGAGGCCATGAACTCCCGAGCTGCCTCTGACGGTTCGCCGACAGATGGCAGGTTGAAATCCCCCATGACTATAAGCCTGGGGGTACTAACCGCCACCCCGGCAATCACGTCGAGCAGCTCGGGCAGGGCTGCTGCCACGCAGCCAGGAGCCAGGTACGTGGTCAGCAAGCCCATCTGTACCCCATGACCCCACTTCACAAGGAGGGACTCACATCCTACTGTCTGAGGTACAGTGGCCTCCCTCGGGCACAGATCCTCCTTTATAACGACCACCACCACCCCACCCCTACCCTGAGCCCTAAGCTGATGAAACGCACGGAAGCCTGGTGGGCACAATTCCATGAGGGGAACACCCCCTCCTGGCCCAACCAGGTCTCCGTAATACCTGCCTGGTCCACTCCCCCCTCCTGCACAAGATCACAAATGAGGGGGGCTTTCTTTACCACGGACCTGGCATTGCACAACATCAGACGGAGGCCCAGGCCCTGAGGATCTGGACAACCTGGGAGACGAGGGGAGCATTGGGTGCCGGAGCGCACAACCACTCGAAGACAGCGGACATGCGCTCCCTGAACATGATATGGCCCCCTGCTACCACCATACCTGCCCCTCCCACCCAAAGTACTGATGGAACAACCTTTACTAATCTGGAACTTAGCCCCCTCCCTGACCTCTAGCCCTGCACCTCCAATGCTGCAGCCCCCAGCCGGGCCCAGCTCTGACCCTGGTGAATTTCCCCCCAAACTCACCCGGTTCGTATAGATAACACCCTCCCTACTACCCCTTAAAAATTGACTAAAAAGCCCCTTTAAAAAACCCCAAATGTTCCTCCGCATTCAATGCCACCTCTCGGGATTCCAAAATTCGTCATCAAGGAAGTTCATGGATAGACCAGATGGCCAATATTAAGAGAGGGGGAACCCCCTCAAGGCATATAGTTCAGCAGCTGTATATGATAACATAGTCTAAAACACCTGAGAGGAAGCTCAACCGGCTGATATAAATCCAGGAAGACAATGCGCCAGACCGATGAAAACAGAAGCCCTCCCTCGTGCCCTCTCACTGCAGCGGGGGGAGTCCTTAGGCTGAGGTCCTCATAGGCCGCTCTCTCACACCGGCCATGTTGGGAGATCTAAAGTCCCAGTTCTTCAACCAGGACAGGCAAGTTTATCAGCCCAGCAACATCGTCCCTGTTACCTCCTGGAGGAGTGGCAGAACGGGGCACCCAAAGGACAATAACGGAGCAGTCCCCATCAGAAGATGAGCCCAAATAGGGCAGCAGATGGTGGTGATCACATATCTCCGGTGGCTAGTCCAAAACGATGGACGATAATTAGGATAAATTAGTGAAGGTAAAGGAATAAGTAATGATATCAAATTACAACTGGGTTTGTGGAAATACCATCCCAAGGAAACATAAACTGAGATTTGAAAGAGACACCTACAACAATAGAAAAAGAAAGGGAGAGAGGAGGAGAGAATGAAAGGAAGATGGGGGAAAGAAGAAAGAGGTAAGGAGAGGAGTGTGGAAAGGAGAGAAAGAGAAGGAGAGAGGGTAGGAAGGGGTATAGGAGGAGTAGGAGTAGGAGAAAGGGAAGGTAGGAAGGAAGGGGAAGGAGAGGAGGAAGGAAGACAGTAGAGAATAGAGGGAGGGAGAAAAGAAAGGGAAAATAAGGTGGTGTTATAACAGGAGGAAGGGATGGTAAATAAAGCAACCCAAACTGTATATTGTAACCTATTAAATGAAATAATAAATGTATAAGAATGGCAAATGTAAAGAAGAATAACAATTATGTGAATGTATACTTAAAATGTTATGTAAGAGAATAAAAAATTAAAAAAATGGGAAAAAAGCAAAGAAAAATCCATGGGCTCTGAAGAGCCTCATATAATTTCTGTCTGACAAACTGATACTGATTGATCTTCGGATTGGAACTTTCCTGGGGGGAAAGTGAAGAAGGAGCTGCATCTCATTAGACCCAGAGGAATGTAACAGGTTCCTCATAGGTTGGAGATTAGCTCTCTGGATCGGCGTCAGGGAGGCAGCATGGCTGCTATCAAGTCGGGGGCTTCTGGACTAAGCATTTGAGCAGGAGAGGTGTAGGAATGAAATGTGAAACCTGGTAAGAAGATCTAATTAACCAACTGACATAAATCAGAATCTGGAAAAGGCAAAGAACCTTGTGAGTATAAATAATACTGATGGATAGATTGGGATTTTGGCAGATAGAAAAGAAAGAAGGGGGAGGGGGAATTGTGGTTTAAATCATTAAGCCCAAAGAGAACTGCTTGTTTTAAACAACTTGGAGACAGAAATGTGTCAGGCCTGCAGTCATATTCTTTGCTGGATCTTTGGCCTGCCACAATCGCTAATATTTTACTATGCTGTTTCTTTAGTGGGGAATTGGGAGGGGGAATAGTAAGGAGCAGAATGTGTTGTTGTCAAAATAAAAAGAATCTTTTTTAGAAGCCCAAGGTCATCTTTTGTCTCTACACCTCTGAGCCTGACCGGAACTGGATGGGTGGAACTGCCAGGGTGGCAGTGGAAGATTGGACCATGTGATGGACTTGTGGGTGTGGGGGCAAGATCATGAACTTTCAACTGGGTGGGAACCCCGGGAAGCTTTCAGATTCGGGTTTCCACAGTTGTACCAACATGTCTCTCTTAATAAATTGGAACTTTGAGGAAAACTCTGCCTTGGATTCTGATTTAATTTTGGATGATATTTCGAACGCTGACATTAACCCGAATCTCCCTTAAAATACTTCATCAGCTATCCCAAGCTGGGAAGCTGTTAGGGCAGTGGTGGGTTGCTGCCGGCTCGCACCGGCTCGCGAGAACCGGTTGGTGAAATTTAGCGAGCAGGGGAGAAGGGGTTCCACGACAGACCCGGAAGTAAGTCTGCCCCGCCCCTGGTAAGTGGGTGCTGTGTGAGAGGCAAGCCGCTGCTCAGTCCCCCATTCTCCAGACAACCCAGGCGGAGGGTGGTTGGCTTCTGCTCCTGGCCTGGGAACCAGATCTGGCTAGGAGGAAAGAGAAAGAGGAGAAGGGCATGGTCTTTTTCCTCCCTATTCTAAAAAACACTGTATGCAGAATCAGCTTACAACCGAGGCAGCAAAGGCGCAGGGGAACGGGAGGTGGATCCGGCCATGAGGAATTCACGCCCCATTTTTGCAATCAGGGAGGAAAAAGAGCATTTCAGGTGATGGGCAGTTCCAAGCTGCAGAGATCGTGGTGCAGCCGGGAATCTCTCGCCACCTGAAACGCTGTTTTTCCTTCCCAATTGCAAAAATGGGATGTGCATTTCTCCTGGCCGGATCAGTCTCCCGAGCCAGGAGCAGAAGCTGACCGCCCTCCACCTGGGTTGCCTGGAGAAGGGGGGGGGGGCTGAGCAGCGAGCTACCTTGCCTTATGGCTCCTCAGCGCAGAGGGTGAACGTTCCAGCCTGAAGCGGCAGGAAGACTAGGCTTCCTGCACAAATGTGGTGTGAAGGGAGCTAAAAGGCCACTTCACTCCTGCACTAAGGCTCCGGCGACCCTCCTCTTTCCCTCCTCCTCCTCTTCTTGTGGGGGGTGGGGGGGAGGAATAACATGGCAAGTCAATGGCCGGAGTAAAAAGGAGGGCTGAAAACAAAGTGGAGGGGAGGGGGCAGGTCGCCCTATGTGGGCTTTGCCTGTAAACTCTGCCTCTAAAGTTAAAAAAATGAGGCAAGGGGAGAAAAAAAGGCGATCTGTCAGGGCAAGCCGAAAGCTGCTGTTCGGACACTTTTGCTTCCCCTCCATTAAAGCTCAGGAAAGAGGCGAGGAGGGGAAAGTCTCAAACACTGGGGGAGGGAGGGGGAAGAAGAAGAGAGTGTGATCGCAACAAGAGGGGGAAAGAGGAAGGGGCTGTTGTGATGCTGTCACTCAGGGTCTCAAACCCCTTCCTGTGCTGGGGAAGTGAGTGGCTCTGTCCTCTATTTTCTTATTTATCAAATTTATATCCCACACCTATCTCCGGATTGGACTCAGGGCGGTGCACAGGAAAGGAATAAAATGTAAAAAACAATAAATACAGGATATTAAAAATAAATTAAATTAAATTGCACCCGTGCTAAAATTGCCAATTAAAACCCGCAGATAGCGGAGCTCCATGAGGAGGAGGCTCCTGAGCTAGAAGATGCAGCTGAGTTCATCCAACTGATGCATGCCCGATTTAGCGATGTGGCTCAAGTTGTGGAAGCAGAAGAGCAGATCCAGGGATTGCGACAGTCTGGTCGTCCCATGAAGGAGTTAGTTTGGGAGTTCTGGAGAATAGCTGGAAGACTACGATACTGGCCAGAAAGACTCTTAGTCTACATGTTCAAAAATGCCTTAGATCCCAAACTGAGAGAAGCTTGCAGCATAAGGGGGGTCCCAGAACGTATCCAAGATTGGTACGCCACTGCAATCATACTAGACCATGAGGTTAACCCTCATTGGAAGCCTGCTGCTGGAACCCCTGCTAGGAAACCTTCAGCCCGCCGAACGCAGACGCAACAAGCTGAGAAGCCTCCACCCACCCGTCCCTCGGGGGGGGGGGCAATAAAATGTTACCGATGCAGTCAGCTTGGCCACAGAGCATCAGAATGCCTGGCTCCGGCCCCGATTCCACAATCGCGTCCACCACCCGTCAGCGCAATGAAGAAAAAACCCCGAAAGCCACCAGAAAAGAGTACAACAGCCACCAGAGATGGAGAGTCCTGCCATTAGGGAAGCCCCTACCACCTCAGAGGAGGAGGAGGAAAATGCCGAAGGCAACCCAATGGTGAATGCACCCATCCGCCCCATTATTATAAAATCAAAACTCCAAGTGCCAGAAACAGGGGTGGAAGGGAAAGTTGGGGCAATCATGGACACCGGCTGCACCCAATGCTTAATCAGCATGTCGATTGTGGAGCAGCTAGGCATACGCACAAGACCCCTAACCCATCCTATTCAGTTTGAGCAAGTGGCTGGAACACTAATTGGGGGGGCCTCAGCCACAAAAATTACCGAGTTAGTAAAGTTAATGATAGGCTGCCACTATGAATTCCTCAGATTCATCGTAGCTCCAAGAATGCAGGAATTAATTATCTTAGGGCTTGCATGACTGGACAAGTGGGCGCCTACAATAAAGTGGGTGTCAGGCATGCCTCCTTCAGTAACCAAGAAAGAAAACCCCCAACTCCATTGTTTGTGGAATTAAAAGTACTTTTACTGGTTATGAATAGATAGCAGCAAAGTAAAGCAAGGTCTGAGTCAGAAAAGTGCAAAATCATACATATCAAACATTTGCCCAGCCCCCTCCCTCCAATGACCCCCACCCCATTGCCCAATCTGTGTCATGTGGGTTGCATCTCCAAGAAGCATCATCAGGTTGGTATGCAGGACGGTTGGCCTTGACCAAGTCCAAACACAGGCCATCAGCATGCGCAGAAGATGGTGAGAACTAAACTCCCTCCTGATAACTCCTCCAGCACCAGAAATTCCCCATCCCAAACACCTCAAGCCCCCTCCCTCCCCGTTTCTATGACAGCCGACAGCAAGCAAGTAAAGTAGAGGCTGACATTCGGCCCTCCTTCAGAAAGGACATCACCCCTGGAGAAAAAGATAAAAATGGAAAGCAACAATAACAACCAATATATACATCACAATTAAGGTTTATCAGGATACTTAGTATATAATTGTCATAAAAGTTTGGGAGCCCTGACATCAGACTTATTCACCCACTCAGTCTGGGGTAGGGGAAAATGTTTGCAGGACACCAAATATTGGATTTGTCCCCTATGTTTTCTGGAATCCAAGATTTCTTTAACTTCAAAATGTTGTTCTCCTTCAATAAGGAGGGGGACAGGGGGTGAGGGTTGGGGTGAACTCATAGAAGATGTGTGTTCTGGCTTCAGTAGGTTTACATGAAACACAGGATGGATTCTCCTAAGAGTTTTTGGCAATTCCAATTGCACAGACATGAGATTCACAGTCTTGACAATGGGGAAAGGACCCAGATATTTCGGGCCCAGTTTCTTCAATTTCTGGGTAGTTCGAAGAAAATTGGTGGACAGAAATACTCTATCCCCAACCTGGTACTCTTTTGGCTTTACTCTCTTTATATCAGCTTGTTTTTTGTGTGCTTGGTGAGCCACATCTAAGGTCTTGCAGGTAATGGCCAGAAACGTTGAAGCGGACAAGGACAAATTCTGTGGCTTCTCTTGAAGCAATTCAGGAATGGGAACAAAATCCTGGCCAAACACTACTTTAAAAGGGGTTATTCCAGTACTGCTATGTACTGAATTGTTGTAAGCCACCTCTCAATGGGGCAAGAGGTCAGCCCAATTATCTTGCTGATAATTGACATAGCACCTAAGATATTGCTCTAGAACTGAGTTAGTCCTTTCACAAGTCCCATTAGTCTGCGGATGGTGGGTGGAGCTTAGCCCTTGGGCGAAGCCTATTAACTTTAGGAACTCTTTCAAAAGAGGGAGGTGAATTGGACCCCCCCTATCTGAAATAATGCATTTAGGAGCCCCATGTAACATATACACATGTGCAATAAACAGTTTAGCCAATGTCTTTGCCGATGGGATCTTGGAACAGGGTACAAAATGCACTTGTTTGGAGAACAAATCAGTGATCACCCAGTTGACAGTATTTCCGAGACTTTCTAGCAGCTCGACAATAAAATCCATCGATGTCTCCTTCCACGGTGCACCAGGTCAGGCAACGCTCTGAAGTAGCCCTTGAAGTTTCTCTGGTGGCCTCTTTGCTGCTGCATGAACAGGACAGCTAGCTATGTAGGATTCTATGTCTTTTCATGGAATGCCACCAAAACTGCCTTTTAATCAAATACAATGTTTTCACAAAACCAAAGTGTCCCGCCATTCTTGAGTCATGGGCCCATTGAAGGACAACAATTTTCTGGCTGGCAGGAACATACAGCTTAGCTCCTACCCATGCAAGGCCATCTTGCATAGTGCACTCATTGGAGTGCTGCTTGAACCAGTCATCAGATGCGAGAACTTCCTTCTGTTTTTCCATCAGATCAGTGGGCACCTCTAAATCCACTGTTCCCTGGCTGCTGGTGACCATCGGAGCAGCTAGGTGTTTAGCTGGGATGACAGGATGAATCACCACCGATTTGGTACTGTTGTACTGGGGAAGCCTGGACAAGGCATCAGCCATAAAGTCACACACACCCCTGCCTCCCGGATGTATTTTAGAGTAAAATAAAATCGGTTAAAATGTAGGCTTCTGGTTCCGGCTCCTGCGGCGACGGGCGAGCCTAGCGCTCGCTCGCCGCTTTGTTTCTCTTTCTGCCCCCACACGGGGGCGAGACCCCTCTTGTTTGAGGGTCTCCCGTAAAGCCGGCTCGTCGGGGGGCGCCCCCCCCCACGGCGGTGGAGGAAGTGGCCCCCGGCGCGGCTTAGGTGAGGGAGAACATGCTGCGGGGGGTTCTCCCTTCGCCTAAGGAAGACGGCGCCATTTACAACAATGAAGAGGGCTGATCGGCTCAGTCGGAAGGTCTCCCGAGGCTTCAGCTGCGAGGGGAGAGTGAGTTTTTAAAAAAACTTTTTTTCTGCTGTCAGCCAGGCTGAAAGGACTGGGAGGGGGGAGTTTGTTTTCAAAAAAAACCCCTCGGACTTAAGCGGCACTTGGAAATGGCTTCTCTGGAAGAGAAAGCGGAAATCTTAAATCCGGACTGTCTCTAACAAGGGAAAGTGGTATGCGGCTACTTGCAACATTGTGTCTAGGTCTGGCTGGTTAAAAAAAAAATATTTTTCTACTCTCTCCTCTGGGCTCTGAGATGGGCGGTGGAAAGTGGCTTCTCTTTGTCCCTGCCTGACTATTTTAACTATGGGAAATTCCCAGCGTCTCTTTACAATTGGGACTCTCTCTGGATATTAATGAAGAATTTTTTTCTTGTTGGATTTGTGGTTCCTTTCTGGATTACCTTCGCTATTATAACTATTGAGCTGGAAAATTGTCTCTCTCCTGGTTCCTGAATTTTACAACGTTTCAACCTTGATCTGAACTTTTGGTTCCCGGTTAGTCTCACCAACCCCACCCTAAAAACGCCATTTTGGTGGCATTGACTCTAACAGTTAAGATGGCTCAAGAAGCAGCACTGACAAGTTTAGAACAACGGATGGCTTCTCTTGAAACTGTTATACAAACTTTGGTAAAAGAGATTCAGGCCCAGAGGGCTGAAAACATCAATTTCAAGAAGGAGCTATTGGATACTCGGAAGCAAGTGCTGGAAAACACACAGAAGACGGAAGAATTGGAAGGGGGGTTGGTGGGGGTTAAGGGAGAGATTAAAAATGTTACTAAAGAGGTTGGGGAAACAGATGGGCATGTGTCTAGGATTGATATGGAAAGAATGACATATTTTTTGAGATTTCAGAATGTTCTTGAGGAATCTGGTGAATGCCTCCCTGATCTTATGAGCACAATTTTAGCAAACTATTTACAAAAACCTAAGGATGAGATCAGGGGGGACATTGACCTAGCCTACAGAATTAACTCAGCATATGCCAGGATAAATGAAGTGCCTAGAGAGATACATGTGAAATTTGTTAGAAGGTCAACCAGAGAGGAAATCCTGAAACTGCAGAGAGAAAGTCCATTAATTTACCAACAAAAAACGGTCACTATCTTGAAGCAGATTCCTAGAAAGATTCGAGATGCAAGACGGAAATTTTCCTTCTTGTCTAAAACATTGTTTGATCATGGGATTTGGTTCAAGTGGGTGACACCCGAAGGGATGCTGGTGTTCTGGGAAGGAGGAAGAGTGAGGATTAAAACAGTTGCTGAGGCGGAAGCCTTTCTTAAAAAACATTCCTCTGCCCTGGGGGAAGATCCAGGGGGGACGGAGGGAGCTACGGCCCCGCCCGCTGGGGGCCAGGGAGGAGAAAAAGAAGATACAATAGCCAAGAGACTTAGATCGAAAAAATAACTTTGCCTTGATTTTCCTGAACAATTTTGCATAATATTTTCTGGATTTATTGTAAATGTCTGACAGCATGGAACTGAGAATTTAGGTATATGTACTTGCTTTTACCTTGTAGTGTTATGAAAAATGCTTTTTTTTTTGTTATTTTTTTATTGTGTATTTTGAGGTCTCGGAAGGGCCGACGACTCTGACGTGAATGCTCTCAAAATTTCTTTGTATCCCTTACCCTATCCTATAGAAAAAATGTAAAACCAATAAAACTTTTTCAATATAAAAAAAAAAAATCGGTTAAAATGTTGTGCCCAGCAAACTTGTTTTGGTGACAGTTTTTGTGGGGTTTTTAATGCTTCAAGGTTTTTATGATCAATCCATACCTCAAATGGGTGTTTAGCTCCCTCAAGGAAGTGCTGTCAGGTTAGCAAGGCCCACTGGACAGCAAAAGCTTATTTTTCACATATTGCCCATCTTCTTTCTGTTTCTGTTAGTTTTCGAGAGGTGTAGGCGCAAGGTTGCAGGTTTCTATCGGCGTTTGTTTGGAGCAACACTGCCCCCATGGCTACGTCACTTGCATCTGCTTGGACCACAAAAGCTGTATCCATGTCAGGGTGTCTTAAAACTGGCTCAGCTGCAAACAGTCATTTCAACTTCTTGAATGCTGCTTGACATTCCATAGTCCAGTACAGAGGCTTACCAGGCCTAGGTTTAGCTTCTCCTTTTGATTTTAGGAGATTTGTGATGGGCAGTGCAATGCTAGTGAATGAGGGAATAAATTGGCGATAAAAGTTAACAAATCCCAAACAACTTTGCAGCTGCTTGCGGGTGCGAGGAGCTGCCCATTCAGTAACATCCCGGACTTCCTCCGGGTCCATTTCGATGCCCTCATGAGAGATACGGTACCCCAAGTAATCAATTTTCTCCTGGTGGAATTCACACTTAGTCAATTTGGCATAAGGTTCAGTGACTTGGAGTTTCTTCAGGACTGAGCGCACCAATTTCACATGTTCCTCACATGTTCCTCATGCGTTTCCATGTAGACGAGGATGTCATTCAGATAAACTAACACCCTCTTGTGTAGGTGTTCATGCAGCACCTCATTAAACAATTTCATGAAGACAGCTGGCACCCCCTGTAGGCCAAATGGGAGTACTCTAACCTGGAAACATCCCAGAGGGCAGTTAAAAGCAGTCTTCCACTCATCTTCCTCTTTTATTTGGACTCTGTAGTAGGCCTCGCTTAAATTTAATTTCGTGAGAATTTTCTCCTTGCTCAGGTGAGCTAACATGTCCTTCATGTAGAGCAAAGGGTAGATGTTTTCCACGCAAATGGTGTTGAGGTTTTTATAGTTGACACACAAGCGAAAAGAGCCGTCCTTTTTCTCTCTGAACAAGACCAGCACAGCCACCTGCAGCCTAGCAGGTTGTATGAACCCCCTCTTCAGATTTTTGTCAATGAAATTTTGCAATTCCTCCATTTTACGTGGGGTCATCGAGTAAATCCGTGGTTTAGGCAGCTTCTCTCCCGGGGGAATTTCTATCCTGCAATCCATGGTGCGGTGCGGGGGTGGGGGAGCTTGTCAGAAGCCCTTTTGCTGAAAACCTCCTTGAGGTCCCAATATTCTTTTGGAATTCTTTCCTCTCCCTCAAGTTTCTCACGCATAACAGCTGCTAAGTCGGTTACAGCTCTGGCTAGGTGGGAAGTCTTTCCCTCCCCCTCTGGTGGTTTTGCTGAATGGATGTGCAGCCACCCTTTTCTCCAGTTCACATGTGGGTTCCATTTCCGCAGCCAAGGTAATCCCAATATGAGGGGCTGATCCATCCCTGGAGCAACAATGAAACTCAAGGTTTCTTGGTGATTTCCCATCCACATCTCTACTGGTTCGGTTACAAAATGGGCTGCCCCCCACCCCCCAGTCACTGACCCATCCAACTGGCAAAAGGCAATGGGTACATTCCGCCGCCCTGGGTCCTAACAAGGAGAAGGGCGGGGTATAAATTTAATAAAATAAATGAAATAAATTCAAAGTTCTCAGTCTTAAACCCATTTTTTCCACCACTACTGGGCTAATTATACATCAGGTGCAGCCAGAATCTAAAAGGGCCAGCATCTTGCCCTGGGCTCCAGTTGAGGGTACTTTTAATTCTACTGGGATGGTCATGGGGCCCTATCGGGGACTTACCAGGTGGTTCTCATCGGAGTCGGTTTCACTTTTTCCCAAAAGAAGGGAGGGTTCCTTTTCCTCCTGGCTTGGAGGAAGGACATCAGCAGCTTCCATGCCCTTCAGGGTGGTTTCACAGCATTTCCCTGGCTGCCAGTCAGGTTTCTTCTTTCCAGCTGTGGCTGGTTTTGGGCCAATCTTAGAATAGCAGTCAGCAGCCCGATGCCCCTCCTTCCCACATCAGAAACAGGCAGTTGATTGGGGCCTGGGTGCAGATCCCCCCCCCCTTTCCTGCTCTGGGAGCCTTTTTTTGGCTTGGGGGGATTTTTGGTTCTGCTGCTGCCTCCACGGTATTGATTTCTGGCTAGGTCAATTTCCACATCAGATGTCAGTTCATACCAGCGTTGCAGGTCACAGCCCCCCCGTCATTCACACAACCCTGGTATACATCGTCATTCAGGCCATATATGTAGCTTTCGATCAAAGCCTCCTCAGACCACCCCTGCATATGCACAGACAGCTCGCTGAACACTTGGGTGTACTCAGCCACAGAGCTCCTCCCCTGGGTTAAAGTTTTCATCCTGGTTCTTGCCTTCCGATTTGCAAGGGGATCATCAAAGTGTTTCCTCAGGGCTGTCATAAACACATTGTAATCTCTCAGCAGGGGGGGAATCGTAATTATGCAAAGCGGCCATCCAGGCAGCTGCTTTGTTCTCCAATGCCATAGTAACAGCTTTCACTTTGGCATCCTCCGATGGGAAATCCTCCCCATATTGCTGCATGTAATTCCAAACCTGACCTAAAAATTCCCTTTGGAATCTCCTCCATACTTCACTCCAAGAGGAAGGATCTTTGGAGTTCAGTGCCTTCAGGGCCCCACTCCCCCCCTTGGAGGGGCTCGAATGGCTGCTGCTGCTGCGGCTGGGGCACCTCCGTCTTGACCAGCTTTGATGGCTGCCCCCAGGGCTGTGTCAGGGTTAGACAGGTTGTCTGCTCGTCCCTCTGCCTGCTCGGCTAATCCACTCTCCCTTTCAGCAAGGCTTTCGTGGAAACAGTGCTTCTCCCAAGCCTCCTGAAGAAGCTGTAGAGTATGCTCCAGAAAGAAACATCAGGAGAGGACACTCCACCAACAATAGAGGAGTTGCTGCAAAGCATAATGAAGGAAATAAGAGAGATCCAGAAAGACAATATAAGCACAAAATTGGAATTACTGGAGGCACAAAGAGCTATAACAGAAAATAAACAAAAAATTGATGGGTTGGAGGGAGGGGCAGTTGAGATGAGGGAAGAGATGAAGGAAGTTCAGAAAGATATTGCAGATATTACTGGTCATATGTCAAGAATGGATTTTGAAAAAATGTCTTTTTTTTTAAGGTTTCAAAACATCCCAGAGTCAGACTCTGAGAATTTAAAAGATTTAATGAGCATGATCTTAGCAAAATACACTAAAAAGAATAAAGAACACATTTGGGGGGATATAGACCTGATTTATAGAATCAATTCAGCATATGCCAGAATAAATAATGTACCCAGAGAGATTCATATTAAATTTGTAAAAAGGTCAACAAGGGACGAGATTCTGAGAGCGCAGAGGGGAGGACCTTTGATATATCAACAAAAAGAGATTGCCATATTGAAACAGATCCCTAAAAAAATTCGAGAAATAAGAAGGAAATATTCCTTATCAAAAAAATTATATAAAAAAGGGGTGTGGTTCAAATGGTTAATGCCAGAGGGAATTTTGGTGTTCTGGGAGGGAGGCAGAGCCAGAATTAAAACAGTAGAAGAGGCGGAGGCCTTTTTTTAAAAACACGCCTCAACCCTGGAGGACGAAGATGGGGGAACGGGAGGGGCCATGGCTCCACCCACTGGCGGTAAGGAAGAAGAAGAAACAATAGCAAAGAGGCTAAGATCACAAAAATGATTTTTTTATTTGTATTGTAACTCCTACATGGATGTTAACACAAACAAATGATTGAATGCATGGAATTTATGATATGAAATGTATGTATTTCTTTCCACCTTTTATTGAAATTATTTTGTATGAAGTCTCAGAGGAGGTTACCAACCCTGACATGGAAGCTCTAAAATATTTGTTAAATACCCTACACACCCCTTTCCTATTATAAAATTATAAAATCAATAAAAATTGTTATACAAAAAAAAAAGAAGAAGCTGTAGAGTATGGATTGTCATGAGATCCTCTATTTCAGCTTCCTGCCAGGAGGCCTTGGGTCATCAACGTCGGCTGGTGGTAACTCCTGCTAGGGTCTCCTCAGGATCACACTTCTTCTTCTTTTTTTTTTTTGAAAACAATTTTTATTGGTTTTTCATATATAAAAGGAAAAGGGGTACATAGGGTATTTTTTAACATTTTAGGACTTCCATGCCAGGGGCGGTGACTGCTCCCAAGGCTTCATGCAAAATATAGTTAATTAAATGTTGACAAGAGATACATATATATCATATCATAAACTTCATACATTCAATCGTTTGTTTCATATCAACATCCGTTTTCAGGAATTACAATAATAGTTTCAAAATAAACTCATTTTTGTGATCTGAGTCTCTTTGCTATTGTTTCTTCTTCCTCTTTCCTGCCAGTGGGCGGGGCCATGACCCCTCCCGTTCCCTCTTCTTCATCTCCCAGGATTAAGGAATGTTTTTTTAGAAAGGCCTCCGGCTCTCCTACTGTTTTAACTCTAACTCTACCTCCATCCCAGAATACCAACATTCCTTCAGGCATTAACCATTTGAACCATACCCCTTTTTTGTATAATTTTTTGGATAATAAGGAATACTTCCTTCTTACCTATCGAATTTTTTTTGGAATCTGCTTCAATATGGCAACTTCTTTTTGTTGATATATCAAAGGCCCCCCTCGTTGTGCCCTTAGAATCTCATCCCTTGTGGACCTTCTTACAAATTTAATGTGAACCTCTCTAGGTACATCATTTATTCTAGCATATACTGAATTAATTCTGTAAATCAGGTCTATCTCCTCAGGATCACACTTCTGTCTGACTCCCAGTGACCATCTGGGCAGGATGGATCTTTCCTCCAAATTCAGTTGAACCATCCATTCCATCTCCAAAGGAAAGGAGGACCCAGTCGCTCCCATATCCTCCTGGTTGCTGCAGGGGTAGACATTTCTCTATATGCACCCCCCATGGACGTTTTGAGCTCTGGGATGGGTGCGAAGGAGAGATCTTGCTTAACTTCCTTCAATAACCAAGAAAGAAAACTCCCAACTTCATTTTTGTAGAGATAAAGATACTTTTACTGGTTATGAAAAGAAAGCAGCAAAAGGAAAGCAAGATCTGAGCCAAAAAGGCATGAACATGTACATATCAAATGTTTGCCCAGCACCCCTCCCCCAATTACCCCAACCCAATGGCCAATCTACAACTCGCTAAGATGTCATGTGGGGTGCATCTTCAAAAAGCCTCATTCAGTTGGTATGCAGAGATGGTTGACCTTGACCAAGTCCAAACACAGGCCATTAGCATGCGCAGAAGATGGTGAGAACTAAACTCCCTCCTGATAACTCCTCCAGCACCAGAAATTCCCCATCCCAAACACCTCAAGCCCCCTCCCTCCCCATTTCTATGACAGCTGATAGCAAGCAAGCAAAGTAGAGGCTGACACCATACATCTATGACCAGTAGTGCTAAGCCTGTTGTTGAATGCCCATCCAGGTTCCATATTGACATCATTGGGCATTTTTCCAGGTCTGTTCCTGTAGCTCTCTGTTGTGTCCACTAGCAGGAAAGCAGGTTCTTGTTTCCATATGTGGTGCTCAAACCTTCTCTCTTGGAGGTTTATGTTGCCTAGACTGGGTGATGTGATTGGAATTCAGGATGAGTGGATTCCCTTCCTTAATAGCTGCTAAAGAGACTTTAAGAAAATTGTTGAGTGTTATAACTAGCTTCCAGCTTCAGAATCTGGTAAGTCACTTGGCTTGGAGATCAGCATGTTGTCACAGGGTCAAAGAAGATATCAGATGGAGGGAGTGTTTGCCATAGCTTACCAGAACCTGAGGTTTTTCAAAGAAAAACCAGAAAGTCCAGTTGCCTCTTTAAAAAGCACATTTGGGACAACCATGACCTGGATGACTGAGAATCTCCATAGACATTCTTTTGCCATAGTTCCACATTTAAGACACATTTGTTCTATCAGGCTGGCTTGGCCTAATTTCATGTCTCTTGCTCCTATCTGGAATTTTAAATTGTTTTATTTGGTTTTAAATGGGATATAGTTTTAATCGTTTTATCAATTTGTACAGGGTTATTTAATTTGTTTTTAATTATGTATGTATTGTCAATGTTTTTTAGATGTTTTAATTTTCCTGTACACCACCCCGAGTCCCTTCGGGGAGAGGGTGCGGTCTAGAAATTAAATATATTATTATTATTATTATTATTATTATTATTATTATTATTATTATTATTATTATTATTATTATTATTATTATTATTATTATTATTATTATTATTATTATTATTATTATTATTATTATTATTATTATTATTATTATTATTATTATTATTATTATTATTTCTATTTTTCATGTTGGTAAAGTAATCAGAGTACCTGTGAAAGACTCAGCATCAATATGCAAAGAGATCCAAAAGGACTGACTTGATTTCACAATGTAGGGGATGGAAAAGTCCCAGATCCAGTTGGTCACCTTTATGTCTTTCATGGGGGATAACCCATTGCTTACCTAGCCACAGCTGGTTCTTCAGCCTTATTATATGCGGCTGCTAGGCTGATTTTTAGGGGAGATAAATTAGAAGAGGTTAGTATAATTGCAGAGCAGGCTCTCATACTGTGACAAGATACACATAAAAGTAAATAACCCTGAAGCAAACATTGGATTGACCATTACATCCTTACTTACTTCAGCTGCAAAGGATTTTAATACTTTCCCACTACATTAATAATCTCCAAGATATGAGATCTTGCAGAGTTGGGATGCATCCCTTTAGTGCATGGATTGCTTCCAGAGCCTGTTTTTTAAAATGTCTGTTCTTAGACCATACCAGTCCATGGAGGATCTATCAAATATTGTCAAATTTTGTCCCCCCCACCCCCAGCCGCTTCGTCCTTATCAGCTGTCATGTTAAAGGACAAAGATGAAACCTAGTAAACTTATTATCATGATCCATTTAAGGTTGTAGATGTAAAATACACAAGTAAAAAGTCACACACCTTTATTTTTCTTACTGGTGTGAGATGTAAGACCCAAATAATTTAATCCTCACAATACAGAAACAAGTCTGGTTTACAATTAAAAAGTTTATTTCAAAAGTGTTTGCAAAGTGAGAGACAAATAACATGGGTTTTGCTATTTGTTGACTAACACAGTTAGTTTGTATTTTAATCTGATTTATATTCTTTCTTTTAAAGTGATGTTCAAGATTTATTAGCTTTTGGACTTCCTTCCGGTTTCCCGGAGGCGACGGACGAGTCTTGGGACTCGTCCGCCGTTTTGTTCCTTCTACGGCCCCTAACGGGCAGGGAGTTCCTTCTAAAGGACTCCCGCTGTATGGTCAGCTTGCTGGGAATCTCCCCATCCCGACAGGGGTCGGGGGGGGGGTCCTTGTCTTCTACCCAGGCGTGGGAGAACATGCTGCGGGGGGCTTGGTTCCCTTTGCCGATGGAGGATCGGAACATTTAATTGCTTTCGAGAGGGCTGAATCGCTGGAGTTGGAGGCAACACCGAGACTCCTGGCTATAGAGTGGATTGTGAGTGAACTTATTTTATTGCTTGCAACTTTTGCCTTGAAAGAAGATGGAGGGGGGAGTTTGTAACAACCCCCCCTTGGATTGGACTAAAAGCGGCGTTTTAACAATGCTCCTCAGGCTTGAGGAAGCGCAGAAATCACCATCCGAATTTCTTTAAACGATAATAATAATAATAATAATAATAATAATTTTATTGTTTCTATACCGCCCCCTCTCCCCACGGGGACTCGGGGCGGTGCACAGGTAGCATAAAAGCAATATATAACAACAATAAATAAACAACAAAATTTAAAAGCCAATTAAATAAACCCTGTGCTAAAATCCCAATTAACTAAAACCTATACTATAAAATCCCAAGGCAAGGAGGCTATCCCAGGCCGGCCAGACGGAAAAAGTAAGTTTTCAATTTAAGACGGAAGGAGCGGAGGTCCGTAGTTGTCCTAATGTCGGGGGGAAGGTCGTTCCAGAGGGCCGGGCCCGCCACAGAGAGCGCCCTTCCCCTGGGTGTCGCCCGCTGACATAGTCTAGTGGACGGCACCCGGAGAAGCCCCTCTCTGTGGGAGCGAATCGGCCGTGAGGACGTGTGAGGCAGAATCCGATCCTGCAGATAGCTAGGTCCCGAGCCATGGAGCGCTTTAAAGATGATGACTAGCACCTTGAAGCGCACCCGGAAGACGACAGGCAGCCAGTGCAGCTCGCGCAAGAGCGGTGTTACATGGGTAGACCTTGCGGTCCCCATAATTGCTCGCGCGGCTGCATTCTGGACTAGCTGAAGCCTCCGGGTGCACCTCAGGGGCAGCCCCATGTAGAGAGAGTTACAATAGTCCAGTCGGGATGTCACGAGAGCATGAGTGACTGTGCGAAGGGCGTCCCGATCCAATAGGGGGCGCAATTGGCGAACCAGGCGAACCTGGTAAAACGCCCTCCTGGCCACGGCTGTCACCTGATTTTCCATGGACAGCCGGGCATCCAGGAGGACACCCAAATTGCGCGCCCCATCCACAGGGGCAAGATGTTCGCCCCCTATGGCCAGCGATGGAGTAAGCTGGTTGAATCGGGCAGCCGGAAACCACAGCCACTCGGTCTTGGTCGGGTTGAGCTTGAGTCCGTTACTTCCCATCCAGATCCGTACAGCTTCCAGGCACTGGCACATCACCGCTACGGCATCGTTGGGGTGGTTTGGGGTAGAAATGTACAGCTGGGTGTCATCAGCGTACAGATGGTATTCTACCCCAAAACCACGGATGATCTCACCCAGCGGCTTCATGTATGTGTTGAACAGGAGGGGCGAGAGGACCGACCCCTGAGGCACCCCACATGTGAGGGGTCTCGCGGTCGATCTCTGCCCCCCTGTCAACACAAATTGCGATCGGCCAGAGAGGTAGGAGGAGAACCACCGTAAAACGGTGCCTCCCACCCCCAACCCCCCCAGCCGATGCAATAGGATACCATGGTCGATGGTATCGAAAGCCGCCGAGAGGTCTAATAGGACCAGGATGGAGGAACAACCCCCATCTCTGGCCCTCCAGAGATCATCAACCAACGCGACCAATGCCGTCTCGGTGCTATGCCCGGGCCGGAAGCCGGACTGGCGCGGATCTAGATAGTCTACTTCCTCCAGGTGACGGGGAAACTGTTGTGCCACCACACTCTCAACAACCTTCGCCAAAAAGGGAAGGTTGGAGACGGGACGGTAGTTGTTCAAAGAAGCTGGATCCAAGGAGGGCTTCTTAAGGAGGGGCCTCACCATCGCTTCTTTTAGGGAAGCAGGCAAGGCACCCTCACTCAAGGAAGCGTTGACCACCTCCTGGAGCCAGCCTCGTGTCACCTCCCAGGATGCCAGTACAAGCCAGGAGGGACACGGGTCCAATAAACATGTGGTGGCTCGCAGTCGCCCACGTAACCTGTCCATATCCTCGGAAGTAACGGAGTCAAACTCCTCCCAAACAAGATCTCTCTCGTGGCATCCCACTGGGCCACGAATGGGGGCTAGCTCGTTCTGTATCTGAGCGATTTTCTCCTGCAGAAAAATCACAAATTCCTCTGCTCTACCCTGTAGCGGGGCTTCCCGCACCCTCTGTTGAAGGAGGGAGCGGGTCACCCTAAACAGGGCGGCAGGGCGGTTTTCTGCGGATGCTATGAGAGTAGCGCAATGATGACGTTTGGCTACTCTCAGCGCCACAATGTAAGTCCGTAAATGGGCTCTTACCTGTGTCCGGTCAGATTCAGAACGAGAAGACCTCCATCTACTCTCTAGGCATCTCTTGCGGCGTTTCATCACCCCCAGCTCCTCGGTAAACCAAGGAGCCAGGGTGTTCCGCCGCCGCAAGAGAGGCCGCAAGGGCGCGACCCGATCCAAGGCTCCCGTGGTCGCACTATTCCATGCGGCCACGAGGTCCTCCATCGGGGCGCGGGTCAGGGGTACAGGAACTGGCCCAAGCGCCGTTTGGAACCCATCCGGGTCCATCAGGCGCCTGGGGCGGAACCAGATTGGTAATTCAGGTCCCGCCTCCCCGCGGAGGGGAGCAGCGGTCGGAAAGTCGAGCCGGAGAAGTGAGTGGTCTGTCCATGACAAGGGTGTGATGACTATGTCCCCTATACCCAGATCACTCGTCCATTGGCCTGAGACAAAGATAAGATCCGGTGTATGTCCACCCTCGTGAGTGGGGCCTTGAATTAGTTGGGTCAGGTCCATGGCCGTCATGGAAGCCATGAACTCCCGAGCTACCTCGGATGATTCGCCCAACGATGGCAGATTAAAGTCCCCCATGACTAAAAGTCTGGGGGTCTCCACTGCCACCGTAGCGATCACCTCGAGGAGCTCGGGCAGGGCTGCTGCTACATAGCGGGGAGCCAGGTATACAACCAGCAAGCCCAACTGCCTCCCTAGGCCCCACTTCACACAGAGGGACTCACAACCGGTAGTCTGTGGCACAATGATCTCTCTCGGCTCAAGACCTTCCTTTACAATGACCGCTACCCCACCACCCCTACCCAGGGCCCGAGGCTGATGAAAAGCGTGGTAACCTGGCGGGCACATTTCAACGAGGGGGAGTCCACCCTCGTGGCCCAACCAGGTCTCTGCAATTCCCACCAGGTCCGGCTCCCCCTCCGACACGAGGTCGTGAATGAGGGGGGCTTTGTTGGCAACGGACCTGGCGTTGCAGAACATCAGCCGTAGGCCCTGGCTCTGTACACCCTGGCCACCTAGCCTGCAGGGGTTGAGGCACTTGACCGTCTGTAGCCAGCAGCCTCGTGTCCCCAACCGGGAGGATGACACACGTCTCCCCTCGGACCTGCCTCTCCCCACGACCTTTTGGATGGAAATGCCCTCTGTCGGAACGACTTGAATCTCCCCCCTCCTAACGGAACCTTCCGCTACCCTCCGTCGCCCGCTGGCCTGGCCCTCTCTTCCCTCACCCGCCTCAACCTGCCTACACCCTCCCTCCTCCCTGGTACCCCCTAAAATAGTTATTAATTTAAAAATTAAAAAGCCCCTAAGCCTACGCCCCTAAGCCTACGCTTTAGGTAGGCTTAGTGAAAGTCTTTCCGGAATGACCGTTGGATACTTAGTATCGAAGTCTGGCAACAAAGAAATAATTTTTACTTGCTAATTCCCGGTGGCTTCCAGATGGGCGGGGGAAGATGGCATTCCTTTGGCATTCCTTTGTTCTCAGGAGACATACTTTTCATGGAAAACTGCTGACATTCCCTTGTGCTCGGGACTGCCTTTCTCTCTTTATTAATGATTGCATGTAAATGATTAATTGGAACTTTCCCTGAAGTGCCTTCTTCTTTTTTTTTGTATTTGATTGAAGAAATTGGTTTCTCTCTGGACTCAAATTGGACAAAACTGTGACTTTGTTTATTTGAATTTGCTCATACCCTGTCTCACTGACTCCTCTTCAGCAGACGCCATTTTACTGACAAAGACTTAAATCTTTCATCATGGCTTCAAAGAAGCAGACGCATCAACCTAAAATCACCTCGATGTTACCTGAAAAATCAGATACGGATGCTAAATTAGCAGCAATGGATGAAAAACTTGAGAACATTATGAAAGAAATCAAAGAAATGAGAAAGGACCATGTCAGTTCTAAATTGGAACTTTTGGAGGTACAGAAGAAATTAATGGAAAATACGCAAAAGACTGATGAGCTGGAGGTGGGGTTGGCTGGGGCAAGGGGAGAGCTTAAAAGTATTAATAATGAAATAGGGGATTTAACTGGTCATATGTCTAGGATGGATTTTGAAAGGATGTCATATTTTTTAAGATTTCAGAACGTTCCTGAGACAAGCGGTGAAGATTTAACTGATTTAATGTGCACAATTTTAGCAGATTATGTACAAAAGCCTAAAGAAGATATTAGGGGGGACATAGATCTGATATATAGAATAAATTCAGCATATGCCAGGATAAATGAAGTACCCAGAGAGATCCATATTAAATTTGTAAGGAGGTTGACAAGGGAAAGGATCCTGAGGGTGCAGAGAGTCAGTCCTTTAATTTACCAGCAGAAAGAGATTGCCATCTTGAAGCAGATCCCGAAAAAGATTAGAGAGGTAAGAAGGAAGTATTCCTTCTTGTCTAAAAGATTATTTAAACAGGGGGTTTGGTTCAAGTGGGTGATGCCAGAGGGAATGTTGGTGTTCTGGGAGGGAGGAAGAGTAAGAATTAAAACAATTGCAGAGGCGGAAGCCTTTCTTAAAAAACATTCCTCAATCCTGGAGGATGAAAATGGGGGAGCAGAGGGTGTCACAGCCCCGCCCACGGGGGGCCAGGGAGAAGAAGATACAATTGCCAAAAGACTTAGATCTCAAAAGTGACTTTATTTTAGTACAGTTTAACTTTTGTTTGGATGTTTATACATGATTGTTAGCATAGATATTACAATGATATATTTGCATTTCTCTCCACTTTGTAGTACAACTGAAAATTATGTATTATCTATATTTTGTTATGAAGCCTCGGAAAGGGTCAACGACTTCGACGTGAAAGCTCTCACAATATTTTTCTCACGCCATACCCTTACCCTATTTGTAAAAAAATTCTAAAACCCAATAAAACTTTTTCAAGAAAAAAAAAGATTTATTAGCTTTTAACATTCCTAAACTGATAAACAAGCTGGAGACTAGCTCCTGATAAGAAAAGTTTGTTAGTACAAATTGGGGTCTGGCTTATCTCTTGTGAACCCTAAACAACCTTTCTCCTTACAATTTATTCCCCTTCAGACCTCATTTTAATAAACATGTATGTTATTATCCTGTCCAATCAACTTTCCTCTTTCAGGTTTCTTTGTTATGTTAACTATAAAAGGGGATGTTAGCTAAAGATCGGGGTTCCTTTGAATGAGGAATCCCTTTTGTCTGAATATCTTTGATATATTTGATCTTCCTGTCTCGTTTTGTTTCATTGGAATATATGCACACCGAGGCACGAGCCTGAAAAGGCCATATTTGGCCATCAAATCCAAGTGGATCGAGAACAAGGAGAGCAAGCAACAGTATTCAAGCTATACATTTTATACCCCCTACACAATGCACACCATGCCTAAGAAGCCCTCCCCACCCCCTTATTCTTTTAAGTCATTCCTTTAGTCATTTCTTTACTCTAAGGAGTCACCATGACAATTTTCTCCAGAGCAACAGTTATCTTATCTTGTTTACTTGTAGCTTCTCCCTGGGCAGATGTTCCTATCTAACTGAATTGTGGCCTTGCCTCGGGCATACGTTCCTGTTTTCCAAGAAAATTTGTAACAAGTCATCACGTACTGTTGTACTGAGTACAATTTGTGGTTAATTTGCAACAGTAAGAACATCATGGCTTCTCAATACATTTTAAACACTTTTATAAAGAGTAACATATTATTTATTCTCCTTCACTGGCCAGCATTGTGGCCACAATTCTGGAATGGTTTTGTGCCAGGCAGATGATATGAAAATCACTCTTGGGGGCAGCACAGCAGGTAAACAATAAGATGGTTGGGAAGACAAAAGGTATGCCTCCTCTCCCCCACAGCTATGTCTTTTAGAGAAGCAACCACCTTTTCCTAACTGTAGAAGCTGTAGGAAAGGAAATTTACAAAAACACTCTGAACTTGATTATGAAAAAGTGTGTGAAGTCCAGTTCATTGACTATTTCACTTTTGTACTAGAGTGGGAAGCAAGCTTCCCTCAACTCCTCAAAGTATGGCAGACTAAAAAAAAAAATACTTCAGGGCTCTTGGTTTCAGAGAACTAAATCCCCAAACCATAAGAGAGTAGGAAACCATAACATAATTTCCTGAAAAAAACCCCATTAAGCTGGGGTTTCTCCCACCTGCGATTTCCACTACCAGTTCAGGGGAACTGATCTGATCTGGTAGAATACCTCTCCCCCCTAGGGGGTCAAAAGTCACCCCGGAGAGGTGACGAAGTAGAGGGGACACTCTGTGGATCGCAAGGAGAAAAGCAGCCTCACGCAGGTCTGGAGGAAGCCCTCAAACCGGCAGGAGAAGAAAACAACCATTATGGTAACCTGTGCAAAGCGAAAACAATTTGAGTACAGGTGTATCACTTAAGGGTGTGATTCCCCTCCAGGTTTGGTTGGGTTCTGTTCATGGAATCTGGCTATGAGGTGGTCAGCTTGGATGTTTCTGCTCTTTACCCAGGATGCCTCTGATAGAGGGTAGCTGTTCCACTTGATTAGGTATTGGAGTTGCCCCCTGTGCCACCTTGAGTTGAGGATGCATTGCACCTCGTAATGGGTTTGACCCCCTATGACCACTGGATATGGGGGCTCACAGGATGGTGTAAGCAACCTCTGTGAATGGCAGACGGTCCACCCAATTGGACTGTTGGTAATTCACATAGCACCTCAGGTACTGTTCTACCATGACGTTAAATCTCTCCGCCCCACCATTGGTGCTCAGATGAATAGCTGAGCTAAGGCCCTGGGACCCAATGGACTGCAAGAACTCCCTCCAAAACCTAGCTGTGAATTGGACTCCTCTGTCCGAGATGATTCTGCACGGTAGTCCATGCAGGCAGTAGATGTGCTTCTGGAAAAGTTTGGCTAGCTGGTGGGCTGAGGGTAGTCCACTGCAGGGTATGAAGTGTACCTGCTTGGAGAATAAGTCCATCACGGTCCAAATCATTGTGTTCCCCCCGCTCTTTCGCAGCTCGACTATAAAGTCCATTGTGATTTCCTCCCATGGTCTCATTGGCTCTGCCACCTGTTGCAGCAACCCAGGGGGGGTCTTCCTCGTCTCCTTTTCATAGTGGCACAGATGGTGCAGCTTTTCACATAACTGTCTATGTCTTTTTCATGCCAGGCCACCAGAATTGTCTCCTCACTAGGTGTAAGGTTTTTAGGAACCCAAAGTGGTGTGCCAATTGATTTTTTTTTTTAAAGAATTTTTATTGGTTTTACAATTAAAATGGGAAAAGGGGTATATAGGGTATTTTTTAACATTTGATTATGCCATGATGTCAATCACGGTGCGCCAATTTGACATCATGGCTTCGCCGGAGGATTGAGGTACGTAGGGACTCGGGCACGCTAGGTCCCCCCTTTTTGTCAAGATGTGTTGGTTGTCACGGGGTCTGCTTCTAGTTTGGTTTTGAGTTTCAAGGTTAAATCACTTGCGAGTCGGTCATTGTTGGCTGGTGGTCACTTGGGCTGCAGTTTGGGTAATGGGGATGATGGCGTCTACTACCTCCTCCCACTCATATTTGTATTGGGGCATGCGGGAGAGGGCTTCAGCTAGGAAATTCCTCCCCCCTGGGAAGTGTTTTAACATGAAGTTGTATCGGTTGAAGTATTGAGCCCAACGGACTTGTTCGGGCGATAGTTTCTGCAGGGTCCTAAGGGCCTCCAGATTCTTATGGTCAGTCCAGACTTCAAATGGTTTCTCCCCCACCCCCCCGCCTTTCCAAAAGGTTGTGCCAGTTTAGTAGTGCCCATCTTACCACAAAAGCCTCCTTTTCCCACACTACCCACCTGTCAGCCTCTGCTTTGCTGCTTGCTTCGGCTGCCATAGTAACAGGGAGGGGGGGCTTTGGTATTTGGGTATGGGATTAACTAGTGCAAGAGAGATATTGGAAAAGGGAGTTATGTTCTCACCATCTACTGTGCATGCTGATGGCTGGTGCCTTGAGATGGTCAAGGCCAACCGTCTTGCATACAAACCTGATGATGCTTCTGGAGATGCAACCCACATGACACCTGAGGGATTTGTGGATTGGACCATAGGATGGGGAATGTTGGTGGGAGGGGGTTAGACATATATTGATATGTATGATTGCACGTGCTTTGGTTTCAGACCTTGCTTTACCTACCTATCTTTTCATAACCAGTAAACGTACTCTTAATTCTTCAAAATGGAGTTGAGTGGTTTCTTTCTTGGTTAATGAAGGAGGCTGGCCTGACAATAAGCAAGGTCTCCTTTCGCACTCATCCCTGAGCTAACACCTTCAGAGGGGAGTGCAATAATTACAAGACTTCAAAGAAATGTCTAACCCCTGCAGTGACCAGGAGGGGCATGGGGGCTGCAGGATCTTCATGCCCTTTAGAGACGGAACGGATGACAGAACGGATGACGGAACTGAATTTGGAGGAAAGATCCATCCACCCCAGATGGTCGTTGGGAGTGGGGCACAAGTGTGATCCTGAGGAAATTCTGCCTGGAGTTACAACAAGCAGACATCAACGACCGGCAGCTGTTTGGCAGGAAGTTGAAGAAGAAGATCTCATGATGACCCACGCCATGAGACTCTTTCAGGAGGCTTGGGAAAAAAGGTGTTTCCGTGAGAGCAGATCTGAAAGAGAAGTGGATTTCCCTGAAGTAGAGGACAGACCGGCTGAGGACCAGGCTTACCCAGGGTGGGCCCTGGGGGCAGATGGTGGAGCTGACCAAGGTGAGAGAGCCCCAGCAACAGCAGCAGCAGCTAGAGCCCTTCCAAGGGGAGAAACCCCCCCCCCCGCAGGCACCGGATGGCAAAAGTCCCCCCCCCCCAGCATGAAATTCACAGGAGACCCAAAAGAGCTGGGATTTTTCCTGGTCCAAGTCTGGAATTTTATGCAACAGTTCGGAGAAGACCTCCCAACTGCAGAGAGCACGGTAAGGGTTGTTACCCTGGTGTTAGATGAAAAAGCAGCAGCTTGGATGGTGGCTTTACATAACAATGATTCCCCCTTGCTGAGAGACTTTGATAGATTTATGGCTGCCCTGAGAAAACGCTTTGATGACTCGCTCATCGAGCAGAAAGCCAGTACCTGGGTGAAAACCCTTGCTCAGGGGAAAAAATCCAGTAGCTGATTACATTCAAGAGTTTTGCGAGCTGTTGGTCCACATGAGAGGGTAGTCACAGGAGGCCCTGATGGACAGTTTTAAGAATGGCTTACACCACAAGATACATCAGAATTGCGTAAATAGTCCCCCCCCCCCCATAGCCTACAACGCTGGTACGAATTGGCAGCGGATGTTGAGATCGATCTAGCCAGAGATAAATATCGTGAAGACAGTGAGAAAGAAAAGAGTTCCCCTCCTCCTCCCCCCAGAGGAAGTTCAAAAGGAGGGAAAAGCTGGTCTGCAAGCAAGCCACAGTCCACTGCATGTTTCCGTTGTGGGAAGGAGGGACACCGGGCAGTGAACTGCTGGGTCAAGATGGGGCCAAGGCTTCCAGCAGCTGAGGAGAAGAAGAAGCTAGATAAACATCTTGGTAAGCAGAGAGACACTGCAATGAAGGGAGTGGAGTCAGCAAAAGATTTCCCTCCAGTCCTGGAAGAAGATGAACACTCGTCCCCCTCGGGAAAAAGTGAAACCGACTCTGACGACGACCGTCTGGTGAGTTCCCGATCGGGCCCCATGACTATTCCAGTAGAACTTAAAGTGCCCTCTACTGGCACCCAGGCAAAAATGCTGGCCCTGTTGGACTCTGGATGCACACGCTGCATAATTAGCCCAGAAGTGGTGGAAAAAATGGGCTTAAGGCTAAGAACTTTAAAAGTCCCCATTGCCTTCTGTCAATTGGATGGGTCAATAGCTGGGGGGGAGGGGGCGCCCATTTTGTGACTGAACCAATAGATATATGGATGGGTAACCACCAAGAAACCTTAAGATTCATTGTTGCACCTGGAATGGATCGCCCCCTCATATTGGGTTTACCTTGGTTATGGAAGTGGAACCCATGTATCAATTGGACAAAAGGGTGGTTGCGTATTTGATCTGCGAAACCCCCAGAGGGGATAGGGAAGGTCACCCACACAACAAACACTGAACCTGATGTGGGGGCGGCCGCTTGTGAAAAAATTGAGGGGGAGGAGAAGATCCCTAAAGAGCATTGGGACCTAAAGGATGTTTTTAGTGAGAAATCTTCTGATAATTTGCTCTCCCCCCGCCCCCCCCCCCCATCGCAATACTGACTGCAGCATTGACATCTTCCCTGGAGTAAAACTTCCAAAACCCCAGATTTATTCGATGACCCCATGGGCAATGGAGGAATTGTGCAAATTTATTGACAAAAATCTGGAAAGGGGTTTCATTTAGCCTGCTAGGCCACGGCTGGCCGCTCCTGTGTTGTTTAGGGAGAAGAAAGATGGCTCCTTTCGCTTATGTGTGAATTACAAAAACTTAAATGCAGTTTGCATGGAAAATGTCTACCCCCTCCCTCTTATGAAGGACATGCTAGCCCAATTAGACAGAGGGAGGTTTTTCACTAAGTGTCAGGTCTGCTTCTAACAATAACCAAGAAAGAATCCACTCAACTCCATTCTGAGGAATTAAGAGTACTTTTACTGGTTATGAAAAGAATAGCATAAATGCAAAGCAAGGTCTGAAGCATTTAGGCGTGAAAGCATACATATCAATATATGACCAACCCCCTTTTCCCAATTACCCCCACCCCATTGTCCAATGCGCAAACCCCTTAGGTGTCATGTGGGTTGAATTTTCAGGAGCATCATCAGGATGGCATGCAAGACCGTTGACCTTGACCGCCGCACAGCCCCAACCACTGGTATGCGAAATAGATGGCGAGAATTTACTCCTTTCTGCAAATCTCCCTCCTGCACCATTACAGTCCCATTCCCAAACAGCAAAGCCCCTCCCTCCCCGTTTCAATGGCAGCCGAAGCAAGCAGTAAAGCGGAGGCTGACACCCGGCCCTCCTCCAGAAAAGTGGACTCATCCCTGTAACAAAACACAAACACAAAGAGAGAGAGACAACAAGGAAAAAAACAATTAGCAAGGTCACGGTTTGTCAGGATACTTAGCATAAAACTTCTGCAACAGTTTAGGGCAGTGATGGCAAACCTATGGCACGCGTGCCACAAGCGGCACGCGGAGCCCTTTTTGCTGGCACGCGAGCAGTCGCCCACCTCAGATCCATTGCGCATGCCCACGTGCCTCCCGCCAGCCAGCTGATTTTGGGTTCAAGTTCAAGTTCAAGTTCAAGTTTATTATATTTATATACTGCCCTATCTCCCTGACTGGACTCAGGGCGGTGCACAGGAGATAATAAAAAACACAACAATAAATACAATAGAAATATTAAAAATAGATTAAATTTAGAATCCGTGCTGAAATTATCATTAAAAACCCTACTAAAATCACATTTAAAACTATACCAGGCCGGCCGCATGAAATAAGTGTGTTTTTAATGCCCGACGGAAGAGGCGCAGGTCCGTGATAGTACGAAGGGCGGGGGGCAGGTCATTCCAGAGGGCGGGGGCTGCCACATAGAAGGCTCTCCCCCTGGGAGTCGCCAGTCAGCATTGTCCGGCAGACGGTACCCTGAGGAGGCCCTCCCTGTGGGAGTGGACAGGTCGAAGGGAGGTATGTGGTAGGAGGGAAAAGTAACCAGGTCCCATGCCATGGAGCACTTTAAAGGTGGTTACTAACACCTTGAAGTGCACCCTGAAGGCCACAGGTAGCCAGTGCAGCTCGCGCAGGAGAGGTGTTACATGGGAATATCTCGAGACTCCCAAAATCCCCCGCGTGGCCGCATTCTGAACTAGCTGGAGCCTCCGAGTGCACCTCAAGAGAGCGTTACAATAGTCCAGGCGGGAGATGACGAGGGCTTGAGTGACTGTGCATAGGGCACCACGATCTAGAAAGGGGCGCAACTGGCGTATCAGGTGAACCTGATAAAAGGCCCCCCTGGCCACGGCTGTCAAATGGTCATCCAAAGACAGCCGAGAATCCAGGAGGACACCCAAGTTGCGGGCCCTTTCCGCGGGAGCTAATGACTCGCCCCCGATAGCCAGAGATGGAACCAACTGGCTATATCGTGGTGCCGGAAACCACAGCCACTCGGTCTTGGACGGGTTGAGTCGAAGCCTGTTTCTCCCCATCCAGACTCGCACGGCCTCCAAGCACCGGGACATCACTTCGACGGCATCGTTGGGGTGGTCAGGGGTAGAGATGTACAGCTGGGTGTCATCAGCGTACTGATGGAACTCTACCCCAAAACCACGGATGATCTCGCCCAGCGGCTTCATATAGATGTTGAACAGGAGGGGTGAGAGGACCGACTCCTGTGGCACCCCACACATGAGGGGCCTTGACGTCGACCTCTGCCCTCCTGCCAACACAAATTACAACCGGCCGGAGAGGTAGGAGGAGAACCACCGCAAAACGGTAGCCTCCCAACCCCAACCCCTCCAGCCAGTGCAATAAGATACCATGGTCGATGGTATCGAAAGCCGCTGAGAGATCTAATAGGACCAGGATAGAGGAACAACCTCTATCCCGAGCCCTCCAGAGATCATCTACCAACGCGACCAATGCCGTCTCCGTGCTGTACCCCGGCCGGAAGCCAGACTTGCGCAGGTCTAGATAGACAGTTTCCTCCAGGTGCTGGGGAAACTGTCGTGCCACCACACTCTGGACAACCTTCACGAGAAAGCGAAGGTTGGAGACTGGACGATAGTTAGCTAACATAGCTGGGTCCAGGGAGGGCTTCTTGAGGAGGAGTCTCACCACTGCCTCTTTCAAGATGGTTGGTAAGAACCCCTCACTCAACGAAGCGTTAACAATTCCCTGGAGCCAGCCTCGTGTAACCTCCCGGGAGGCCAGTACTAGCCAGGAGGGACACGGGTCCAATAAACATGTGGTGGCATTCAGCTGCCCCAGCATCCTGTCCATGTCATCAGGGGAAACAGGATCGAACTCTTCCCAAACAACAGTCTCAAGACCTGCCTCCGTCAGCCCGCCGGGACTAACCCAGTCGGAGGCCAGCTCGTCCCGGATCTGAACGATTTTATCCTGCAGATAACATCCGAATTCCTCTGCACGACCCTGCAAAGGAGCTTCCCGCGGCCTCTGGTGAAGGAGGGAGCAGGTCACTCTAAACAGGGCGGCAGGGCAGTTATCTGCGGATGCGGTAAGAGCAAAGAGATAATTTCGTTTCGCCGCTCTTATCGCCACAAGGTAGGTCCGCAAATGCGACCTTACCCGTGTCCGGTCAGATTTGGAGCAAGTGGACCTCCAAATGCTCTCTAGGCATCTCTTTCGGCGCTTCATCGCCCTCAGCAACCAGGGAGCCAAGGTGGATCGACGCTGAGTGAGAGGCCGCAAGGGCACGACCCGGTCCAGGGCCCCCATGGCCACACTATTCCAGGCGGCCACTAGGTCCTCAGTTGAGTCGTGGGTCAGGGTCTCAGGTATTGGCCCAAGCTCCGTCTGGAACCTCTCCGGGTCCATCAGGCGCCTGGGGCGGAACCATCTCGATATCTCTGGTTCCACCTCCCCGCAGTGGGGTGTAGCAGTTGGAAAGTCAAGCCGGAGGAGAGAGTGATCTGTCCATGACAGGGGTGTGATGGCTAATTCCCCTAATCCAAGATCACCCGTCCACTGGCTGGAGACGAAAACTAAGTCCAGCGTGTGAGTGGGGTCATAAATTAATTGGGTCAGGTCCATGGCCGTCACGGAGGCCATGAACTCCCGGGCCATCTCAGATGTTTCGCCTACCGATGGCAGGTTGAAATCCCCCATGACTAGCAGCCTGGGGGTATCAACCGCCACCTCAGCTATCACATCGAGAATAGGGACGCATAGGGACTCACAGCCAGCTGTTTGCGGCACAGCGGTCTCCCTCGGATCTAGACCCTCCTTTATGACAACTGCCATCCCCCCACCCCGACCCTGGGCCCGTGGCTGATGGAATGCCCGGTAACCTGGTGAGCACATTTCAACAAGGGGCACTCCCACCTCAAGGCCCAACCAGGTCTCCGTGATACCCACCAGGTCCGGCTCCCCCTCCAACAGCAAATCATAGATGAGGGGGGCTTTGTTTTTTTTTTTTTTAATTGAAAAAGTTTTATTAAGTTTTACAAATTTTTATACAAATAGGGCAAGGTAAATAAGGTAATAGAAAGACATTGTGAGAACCTCCATGTCAGAGTCATTGGCCCCATCCAAGGCTTCATAAAAGAATACATAATTAATACAGTAAATTTTCATTTGTACTACAAAGTGGAAAGAGATACAAATAAATTATTTTAAAATCTATGCTAACAATCATGTATAAACATCCAAATAAAAGTTGTACAACACAAAAACAAAGTCACTTTTGAGATCTTTGAGATCACCAGGTTACCGAGCCTTTCATCAGCCTAGGGCCCTAGGGAGGGGTGGGGGGGTGGCGATTATGGTTAAGGAAGGTCTTGAGCCGAAGGAGACCACGATCCCTCAGACGACCGAGTGTGAGTCTCTCTGCGTGAGATGGGGCCTAGGGAGGCAGTTGGGCGTGTTAGTTGTGTACCTGGCTCCTCGCTATGCAGCAACAGCCCTGCCCGAGCTCCTAGAGGTGATAGCCGAGGCGGCAGTTGAGACCCCCAGACTAGTAGTCATGGGGGACTTTAACTTGCCGTCAGTAGGCGAGGCCTCTGGAGCAGCTCGGGAGTTCATGGCCTCCATGACGGCCATGGACCTGACCCAGGTAGTTTTAGGCCCTACTCACGAGAGAGGACACACCCTGGATCTAATCTTCATCTCGGGACGGTGGAGCAGTGATCTGGGAATAGGGGATTTAGGCATCACTCCCTTGTCATGGACAGATCATGCTCTCCTCCGGCTGGACTTTCCAATCGCCTCACCTCACCGCGGGGAGGCGGAACCGGATATTCCTAGATGGTTCCGCCCCAGGCTCCTGATGGACCCGGAAAGGTTCCAGAGGGAGCTGGGCCAATTCCTGTGACCCTGCCCCGTGACTCGACTGAGGACCTAGTGGCCGCATGGCTAAGTGCAGCCACGGGGGCCTTGGACCGAGTCGTGCCCTTGCGGCCTCTCTTGCGGCGACGAATCACCCAGGCTCCTTGGTTCACTGAGGAGCTGAGGGAGATGAAGCGCCACAAGAGACGCCTAGAGAGCAGATGGAGATCCTCTGGCTCCGAAGCCGACCGAACACTAGTGAGAACCCATATTAGGGCTTACTTAGTGGCGATAAGGGTGGCCAAACGTGAGTATTGCGCCACCCTTATTGCATCCGCAGATAACCGCCCTGCCGCACTGTTTGGGGTGACCCACTTCCTCCTTCACCGGAGGCGACGGGAAGCCCCTCTGCAGGGACGAGCAGAGGAATTTGGGATTTATCTGCAGGATAAAATCACTCGGATTCGGAATGAGCTACCCTCCATCGACAGTGGTCCAGTAGGATTGTCCGAGGCTGGTCTTGAGGCACCATTCTGGGAGGAGTTTGACTTTGTTACTACCGAGGGTATGGACAGGCTGTCAAGGAGACTTAAGGCGACCACATGTTTATTGGACCCGTGTCCCTCCTGGCTTGTACTGGCATCCTGGGAGACGACACGAGGCTGGTTCCAGGGCATTGTCAACGCATCTTTGAGTGAGGGGTCCTTGCCTGCCGTCTTGAAAGAGGAGGTAGTGAGGCCCCTCCTCAAGAAGCCTTCCCTGGACCCAGCATTATTGGAGAACTATCGTCCGGTCTCCAACCTTCACTTTTTAGTGAAGGTTGTTGAGAGTGTGGTGGCCCAACAGTTTCCGCGACACCTGGAGGAAGTTGATTATCTAGACCCGCACCAGTCCGGCTTCCGACCCGGTCACAGCACCGAGACGGCATTGGTCGCGTTGGTTGATGATCTCTGGAGGGCGCGGGATAGAGGCTGTTCCTCTATCATAGTCCTGTTAGACCTCTCAGCAGCTTTTGATACCATCAACCATGGTATCCTATTGCACCGACTGGGGGGGTTGGGGCTGGGAGGCACCGTTTTACGGTGGTTCTCGTCCTACCTCTCTGGTCGGTCGCAATATGTGTTGACAGGAGGGCAGAGGTCGACCTCGAGACCCCTCTTATGCGGGGTTCCTCAGGGGTCGGTCCTCTCGCCCCTCCTGTTTAACACATATATGAAGCCGCTGGGCGAGATCATCCGTGGTTTTGGGGTGGGATACCATCTGTACGCTGATGACACCCAGTTGTACATATCCACCCCAGACCACCCCAACGATGCCGCCGAGGTGCTGTCCCGGTGTTTGGAGGCCGTACGGATCTAGATGGGTAGTAACAAACTCAAGCTCAACCCGTCCAAGACTGAGTGGCTGTGGTTTCCGGCACCCCGGTTCAGCCAGATTACTCCAACTCTGGCCATTGGGGGCGAAACACTGGCCCCCGTGGAGAGGGCGTGCAATTTGTGTGTCCTCCTGGACTCCCGGCTGTCTATGGAGGACCATGTGGCAGCCGTGGCCAGGGGGGCGTTTCATCAGGTACGCCTGATGCGCCAATTGCTCCCCTTACTGGACCAGGCTGCCCTTCGCACAGTCACTCAAGCTCTCGTGACATCCCGACTCGACTACTGTAATGCTCTCTACATGGGGCTTCCCTTGAGGTGCACTCGAAAGCTACAGTTAGTCCAGAATGCAGCCGCGCGGGTGATTACGGGAGCCTCTAGATGCTCCCATATAACACCGATCCTGCGTGAGCTTCACTGGCTTCCTATGGCCTTTCGGGTGCGCTTCAAGGTTCTGACGACCATCTTTAAAGCGCTCCATGGCTCGGGGTCTAGTTATATGCGAGACCGCCTCCTGCCCCATACATCCCTTCGGCTGATCCGCTCCCACAGAGAGGGCCTTCTCAGGGTGCCGTCGGCCGGGCAATGCCGTTTGGCGACAGCCAGGGGAAGAGCCTTCTCTGTGGCGGGCCCTGCCCTTTGGAACGACCTACCCCCTGAATTGCGTACCATCTCGGACCTCCGCCTCTTCCACCAGTGTCTAAAGACACATCTTTTTCAGCAAGCCGGCCTAGCCTAACCTCCCGTTTGGGACTATTTTTGATAGTTTTAAATTGGGGATTTTAATTTGGATTTTAGCATAGGATTATAATTTAATATGTTTTTAAATTCTGTATTTATTGTTTTGTATGTTTTTTATTTTATTTATTTATTTATTTATTTATTTATTTATTTATTTATTTATTTATTTATTTATTTATTTATTTATTTATTTATTTATTTATTTATTTATTTATTTATTTATTTATTTATTTTTATTCAATTTATATCCCGCCCTTCTCCGAGAGGACCCAGGGCAGCGCACAGGAATTTAAAACAATATACAAAATAGTACCAAATATAATTTAAAAAACCTATTAAATGACAGAAACCTGCGCTAAAACCAGATTACAATCCCCCATTTAAAACTGTCTAATATTTGTCCCAGCGGAGGCTATGTTAGGCCGGCTTGATGAAATAAGTGTGTTTTTAAACACCGGCGGAAGAGGCGGAGGTCGGTGATAGTGCGGAGTTCAGGGGGTAGGTCGTTCCAAAGGGCAGGGCCCGCCACAGAGAAGGCCCTTCCCCTGGGTGTCGCCAGCCGGCATTGTCCGGCCGACGGCACCCTGAGAAGGCCCTCTCTGTGGGAGCGTATCGGTCTAAGGGATGTATGGGGCAGGAGACGGTCTCGCATATAACTAGGCCCCGAGCCATGGAGCGCTTTGAAGATGGTCGTCAAGACCTTGAAGCGCACCCGAAAGACCACAGGAAGCCAGTGCAGCTCGCGCAGGAGCTGCATTTTAAATTCCTGTGCGCCGCCCTGGGTCCTTCGTGGAGAAGGGCGGGATATGAATGTGATTAAAATAAAATAAAAAATAAAAATATGGCTCAGGCTACAGGTTATGAAATATAAATTGAATAAAGCCATATATGGCTTAAAGCAGTCAGTCAGAAACTGGAAGCAATGCTTAAAATTCAGATTAAACCATTTCTTTTTGCGGCTAGATATATAGAAAATTAGGCCAGGCCGGCCTGATGGAAGAAGTGAGTCTTTAACTTCTGGTGGAAGGAGCGGAGGTCCGTCGTTGTTCTGATTTCGGGGGGTAGGTCGTTCCAGAGGGTTGGGCCCACCACAGAGAAGGACCTTCCTCTGGGCGTCGCCCGCTGGCATTGCCTAGTGGACGGCACCCAAAGAAGTCCCTCTCTGTGGGAGCGAATCAGCCGAAGGGATGTATGGGGCAGGATGCGATCCCGCAGATAACTAGGTCCCGTGCCATGGAGCGCTTTAAAGGTGGTAACCAACACCTTGAAGCGCACCCGAAAGGCCACAGGCAGCCAGTGCAGCTCGCGCAGGAGTGGTGTTACGTGGGCAAACCTGGAGGTTCCCAAAACTGCCCGCGCGGCTGCATTCTGGACTAGCTGCAGTCTTCGGGTGCACCTCAAGGGGAGCCCCATGTAGAGAGCATTGCAGTAGTCCAGACGGGATGTCACGAGTGCGTGAGTGACTGTGCGCAGGGCGTCCCTGTCCAATAAGGGCCACAACTGACGTACCAGGCGAACCTGGTAGAACGCCCCCCTGGCCACGGCTGTCACTTGATCTTCCATGGACAGCCGGGTATCAAGGAGGACGCCCAAGTTGCGTGCCCTATCCACGGGGGCTAGGTGTTCGCCCCCTATGGCCAGCCATGCAACAAACTGGTTGAACCAGGGCGCCGGAAACCACAGCCACTCGGTCTTGGACGGGTTGAGTCTGAGTCTGTTCCTTCCCATCCAGACCCGCACGGCTTCCAGACACCGGGACATCACTTCGACGGCATCGTTGGGGTGGTTTGGGGTAAATACGTACAGCTGAGTGTCGTCAGCGTACAGATGGTACTCTACCCCAAAACCACGGATGATCTCACCCAGCGGCTTCATATATGTGTTGAACAGGAGCGGCGAGAGGACCGACCCCTGAGGCACCCCACATGTGAGGGGTCTCGAGGTCGACCTCTGCCCTCCTGCCAACACAAATTGCGATCGACCGGAGAGGTAGGAGGAGAACCACCGTAAAACGGTGCCCCTCACCCCCAACCCCTCCAGTCGATGCAATAGGATACCATGGTCGATGGTATCAAAAGCCGCTGAGAGATCTAATAGGACAAGGATGGTTGTTCCCCCCATCTCTGGCCCTCCAGAGATCATCCACCAACGCGACCAATGCCGTCTCAATGCTGTGACCAGGCCGGAAGCCGGACTGGCGCGGGTCCAGATAATCAATTTCCTCCAGGTGACGAGGAACCTGTTGTGCCACCACACTCTCTACAACCTTTGCCAGAAAGTGAAGGTTGGAGACCGGACGATAATTTAGTAATAATGCTGGGTCCAGGGAAGGCTTCTTGAGGAGGGACCTCACCACCGCCTCTTTCAAGACGGTAGGCAAGAACCCCTCACTCAAAGAAGCATTCACAACTTCCTGGAGCCAGCCTCGTGTAACCTCCCAGGATGCCAGTACAAGCCAGGAGGGACACGGGTCCAATAAACATGTGGTGGCTCTCAGTCGCCTACGTAACCTGTCCATATCTTCGGAAGTAACAGAGTCAAACTCTTCCCATAAAGATGTCTCAAGACCTGCCTCTGACAATCCCTCTAGACCACTTTTGGTGGAGGCCAAATCGCTCCAAATCTGAGCGATTTTATCCTGCAGATACTCTCCAAACTCCTCTGCTCTGCCCTGCAGAGGGGCTTCCCGCGGCCTCTGTTGAAGGAGGGAGTGGGTCACCCCAAACAGGGCGGCAGGGCGGTAATCTGCGGACGCAATAAGGGTGGCACAATGATGACGTTTGGCCACTCTTATCGCCACAAGTTAAGTCCTGAAATGGGATCTTGCCTGTGTTCAGTCAGACTCAGACCGTGTGGATCTCCATCTCCTCTCTAGGCGTCTCATGGCGTTTCATCCCCCTCAGCTCCTCGGTAAACCAAGGAGCCTGGGTGGCTCTCCGCCGCAAGAGAGGCCGCAAGGGCGCGACCCGATCTAAGGCCCCCGTGCCTGCCGAACTCCATGCAGCCACTAGGTCCTCCATCGGGGCGCGGGTTAGGGTCGCAGGTAGTGGCCCAAGCTCCGTCTGGAACCTCTCAGGGTCCATCAGGCGCCTGGGGTGGAACCACCTAGGCATTTCTGGTTCCGCCTCCCCGCGGTGGGGTGTAGCGGTCGGAAAGACGAGCCGGAGAAGTGAGTGATCCGACCATGACAGGGGTATGATGGCTAACTCCCCTACACCAAGATGACTCATCCATTGACCAGAGACAAAAATCAAATCCAGCATGTGTCCACCCTCGTGTGTGGGGACCTGAATTACCTGGGTCAGGTCCATGGCCGTCATGGATTCGCCGACCGATGGCAGGTTAAAGTCCCCCAAGACTAAAAGTCTGGGGGTCTCAACCGCCACCTCGGCAACCACCTCGAGGAGCTCGGACAGGGCTGCTGATACGTAGCGGTGAGCCAGGTACACAAGCAGCAAGCCCAACTGCCTCCCAGGGCCCCATCTCACGTAGAGGGACTCACAGCCGGTGGCCTGTGGTACAGTGGTCTCTCTCGGCTCCAGACCTTCCTTAATAATAACCGCCACCCCCCCACCCCTACCTAGGGCCCGAGGTTGATGAAATGCACGGTATCCTGGTGGGCACATTTCCACGAGAGGTAAACCCCCCTCGTGGCCCAACCAGCTTTCCGTGATCCCCACCAGGTCTGGCTCCCCCTCTGACAAAAGGTCGTAAATGAGGGGGGCTTTATTAGCCACAGACCTGGCGTTACATAGCATCAACCTGGGGCCCTGGCGCTGCGAACCCTGACCTCCTAGATCGCGGGGGGAGCACAGGGGGTTGGGGCAAGCGACCGCTCATAACCAGCGGCCGCGGTCCCCCTCCTGGTGGTGAGATTCCTGTCTCCCATTGCCCCTTCCCCTCCCTAAGACCGTACCGATCTCAAGACCCTCTGTGGCAACAACCCCTGTTCCCCCCGCCCTATTGGGCCCCTACGCTTCCCTATCCACTCCACCTGCCGGCTTGGCTGAATTCCTAGCCTTTACCTGGTTAGTTCCACCTTCCGCCCAGGAGCCCCCTAAAAGCCGAATTAAATGTTTTAATAAAAAACCCCTACACCTGCGCTTCCTCCACTTCTCATGACTCACTAGTCCCTCATCGAAGTGTGCCCTTGATAACGCAGTGGGCCAAACCTGCGAGAGGGGGGACTCTCGCAGCGAAATGAGGCCAGCCCTTGAGTACATGCTAGGTCGTAGATAATACAAATAAATACAGAGACCACATTGGATATAAGGTTAAAAGATGTTACATACGGTGCTCAAATTAGATGGTTAAAATATATAAAATAAATTATAAATATATAAAATAGTCCAGTGGGGTAGCTCAGCTAGATGGAAATTCGGTATAGAATAAAATAAAATTCGGGCCTTACTCAGTTCTTACAGGAGATGGTAAAAGATGATATAAATATATAAAAGTCCAATGTCCTCAAGCCCAACGGATAATGTCCCTGGTGGAGTCCCTCGGGGGTCCACGGGGGCTCAGGCCTAGATCTTCAACGGCCTGCCGCCCCATGGGCCTCGGCCGGGGCTTCTCGGGCCTTGGGCCTTGGCCAGAACCTCTCAAGGCTCGGGCCTCGACCTCAGCCCAGCTCACCTTCAGACTCCCGGCTCCAGCCTCCAGCCTCTGATCTTCTTTACCCCTTCGGCCTTGCTCGGCTTTCGCCCTTAGCACTACTCCTCCAGCCTAGCTCCGGCCTCCGGTCTGGCATTTTGGCTTCCTCCACTCCTCTGCTCAGCCTACGCTTCAGCCCCTCCTCCTCCGGTCTTCTCCACGGCCTCCGCTCTGCCTCTGCTTGGCCTCTGCTCTACCTCCGCTAGGCCTCCGCTCTTCCAGCCGCCCTCAGGCTTCAGGTTGCCGCTTGGACTCTGTCGGGCCTCCATCAGGCCTCCACCCGGGTTCCGCTCGGCCCCCGTTCCTCCGTACGGCCTTCACTCAGCCTCTGTTCCTCCACCCGATTGGCCGGTCTCCGATACTCCCGTTCTCCTCAGGGTCTCCTCCGGCCCCTCGGGGGGTCCTCCGGCCTCCCAGGAGTCCTCCGGCCTCTCGGCCTCCGACACCTGGCTCCCGGCCCATAGTTCTTCAGCGTCAGCTCTACAGCTTGGGCCTCGGCGTCCTCTTCATGCCTGGTCACTTCACGTCCTCTTCACGCCCGGTCACCCGGTCTCGGCCGGTCCTATCGCTGAGAAGCCCACCCTGGCAGACCGGCAAGGTCTCAATAGCGAGCCAGGGTGGTCCTCCTACCGGTCCCGACCCCCAATGGTGGTAACGGGGTCGGGTGGCACCTCCTTTTTCGCCAACGGGCCCCGCGGCCCGCACGGAGCTCAGCGGCGAGCCTCCATCTTTCGCGCATGGCCAGTTGTGTTGTAAACCACAACAGGGAGGTTATATGTGAAGCCAAACAAAGGGTTTGTGGTATTGCTTGCCAGCGCTGTCATTGGATGGAAATCCAGAAAACAATCCTCAGTAGCACTTTCCACTGCTGAAGCCGAGTTCATAGCATTGTCTGAGGCATGTTCTGAACTAACCTGGTATGTGCAATTACTAAAGGATGTAAATGTTCATGTAAAGGAAACTGTACCAGTATTTGAAGACAACATTGCATGCATAAAAATGGCAACAGGTGAACGCATTGGAAGCAGAAGCAAACATGTAGGCATAAACTATTGTAATGTTAGGGAAGCTGTAAAAGAGAAACTGATAAGATTACAGCAATGTTCCACTGATCATAATATAACCGATATGTTGACAAAGCCATTGAAATGTATCAGGAATATTGCAAAGTATTTGGATTAATGGCTGTTCAGCTTTAAATGGGAAGAGTGTCAGGGTAACGAATTTAATAGCTGACCAGCTGCTGTAATGCTATAATGCTGATGCAATGGTAGTAATGAGTCAGCAGGTTTATTTGACTGTTTACCACTTTATGAGGCTGTTTTGTAAGAGAGGCCCTGTGAGGGAGTCTCTCTCTCCGTGTGTGTGCTTCCTTGCTGTAGTTGATGATTGATTGCCTGACTTTGCCTAGTACGTGTATGTATATATTCCTTGTAGATAAATCACTGTTTAAAAGAAAAACCTCTGTGTTAGCTACTCTGGGTTCAGAACCAGTATACAACTCTGGTCCCTTAACCAGGGTTAGCAAATGAATGTGGATTAGTGTAATTCACCGGACAGTAAAGAGCTACGTTGCTATAAACCACAAACAAACTCTAAAACAGTGATAGTAAGAAAATAAATAGTCTTTACTTTGTCACAACTAAAATGCTTCTTCCGACTAACTCTCAAATAATGATAACAGTCCTTCACCAAACAAAGTTTATCTCACAGTGATGCAAAACACTCCTTCTTCACAGTTCAGCTTCTCCAACGGCAATCAGGTAAACCAGGAATCACAAGGAATCGAATAGGGAATGAGCTGCTTTCCTGACCCTGATTATATAGTATAGCTGATACTCACAGCCAATCAGATTCAAACAGAATTTAAGACAGTTCAGCTTCTTAAGAACATAGGCTCATATATATTGTCAACCCAATATAAGGCTGAATATCCTAACACTCTGTTTACTGTATTTTGTTCCTGGATTGTCTCAAAATAGTCACACTGTGCGCACTCTGACAGAAATAATATACTGGAAGCCTATGTAAGAGTCCTTATGACCATAGGCCACCTTGAAAAATAATTGAGAAGCCACAAAGAATCTTCTGTTCCCCTACTGAAATATTCAGAAATATTTGCCTGTAGTTTTTCATCCATCAAGGATGGCAAGATGGACATTCTCAACCTTCAGTTGTTCTTGGTATCTATTAACCAGAGATTTATGAATACAGAAAATTCTATCCTAAACCACCATGGCTAAAATAATGAATTTATCAACATGAGTGTGTTCAGTCCATGTTAAAGTCATTTAAATTATTTCAAAATGTCTTCCTAACAGTACTTATCAAATGGGTATACAACCCCTATTATTTGACACTAGCTGTACCCGCCACGCGTTGCTGTGGCCAAGTTTGGTTAAATGAAAACGTTTCCCCTCATAGACCCTCTCAGCGACCCCCTTCCTTCTCTGCCTCGGTTTCCCCTCCCTCTCCCTCCCCTCCCTCTCTTACTCTACCTACCTACCTACTGTATTTTCCCTCTCTCCCTCTACCTACCTACCTACTGTATTTCTCCCTCTCCCTCTCTATCCCCCGACCTACCTACCTACCTAGTGCATTTCCCCCCTCTCTCTATCCCTCTACCTACCTACCTACCTACTGTATTTCTCCCTCTATCTACCTAGAGAGAGAGGAGAGAGAGGCCGCTGACTCGGCTTGTGCAAGTGATGTGAGCTGAAAAGTGGCCGGGTGGGAGGGGCCGCGAAGGGGAGGGGGGCGAGTGAGTGCATGAGGGAAACAAACAGAAGAGCTGCAGTTTTACATTTGTGTGGTGTGTACCTGGCACCGGTGTGCCATCCATACGTATCATTGGTGCTGCACTTGTAAGGAATGTTGTGTGAAAATTTGGTGGTGATTGGTGCAGTAGTTTCTGAGATTAGCGGTTTTGAACAAACTCATAGTTAACTTTTTATTTATATAGACTAGCTGTACCCGCCATGCGTTGCTGTGGCCAAGTTTGGTTAAATGAAAAAGTTTCCCCTCATAGACCCTCTCTGCGACACCCTTCCTTCTCTGCCTTGGTTTCCCCTCCATCTCCATCCACTCCACCTACCTATCTACCTACCTACCTACCTACCTATCTACCTGCCTACCTACTGTATTTCTCCCTCTCTCCCTCTATCTACCTACCTACCTACCTACCTACCGTATTTCTCCTTCTCTACCTACCTACCTACCGACTGCCGCCATATCGAGTGGCTAGGTGGGGGGGCAGAAGGAGGCGGAGGGCATGGGGGCGTTGCGAACGCCGGCATTTCAAGTGGCCAGGTGGGGGGAGGGGGGAAGAGGCAGAGGGTGGGGGAGCGTTGCGATCGCCGGCGTTTCTAATGGCCAGCTGGGGTGGGAGGCGGAAGGCGGCGGAGGGCGGGGGAGCGTTGCAAGCGCCGGCGTTTCCAGTGGCCAGGTGTGTGTGGGGGGAAGAGGCAGAGGGCGGGGGGAGCATTGCGAGCACCGGCATTTCAAGTGGCCAGGTGGGGGGAGGGGGGAAGAGGCAGAGGGTGGGGGAGTGTTGCGATCACCGGCATTTCCAGTGGCCAGCTGGGGTGGGAGGCTGAAGGCAGCGGAGGGCGGTGGAGCGTTGCAAGCGCCGGCGTTTCCAATGGCCAGGTGTGTGTGTGGGGAAGAGGCGGGGGAGCGTTGCGAACGCCGGCGTTTCCAGTGGCCAGGTGGGGGGGAGGTGGAAAGGAGGCGGAGGGTGGGGGAGCATTGCAAGCGCCGGCGTTTCGAGTGGCCGGGGGTGGGGGAGGCGGAAGGAGGCGGAGGGCATGGGGTGGTTGCGAGCACCGGCATTTCCAGTGGCCACGTGGGTGGGGGAGGCAGAAGGAGGCGGAGGGCGGTGGAGTGTTGTGAGCTCTGGCGTTTCGAGTGGAGAGGTGGGGGGGCAATTGGAGGCGGAGGGTGGGGGAGCATTGCAAGCGCCGGCGTTTCCAGTGGCCAGGTGTGTGTGTGTGGGGGGGAAGAGGCAGAGTGTGGGGGAGCGTTGCGAGCGCCGGCATTTCCAGTGGCCTGGTGGGGTAGAAGACGGAGGGCGGGGGAGCGTTGTGAGCTCCGGCGTTTCCAGTGGCCAGGTGTGTGGGGGGTAAAAGGAAAAGGCCAGGGGAGCGTTGTGAGCTCCGGCATTTCCAGTGGCCATGTGGGGGGGAGGTGGAAGGAGGCGGAGGGCATGGGGGGGTTGCAAGTGCCGGCATATCCAGTGGCCACGTGGGGGGGGGAGGCGGAAGGAGGCGCAGGGTGGCGAGCTCTGGCGTTTCCCGTGGCCAGGTTGGGGGGGGGGGGAAAGAGGCAGAAGGCAGGGGAGCATTGCGAGCTCCGGCATTTCCAGTTCCCAGGTGGGGGGGGGGAAAGAGCCGGGGGAGCATTGCGAGCACCGGCATTTCCAGTGGCCATGTGGGGGGGAGGTGGAAGGAGGCGGAGGGCATGGGGGGGTTGCAAGTGCCGGCATATCCAGTGGCCACGTGGGGGGGGGGGAGGCGGAAGGAGGCACAGGGTGGCGAGCTCTGGCGTTTCCCGTGGCCAGGTTGGGGGGGGGAAAGAGGCAGAAGGCAGGGGAGCATTGCGAGCTCCGGCATTTCCAGTGGCCAGGTGGGGGGGGGGGGAAAGAGCCGGGGGAGCATTGCGAGCACCGGCGTTTTGAGTGGCCAGGTGGGGTGGGAGACGGAGGGCAGGGGAGCGTTGTGAGCTCCGTCGTTTCCAGTCGCCAGGTGTGTGGGGGGGGGAAGAGGCAGAGGACAGGGGAGCGTTGCGAGCTCTGGCATTTCCAGTGGCCATGGGGGGGGGGGAGTCGGAAGGAAGCAGAAGGCGGTGGAGCATTGCGAGCTCCGGCGTTTCGAGTGGAGAGGTGGGGGGGCAGATGGAGGCGGAAGGCGGGGGAGCATTGCGAGCGCTGGCGCTTCGAGTGGAGAGGAAGGGGGGCGGAAGGAGGCAAAGGACGGGGGAGTGTTGCAAGCGCCGGCATTTCGAGTGGAGAGGGGGGGTGCAGAAGGAGGCAGGGGGAGCGTTGTGACTGTCGGCATTTTGAGTGGCCAGGTGGGAGGGAGGGAGGAAAACACAGAAGAGCTGCAGTTGTACATTTGTGTGGCATTTACCTGGCACCGGTGTGACATATCCACACAATCTGTAGGTATCATTGGTGCTGCACTTCTAAGGAACGTTGTGTGAAAATTGGGTGGCTATTGGTGCAGTAGTTTTGGAGACTAGCGGTTTTGAACAAACTCATAGTTAACTTTTTATTTATATAGACTAGCTGTACCCGCCACGCGTTGCTGTGGCCAAGTTTGGTTAAATGAAAGTTTCCCCTCATAGGTTTCTGCCTGTTTCCCCTCCCTCTCCGTCCCCTCCCTCTCTTACTCTACCTACCTACTTACCTACTGTATTTCTCCCTCTCTCTCTATCCCCCTACCTACCTACTGTATTTCTCCCGCTCTCTATCTCTCTCTCTACCTACCTACCTACCTACCTACCTACCTACCTACCTACCTACCTAATGTATTGCTCCCTCTCTATCCCCCTACCTACCTACTGTATTTCTCTCTCTCTCCCTCTACCTACCTACCTACCTACTGTATTTCTCACTCTATCCCTCTACCTACCTACCTACTGTATTTCTCCTTCTATCCCTCTACCTACCTACCTACCTATCTACCTACCTACCTACTTTATTTCTCCCTCTCTCCCTCTCCCTACCTACCTACCTACTTACCTACCTACCTACCTACCTACCTACCTACCTACCTACCTACCTACCTACCTACCTACCTACCGTATGTCTCCCTCTCCCTCTCTATCCCTCTCCCTACCTACCTACCAAACTGTATTTCTTCCTCTCCCTCTCTCCACCTACCTACCAACCAACCAACCAACCAACCTACCTACCTACCTACCTACCTACCTACCTACCTACCTACCTACCTACCTACCTACCTACCTACCTACCTACCTACTGTATTTCTCCCTCTCTCTCTCTATCCCTCTATCTACCTACCTATTTACCTACCTACCTACCTAGAGAGAGAGGAGAGAGAGTGTGTGTGGGGAGTTGGCGGAGGGGGGGCGGCAGCGGAGGAGGAGAGAGAGGCCGCTGAGGAGGTGACTATCGTGGATATGACACAGACCGCTCCACCGCTCGTGCAAGTGACGTGAGCTGAAAAGTGGCCAGGTGGGAGGGGCCACGAAGGGGAGGGGGGGCGAGTGAGCGAGTGAGGGAAACACACAGAAGAGCTGCAGTTTTACATTTGTGTGGCGTGTACCTGGCACTGGTGTGCCATCCACACAATCTGTACGTATCATGGGTGTTGCACTTTTTTTTTATGAGAAAAAAGTTTTATTGGTTTTTACAAAATTTTAAAATAGGAAAAAGGTATAAGGTATTAAAGAGATATTTTGAGGACATCTATGTCGGAGGTGTCGGCCCCCTCCGAGGCTTCATACAAAAAAAAAGTTAAGACAATACATTTTTCATTTCCCTACAAAGTGGAAAGAGATACAGATATATCATTTTATATATTCATGCAATCAATCATTGTTTCTATAAACATCCAGATAAAGGTTACACTATATAGAAAAAAGTCATTTGTGAGACCTGAGTCTTTTAGCAATTGTATCTTCCTCTCCCTGACCTCCAGTGGGCGGAGCCGTGGCCCCTCCCGTTCCCCCATTTTCATCCTCCAGGATTGGGGAGTGTTTTTTAAGAAAGGCTTCCGCGTAGTTTTAGGGGTTTTTTATCTAAATTCTTGATTCGTATTTTAGGGGGTTCTAGGGTGGGGGGAGGGGCTAGTCAGGCTGAGGGAGGGACCAGCACCAAGCCAGCGGGTGGAGTTAGCAAGGAAGTGAGCGGAGCCATTAAGGGGGGGGGGGAGTAGCGATACTCCAGAAGAGGGTCTTTCTATTCTAACGGTCGTGGGGAGGGGTAGGTGCGAGGGTAGACAGAGATCTCATCACCGGTTGGGAGACCGTGGCTGATGGGTACGGCCGGTCATATGTCCCAACCCCCGCAATCTAGGTGGTCAGGGCTTACAGAGCCAGGGCCTGAGACTGATGTTATGCAATGCCAGGTCCGTTGTCAACAAAGCCCCCCTCATTAACGACTTAGTGTCGGAGGGGGAGCCGGACCTGGCAGGAATCACGGAGACCTGGCTGGGCCACGAGGGAGGTCTTCCTCTCGTGGAAATGTGCCCGCCAGGTTACCGCGCATTTCATCAGTCACGGGCCCTAGGCAGGGGTGGTGGGGTAGCGGTCATTGTGAGGGAAGGTCTTGAGCAGAGAGAGACCACTGTGCCACAGATAACCGGTTGTGAGTCCCTGTGCGTGAAGTGGGGCCCAGGGAGGCAGTTGGGCTTGCTGATTGTATACCTGGCTCCTCGCTATGCATCAGCAGCCCCGCCCGAGCTCCTCGAGGTGATCGCCGAGATGGCAGTTGAGACCCCCAGACTGTTGGTCATGGGGGACTTTAACTTGCCATCGGTAGGGGAGACATCCGAGGTAGCGCGGGAGTTCATGGCCTCCATGACGGCCATGGACCTGACCCAAGTAATTCAGGGCCCCACACATGAGGGAGGACACACACTGGATCTCATTTTTGTCTCTGGCCAGTGGAGGAGTGATCTGGGAGTAGGGGATTTAGTCATCACACCCCTGTCATGGTCAGATCACTCACTTCTCCGGCTCGACTTTCCAGCCGCTACTCCCCACCGCGGGGAGGCGGAACCGGAATGTCCAACATGGTTCCGCCCCAGGCGCCTGATGGAACCTGATAGGTTCCAGACGGAGCTTGGGCCATTTCCTGTAGCCCTGACCCGCACCCAGATGGAGGACCTAGTGGCTGCATGGAATAGTGTGGCCACTGGGGCCTTGGACCGGGTTGCGCCTTTGCGGCCTCTCTTGCGGCAGCGAACCACCCAGGCTCCTTGGTTTACCGAGGAGCTGAGGGTGATGAAGCGCCACAAGAGACGCCTAGAGAGCAGGTGGAGATCGTCATGCTCTGAATCTGACCGAACACAGGTGAGAGCCCATTTGAGGACTTACCTTGTGGCTTTAAGAGTGGCCAAGCGTCAGTATTGTGCCACTCTTATTGCATCTGCAGATAACCGCCCTGCCGCCCTGTTTGGGGTAACCCGCTCCATCCTTCAACAGAGGCCGCGGGAAGCCCCTTTGCAGGGTAGAGCAGAGGAATTTGGGGAGTATCTGCAGGACAAAATCGCTCAGATTCGGAGCGAGCTGGTCCCCACTAGTGGTCTGGAGGGGACGTCGGAGGCGGGTCTTGAGGTTCCATTCTGGGAGGAGTTTGACTCTGTTACTTCCGACGATATGGACAGGTTGCGTAGGCGACTGCGAGCTACCACATGTTTACTGGACCCGTGTCCCTCCTGGCTTGTACTGGCATCCTGGGAGGTTACACGAGGCTGGCTCCAGGAAGTTGTGAATGCTTCTTTGAGTGAGGGGTTCTTGCCTACCGTCTTGAAAGAGGCGGTGGTGAGGCCCCTCCTCAAGAAGCCTTCCCTGGACCCAGCATTATTACTAAATTATCGTCCGGTCTCCAACCTTCACTTTCTGGCAAAGGTTGTAGAGAGTGTGGTGGCACAACAGTTTCCACGCCACTTGGAGGAAATTGATTATCTGGACCCGCGCCAGTCCGGCTTCCGGCCCGGCCACAGCACGGAGACGGCATTGGTCGCGTTGGTGGATGACCTCTGGAGGGCCAGAGATGGGGGTTGTTCCTCCATCCTGGTCCTATTAGACCTCTCGGCGGCTTTTGATACCATCGACCATGGTATCCTATTGCATCGACTGGAGGGGTTGGGGGTGAGGGGGCACCGTTTTGCGGTGGTTCTCCTCCTACCTCTCTGGTCGAGTGCAATTTGTATTGGCAGGGGGGCAGAGGTCGACGTCGAGGCCGCTCACTTGTGGGGTGCCTCAAGGGTCGGTCCTCACGCCTCTCCTGTTCAATGCATATATGAAGACACTGGGCGAGATCATACGTGGGTTTGGGGTAGATTACCATCTGTACGCGGATGACACCCAGTTGTACATCTCTACCCCAAACCACCCCAACGATGCCGTCGAAGTGATGTCCCGGTGTCTGGAAGCCGTACGGATCTGGATGAAAAGTAACAGACTCAAGCTCAACCCGTCCAAGACTGAGTGGCTGTGGCTACCGGCACCCCGGTTCAACCAGTTGATTCCATCACTGGCCATTGGGGGCGAACATCTGGCCCCCATGGACCAGGTACGCAATTTGGGCGTCCTTCTAGATGCCCGGCTGTCAATGGACGACCATGTGACAGCCGTGGCAAGGGGGGCGTTTCACCAGGTTCGCCTGGTGCGCCAATTGCGTCCCCTATTATACCGGGACGCCCTTCGCACAGTCACTCATGCGCTTGTGACGTCCCGTCTAGACTACTGTAACGCTCTCTACATGGGGCTCCCCTTGAGATGCACCTGAAGTCTGCAGCTGGTCCAGAATGCGGCCGCGCGGGCAGTTCTGGGAGTCACTAGATACTCCCATGTAACACCTCTCCTGCGCGGGCTGCACTGGCTGCCTGTGGCTTTTCGGGTGCGTTTCAAGGTGCTGATTATCATCTTCAAAGCGCTCCATGGCACAGGACCTAGTTATTTGCGGGATCGTATCCTGCCCCATACATCCCTTCGGCCGATTCGCTCACACAGAGAGGGACTTCTCCGGGTGCCGTCCACTAGGCTGTGCCAGCGGGCGACGCCCAGGGGAAGGGCCTTCTCTGTGGTGGGCCCGACCCTCTGGAATGACCTTCCCCCTGACATTAGAATGGCCACGGACCTCCGCTCCTTCCGCCAGAAACTCAAAACCCACTTGTTTTTTTTTTAAATTGAAATTTTTATAATATTTTACAATATTTCACCCAGTGCTGTACAAAACAAAAGGAAGAGTTGGTTTCAAGTATCTTCTATTATCTTTAAGATCTCCAAAATCCACGTTCTCTAGGTACAGGCGTCGAGGCATCCAAAGTTCCAAGTGCATAGTCCACAAATGGCTTCCAAGTCTTCCAAAAGATATCTTTTTTATAAACCCCCTCTCTAAATTTAATATCGCACGTCATTTTATCATTTAAGGCTAATTTCCACATTTCACAGTACCATTCTTCTATTTTAATATTTACCTCTATTTTCCAATATAATAATAATAATAATAATAATAAATTGAGATTTATTAACCGCACCCTCTCCCCACAGGGACCCGGGGCGGTGCACAGGCATAATTAAAAACAATATACAATAATACAAACATTACTTAAAATAGAATTAAATAAAATTACCCGTGCTAAAAATATAAATTAAAAACCCATTAAAATAATTGTAGTTAAAAGACAGAGAGAACTATTCAAGGCCGGCCAGTCGAAAGAGATGGGTCTTCAATTTTACACGGAAGGAGCGGAGGTCGGTGGTCGTTCTAATATCAGGGGGAAGGTCGTTCCAGAGGGCCGGGCCCGCCACAGAGAGCGCCCTTCCCCTGGGCGTCGCCCGCTGACAAAGTCTAGTGGACGGCACCCGGAGAAGCCCCTCTCTGTGGGAGCGAATCGGCCGTGAGGATGTGTGGGGCAGGATCCGATCTCGCAGATAGCTAGGTCCCGAGCCATGGAGCGCTTTGAAGATGATAACTAACACCTTGAAGCGCACCCGGAAGACGACAGGTAGCCAGTGCAGCTCGCGCAGGAGCGATGTTACGTGGGCAAACCTAGAGGTGCCCATAATTGCTCGCGCGGCCGCATTCTGAACTAACTGAAGCCTCCGGGTGCACCTCAAGGGGAGCCCCATGTAGAGAGAGTTACAATAGTCCAGTCGGGATGTCACGAGGGCATGAGTGACTGTGCGAAGGGCGTCCCGATCCAATAGGGGGCGCAATTGGCGAACCAGGCGAACCTGGTAAAACGCCCTCCTGGCCACGGCTGTCACTTGCTCTTCCATAGACAGCCGGGTATCCAGGAGGACACCCAAATTGCGCGCCCCATCCACAGGGGCAAGATGTTCGCCCCCTATGGCCAGCGTTGGAGAAAGCTGGTTGAATCGGGCAGCCGGAAACCACAGCCACTCGGTCTTGGTCGGGTTGAGTCTAAGTCCGTTACTTCCCATCCAGATCCGCACGGCTTCCAGGCACTGGCACATCACCGCTACGGCATCGTTGGGGTGGTTTGGGGTAGATATGTACAGCTGGGTGTCATCAGCGTACAGATGGTACTCTACCCCAAAACCACGGATGATCTCACCCAGCAGCTTCATATATGCATTAAACAGGAGAGGCGAGAGGACCGACCCCTGAGGCACCCCGCATGTGAGGGGTCTCGGGGTCGACCTCTGCTCTCCTGCCCGCACAAATTGCGATCGGCCAGAGAGGTAGGAGGAGAACCACCGCAAAACGGTGCCTCCCACCCCCAACCCCCCCAGCCGATGCAATAGGATACCATGGTCGATGGTATCGAAAGCCGCTGAGAGGTCTAATAGGACCAGGATGGAGGAACATCCCCCATCTCTGGCCCTCCAGAGATCATCCACCAACGCGACCAATGCCGTCTCGGTGCTATGCCCGGGCCGAAAGCCGGACTGGCGCGGATCTAGATAGTCAACTTCCTCCAGGTGACGGGGAAACTGTTGTGCCACCACACTCTCAACAACCTTCGCCAAGAAGGGAAGGTTGGAGACTGGACGGTAGTTGTTCAAAAGAGCTGGGTCCAAAGAGGGCTTCTTGAGGAGGGGCCTCACCATAGCCTCTTTTAGGGAGGCAGGCAAGGAACCCTCACTCAAGGATGCGTTGATAACCTCTTGGAGCCAGCCTCGTGTCACCTCCCAGGATGCCAGTACAAGCCAGGAGGGGCACGGGTCCAATGAACATGTGGTGGCTCGCAGTCGCCCACGTAACCTGTCCATATCCTCGGAAGTAACGGGGTCAAACTCCTCCCAAACAAGATCTCCCTCGTGGCATCCCACTGGGCCATGAATGGGGGCTAGCTCACTCTGTATCTGGGCGGTTTTCTCCTGCAGAAAAATCACAAATTCCTCTGCCCTGCCCTGTAACGGGGCTTCCCGCTCCCTCTGTTGAAGGAGGGAACGGGTCACCCTAAACAGGGCGGCAGGGCGGTTTTCTGCGGATGCTATGAGGGTGGCACAATGATGACGTTTGGCCACCCTCAGCGCCACAATGTAAGTCCGTAAATGGGCTCTTACCTGTGTCCGGTCAGATTCAGAGCGGCTAGCCCTCCATCTTCTCTCTAGGCATCTCTTGCGGCGTTTCATCACCCGCAGCCCCTCAGTAAACCAAGGAGCCAGGGTGGTTCGCCGCCGCGAGAGAGGCCGCAAGGGCGCGACCCGATCCAAGGCTCCCACGGCCGCATTATTCCATGCGGCCGTGAGGTCCTCCATCGGGGCGCGGGTCAGGGATACAGGAAATGGCCCAAGCGCTGTCTGGAACCCATCCGGGTCCATCAAGCGCCTGGGGCGGTACCAGATTGGTAACTCTGGTTCCGCCTCCCCGCGGAGGGGAGCAGCGGTCGGAAAGTCGAGTCGGAGAAGTGAGTGGTCTGACCATGACAAGGGTATGATGTCTATGTCCCCTGTACCCAGATCACTCTTCCATTGGCCCGAGACGAAGATGAGGTCCGGCGTATGTCCACCCTCATGGGTGGGGCCTTGAATTACTTGGGTCAGGTCCATGGCCGTCATGGAAGCCATGAACTCCCGAGCTACCACGGATGATTCGCCCAACGATGGCAGGTTAAAGTCCCCCATAACTATAAGTCTGGGGGTCTCCACTGCCACCGTAGCGATCACCTCCAGGAGCTCGGGCAGGGCTGCTGCTACATAGCGGGGAGCCAGGTATACAACCAGCAAGCCCAACTGCCTCCCTAGGCCCCACTTCATGCAGAGGGACTCACAGCCGGAGGTCTGCGGCACAATGGTCTCTCTCGGCTCCAGGCCTTCCTTGATAATGACCGCTACCCCACCACCCCTGCCTAGGGCCCGCGGCTGATGAAATGCGCGGTAACCTGGTGGGCACATTTCAACGAGGGGATGACCTCCCTCGTGGCCCAACCAGGTCTCCGCAATTCCTACCAGGTCCGGCTCCCCCTCTGACACAAGGTCACTAATGAGGGGGGCTTTGTTGACAACGGACCTGGCGTTGCAGGTCTTGCTATTACAATTCTACCCATTATAATCATAATTCTAATCAATTCTTTCTCATGTTTTGTTAACTCTAGTCCATTAATTATCAATAACAATATAGTTTCTGATCTCAATATTATTATTCTTTTCATCATTTCACACATCGTTCTTTCTAATTGCTGCCAAATTTTTTAATTTTCACACATTTATACCACATATGTGCATAAGTTCCCAATTCCATATTACATCTCCAACATTTATCACTCATTTTTTTATCTATCAATGATAGTCTTAATGGGGTCCAATACCATTTCCAAACAACCTTAAAATTATGCTCTTTAATCCTTATAGACAAAGTCCTCATGATTCGACCCTTCCAATTCTCATTCCAATCCACATCCAATATTTTAATCTTAAGGTCTTCCTCCCAATTCCTTTTCATTACCATTTGTGGATTTCCATCGAAGTTTATAATCTTATATATCTTACTAACGAGTCCTTTTAACCCAATTTCATCCTTAATAATTTGAGATACTAAACTTTCAAATCTAGTTTTACTTCTATCTATTTTACATATTCCCCTTACTTTCGTGGTCCATTTTTCTACCTGTATTTTTTCGAACCAATTCAACTCCAATTTTTGAATTACTTTTTTTTTCCTACTCTCAATTCCTAGAGCTCTTAACCAATTTACTATATTTCCTATATTTTCATCCTCAATTACTTTATCCCGACTTATATTAGTTTTAATCGGCCAACTTTCAGTTGTCTTCCCCAAGAAGGCTATATCCGGGATCAGTTTTTTAACAAATTTATTCCAAATTTTACTCAGCCCCTTTAACCAATAACTATTAATTGCCTTTTTTGTTTTTGCTCTATCTAAAAACCATATAGACCCAAATCTCTTAATATCTTTTAACTCCAGATCTCCCCAATGACCATCTCCACCTTTAAGTATTTTTATCACGGTTCGAATATTATACGCCCGATAATAATTAAGTAGATTGGGAATTCCCAATCCACCTTCTTTTTGATTTTGATACCACATTTTCTTCATTAGTCTTGGTTTTTTCCCACCATTACAGAATTTATCTAATTTCTTCTGATATTCTTCTATATCTTTCTCTGTCAAATTTAATGGTAGCATCTCAAATAAAAAATTAAACTTTGGTAACAACATCATTTTACACATTGCAATTCTACCAAACCAAGACAACTTTATCTCTTTATATTTGTCTATCTTCTTCTCTACTTCCTTCAACATCACCTCATAATTAATTTTTTTCAGTTCTCTAACTTTAAGTGAAAGTGTTATCCCCAAGTATTTCAATATATTCTTAACTCTTATCCCAAATTGTTCTACTCTCCCACTCCTTACCATCTTTATTCATTAGTAATTCAGATTTTAACCAATTTACCTTTAAACCTGTCATTTCTTCAAATTCTATCAAATGTTTATTTATCCTCTTTAAATCTTTCTCTATATCTTTCAAAATAATCAAGGTATCATCCGCATACAAATTTATCTTATATCCTTTGTACCCTTCCAATTCTTCATCTGCTTCTATCAATTTAATCAAAACCTCCATAACTAACAAGAATAATGTTGGGGACAAGGGACATCCTTGTCTCGTACCTGCTTCCAATTTAATCTCTCCCGTCATTGTTCCATTCACCTTTACCTTTGCACTACTTTTTTGATACAATTTTGAAATAACATGTATAAATTTATTACCAAAGCCTAATGCCTCAATAATTACCTTAATAGTATCCCATTGTACAGAATCAAAGGCTTTAAAAATATCTAACGATATTATACCTATTTCATCACCATTATTTTCAGCTACATCTATAATGTTCAATACTCTTCTAATTATATCACTCATATATCTACCTTTAACAAAACCTACTTGATTATAACTTATATATTTATCTATAAAACTATTTAATCTATTACTTATAATAGCTGTAAATATTTTTGCATCTTGGTTGATTAAAGAAATGGGTCGGTAGGACTCGATCCTCTCAAGATCTTTATCAGGTTTAGGAATTATAGATATTACTGTCTTATTCCATGACATCGGGACTTCTCCACCATGTAAAATTCCATTAAATAGTTTTTGCAGTTTTGATATTATTAGTTCTTTAAAATCTTTATAGAATTCAGCAGGTAATCCATCTTCTCCTGGGGTCTTCCCTAATTTTAACTCTTGTATTATTTCGTTGATCTCCTCCTGTGTTATATCTCCTTCCATCAAATCTTTATATATTTGATCTATTTTCGTAGCATATTTTCCAAGATGATTCTTCAATTTTTCTAAATCAATTGATTTCTTTAAATATAATTTTTGAAAAAAATTCCTAGCTACTTCACATTTCTCCAATCTCTTATAACACCTTGTACCTTTTTCATCTATCAGAGAACCAATTTCTCTCTTTTGAGTTTTATTTTTCGCCATCTTTGCCAATAACCTAGAATTTGTGTTACTAAATTCAAAAAAATTCCTATTTAAATATCTTAAATTTTTTTTAACCAATTCAATATCTTCTTCTATCAATTTAGTTTTTAATAAGTTCAATTCCTCCAAACATTTTTTATCTTTCGTAAGTGAGAATTGGTTCTCTAATATCTTAATTTGTCTTGTATCCTGATCTATTTTTGTTTTATATTCTCTATATTTCCTGCTTGACAATTTAATACTTTCTCCTCTAAATATTGCTTTCATCGTATCCCAAACAATTTCAAATTTAACCTCTCCATTATCATTCAATCCCCAACTTTCCTCCCATTTTTTAAATATCCATATTTTATCCTCCTCCTTTTTATACAATTTTTCATCATATCTCCAACCTCTTTCCTTTTTCTCAAAATTAAAATCTATTTCCATCGTAACTTCTGCATGGTCAGAATCCTTAAAAATTCCCACATCTACTCTATCTACATTATTCAACAAATCTTTAGAGACAAAAATATAATCAATTCTTGAATAAGTATTGTGTACCTTAGAGCAAAAGGTATACACCCTTTCAGAACCTTTCAACTCCCTCCAAACATCTACCACACTGTTTCGAACCATCCATTTATTTAAAATTTCCCCTTTATTTGTTTGTCTAAAGCGGGTGGGATTATTACTATCAATTCTATCCCTAATTAAATTGAAATCCCCCACCACAATTATTTTCCCTACACTTTCTGTTTCCAAAATCTTAGTAATTTTATCAAGAAATCCCTTTTGTTTTTCATTTGGTAGATATAAATTAACCAATGTCACTTTTTGCTCATTAATATTCCCTATAATTATTAAATATCTTCCTTCTTCATCTCTAATTACTTGTTTTTTCTCAAAGTATACCCTATTTGATATCAATATCGCAACTCCTCTAGCTTTGGAAGTCCCAAAAGATTTTTCATAAATCTGCATACCTTTAATATTCATTCTATTAAAATCCTCAGATTTTTGGTGAGTTTCCTGCAAAAATAATATGTCTGGTGAGTCCCTTTTAATTTTAAGCTCCAATCTTTTTCTTTTTATATGATTGCCTGTACCCTTCACGTTCCATGTCATTATTTTTATAAACCGCATTTAAACGGTAACTTTTTTAATCCTGACCCCTCCTCTTCCTTTATGTGCACACCCAACACCAAACAAAAAAGACATACAAAAGACACAACAAAGACAAACTTAAAACACAACAACAACAAATAACAATTAATCTTCACCCCCCACATCCTCATTCGAGTTACGCCTCTATATAAAGAGTGTGGGGGGGGGGGGAACATGCCCATGGTCGGGTCATTTCTTTCGGGTTATTCTTGTATTCCACTTTCAAAAAAAGAAGATAACACTGGCTTGTCCCCGCACTCAGCTTCCTGCTTTCTTCTAAGATCCTCCTCCTTGGCTGACGCTCTCTTAGTTTCTTCACGGGTTTTCTTATGTTCGGACATTGCCGGAGAGATTTCTTTCCGTTTTAAACTTTTAGGATCCTGACCACCAACTGCTCCTTTTTCCTCCAATGTTGGAGATTCCACTTGTATTCCACCCATCTTAAGCATATGATCTTTAATTTCTGTTAAATCCTCGTCTTTCTCAATCAGCCCGAGCTCCCGTATCAATCTTATGGCATCCGTTTCCGAAGTAATGGTTTGCATTCTCCCTTTGTAAAAAAATTTCAACTGCTGTAATGGTCTCCAATTATACTTAATATCATTGTCTCTGAGGACTTTTGTAATTGGTTTTAAAAAAAATCTCCATTCTCTTTCTTCTCTAGAAATATCTGGAAACACTTGAATTTCCTTCCCCTCAAATTTTGGGGGTTCTCCCAGTTCCCTTATTTTTCCCATAACTTCTAGTTTATCTCCAAGGTTTGCAAATCTCACAAGAACATTTCTATTAGCTCCACTTTGTCTCTTGTAACCAATTCTAAAAACACTTACTAAGTCCGCTGCCGTGTATACAATTGATGCATCAAGTTCATTCAGCCATTTTAACATTCTTTGCTTCAAATTATCCACCCTATCCTCCGAAATTCCACGAATAACAACATTATATTTTCTTGCATCTTCTTCCAAAAGACTGATTCTCCTATCTTGTTGCTGATTTTTCAAAAAAATCCCTTCAAACTTACGATCAGACTGTTCCTCATGAACAAAAATCTGTTTAATATCATCCTTTATAGAATTAATTTCCACGTTTTGCTTTGCAAAGTTAACATTCATGTTATTAATCTCTTCTTTGGTTTTTTGAATCTCCAATGTCAAATTATCTAAACGATCAGTTACAACAGTTAGTTTTTCCCCAATTGTATTTAATGCCCCGATGATTCGTTCAAGTTCAGAAGGCTGTTGAGTCATCGTGTCGAATCAGTAATCTCCTTTTAAAAAAAAAAAAAAAATTAAACCTGCCAAGAGGGTCTTTATTGAAGAAAAAGAGCAAAAACCCCAATAAAATAGAGCTCAGACGGCTTTTAAAACACCAAAGAAGCCAGGACAGAAGTAAAAAGGCTATAATCCAAGTTCATAAAATGCAGAATCTGTATCTTTTTAGGCGCTGCCAGAAGCTCACTCGCTACATTCAGCATAAACAACCCACTTAAAAAGTTCAAAAGTTCAAAAGCTTGCAATCCACATAACTCAGCTAATCTTCCGCTGTCTTAACTTAACTTTCAAGCCTGTGTTTATGCCTCGTAGCAAGTAAAAAAAACTTACAAATCACGATGCTTGTCAGAACAAAGGCAGACTGCCAACTCCGCCGCTTCGATCAAACCTCTGCTCTCCACGAAGAAACGAAACTTTAAAATTCAAGCAGTCCGGTTTGATCTATCGGTGTAAAAATCAATCTACACAATCCTCCGCCTTTCCAACCCCGTTGTAAACAATCTCGGCTTCTGACGGTGCATTTAATCACTTTTAATCCACATTTTGTTAAAAAAAAACACCCTACGAAATGGAGGAATGTCCTCTCGCTACTCGGCCATTAGCCACGCCCTCACTCAAAACCCACTTGTTCCATCTAGCCGGCCTGGCCTAATTCCAGCTTTCCCACCTCAGTTTGTATTTTTAAATTCTGTGATTTGGTTTTAAGGTTAAGTTTTTAATTTTTATAAATTTGTACAGGGGTTTATTTAATTCGATTTTAGTTATATGTATTATTGATTGTAATGGTTTTAATTTGTACCTGTACACCGCCCCGAGTCCCTTCGGGGAGAGGGGGCGGTCTAGAAGTCCAATAAATAATAAAATAATAATAATAATTGTTTTAATTCTTACTCTCCCCCCCCTCCCAGAACACTAACATTCCCTCGGGCATCAACCACTTGAACCACACCCCCTTTTTATATAATCTTTTTGATAAGAAGGAATATTTCCTTCTTATTTCTCTAATCTTTTTCGGGATCTGTTTCAAAATGGCAATTTCATTCTGCTGATATATCAAGGGACCATCTGTGCTCTCAGGATCCCATCCCTCGTTGACCTTCTTACAAATTTAATATGTATCTCTCTGGGTACTTCATTTATTCTGGCATATGCTGAGTTAATTCTATAAATCAGATCGATGTCCCCCCGAATATCTTCTTTGCTCCTTTTAGTATAATCTGCTAACATCGTACACATTAAATCTTTTAAATTCTCATAGCTTAATTCAGGAACATTTTGAAACCTTAAAAAGTAAGACATCCTTTCAAAATCCATCCTAGACATATGACCAGCTAAATCCACAATTTCTCTTTGAGAATTTTTTATCTCTCCCTTCATCTCAGCCGTCCCCCCCTCCAGTCCATCAATTCTTTGTTTGTTTTCCATTAGTGCTTTCTGTGTCTCCAAAAGTTCCAATTTTGAACTAACATTGTCTTTCCGGATTTCTTTTATTTCTTTCATGATGTTTTGAAGAGTTTCCTCTATTGCTGATAACTGTGTAGCTTCCACCTCTGTTTCTTTGGATAACATTGAAGTAATCTTAGGTTGGTGTGGCTGCTTTTTTGAAGCCATAATGAAAGTGTTAAGTTCTTTTCACTAATATGGCGTCTGTTGGAGAGGTAGTCCGTGAGGCAAGGAGAGAGTAAAAGTCAATATCCAAATTCAAAGTTCAATTTACTTACAATCCAGAGAGAGAACAATTTTTAAAAACAATCAGATAAGGGAAAAAAAAAGAAGGCACATCTGGGAAAGGTCCTAATAATCAGTTACATTAATCCACTGGTAAAAAATTCAGTCCCGAAGACAAGGGAGTGTCAGCAAATTTCAAAGAGAAGTATTTCTTGCTGAGAACAAAGGAACGCCATCTTCCCCGCCCCTCTGGAAGCCGCGGAGAGCTAGTGAAAGTCCATATCAATTGTTGCAAGACAGAGATACAAAGTATCGTTGAGAATCTTAAAGTGAAAGACTTTCATTTGTAGTTTAAAAGTCGGATGTTGATTTCTCCACCTCCCCAAGCCTGGGGAACATTTCAAAACGCCGCTTTTTTTTTCCTTTTCGAGGAGGGGTTTTACAAACTCCCTCCTTCTTCTTCTTTTAAAGTGAAAGTTGAAAGCATTAATTTAAAATCACTCACAATCCACTCTGTAGCCATGAGCCTCGGTGTTGCCTTCAGCCCCGGCTTTTCAGCCTGTCTTTAATTGAAGCAGCTGTTCCGGCTCTCCATCGGCGAAGGGGACGAAAGAGGAACTCCCCCCCCCCGCAACTCGTTCTCCGGCGCCTAGGACGAGGTGGGAGCCACCCCCCTGACCGCCGTCGAGGTGGGGGGACTCACCGCGAGCCGTCCGTGTGGTGGGGGCTCTTTAGCAAGAGCCCCCTGCCCCCGAAGGCGCCGCCGGAGCAACCAAGCGGCGGACGAGTCCAGGACCCGACCGTCGCCTCCGCCTCACCGGAAGGAAGTCATCATTGGTGTTGCACTTGTAAGGAACGTTGTGTGAAAATTTGGTGGCGATTGGTGCAGTAGTTTCTGAGATTAGTGGTTTTGAACAAACTCATAGTTAACTTTTTATTTATATAGATAATCACAAAGAAAACATTTGTTAATTAGATGGTGGAATAATGAGGCTCTATTTTGTTTAAACCACAGCTGTTATCCTTATGCAATCATTACCAAGTACCTTTGCTCTGACCCACATTTCAAAGTTCTTGTATATATTCTACTCTTTTGAACACAGAACAGGTGATAACAAAAAAAAACTAGCTAACCAACAGTATACAATTTACCCTAGCACCTGAGTCACTTAATCAGCCAACTAAAGAATAGACATTTTCAGAACTTGCAACACAAAGGATATTCCTCATCATCTGTCACTTCAGCATATTGTGCCAGGAGGGCAGCTTTCTGAAGTGTATCCTCCTCCTTCAAGGCCTCTTTAGGTTTCACAACAATCTGTGCCTGCTTTTCGATTATGTGCTTGATGGCTTGGATCTCATCTGGGGACAAAAACAAGAATAAGTCATTGTCAAGTCCACCAAAGAAATCTTTGCTTTTCTTGCATATGATGAACATGATGCTTTCCACAAGTTGGTATTTCCTCCATTTTGAATGCAAAGTTTCAAAGTCAGAATTATACCAACAATAACTTTATTTATAGCCTGAGGTGAAATAAATTAAATATTCAAAAAAAAAAACCACCATTCAGAAAAATAGAAAGTAAAAAAAAAAAATAGAAAACCCCCCAAGAGACTACACATATCATGAAACCAAAACTAAAAAAATACAAAGGGAATAAAAAGTAATTCTTGAAGTACAGGTGAAACTCGTAAAATTAGAATATTGTACAAAAGTTCATTTATTTCAGTAATGCAACTTAAAAGGTGAAACTAATATATGAGATAAGACTCATTACATGCAAAGCAAGATAGTTCAAGCCATGATTTGTCATAATTGTGATGATACAGCTCATGAAAACCCCAAATCCACAATCTCAGAAAATTAGAATATTAAATGCAATCAATAAAACAAGGATTGTACATAGAACAATATCGGACCTCTGAAAAGTATAAACATGCATATGTACTCAGTACTTGGTTTGGGCCCCTTTTGCAGCAATTACTGCCTCAATGCAGACCCATAGTATGGAGGAAGAATGCAGAGGCACACACTGCAAGATGCTTGAAGTCCAGTGTGAAGTTTCCACAGTCTGTGTTGATTTGGGGAGCTAGTTCCTGCTTCGCTGCCATGGAAACGGGGAGGGTGGGGGGCGTTGGGATGAGTGTGTTCTGCTGGTGGACAATGTTGATGGTTCGTGTTATCTCTTGGTTAACGGACCTGCATTCCAGGATGGTGAAGACCTGCCCACCTGATGTTGGAGATGGAAGCATATTGGACAGTGCAAAGGGGGGGTTTGGGGATTGGGATGGGCTTAAGCTTAATACTTTCTGTTCGCGCCTAAACTATTCATTCTCAGCTTTACTTGGTCTGTACACTTTTGTTACTTAGTAAAAGGAGCCTTATTCATTTCAAAATAATGTCTAAGCGTGGTCTTTCCTAAGTCAACGAAGAAGCAGGCCTGACATTAAGCTGAGAATCACAAAAAACCCTGACCTGATGTCGGAACCTTCACAAGAGGAGCCTCCGTTGGTGGAGGTCCTGCCTGAACCAATTTTGGGAGCTGAAGCATCGCATCCTCCTGTTCAATCTGAAGAGACCAGGTCAGTAATGGACTGCTTGGCTGGCCTAGATCTAAATCTGCCAGCTGAAGAATCAGTCAAACCAAAACGTTGGTCCGAAGGGGTAGGAATGAGTGGGGTAAACGTCTCCAGGCGTCGACTTTCCCCAAAGAAGGTCATTCCGGAGCTCTTAAGAGAAGAAAGGGAATTAAAAGAAATGGCTCAGGATTTACTCCGCCAGGCAGATGAGAAAAGAATGGCCCTGGAAAAAATCTGGGGGAGGGAGGCGGAACGCAAACAGCCAAAAAGTTCACAGGCAGCTCCTGCCAGGCGAAGCAGGGCTTCAACACCATCCCCCCCTCCTCAGGCCGGCAGGGAATTGCGGAGAGAGGCAGCTTCTGCCAGGCAAAGCAGGAGTTCAACACCCTCCCCCCCCCCTCAGGCCGGAAGAGAAGCCAATCCCATTAACCCCCGCCGACTTGCAAAACTGCCCCCTTTGGGTGTAAAATACGACGGAAGTGCCGACAAACTGGCGTTTTTTCTAATTCACGTCGATAATTTCATGCAGTTTTACGCAGCTGACTTGGACGATGAAATCAAAATCAGAATTGTTTCTATGACCTTAGAAGATCAAGCTTCTAAGTGGCTGGTTTCATTGCATAATTGCCGCTCACCTGCGCTGCGCAATTTCGATCGTTTCATGAATGCTCTTAGAAGGCGTTTTGAAGACCCCCGTGTTGAAAGGAAAGCAAAGATGAAACTAAAAACCTTACAGCAGGGGGGCATGTCTGTTCAGGCTTACACGCAAATTTTTCAGGAGTTATCAGTGTTTATGGTTGGTTATAGTGAACAGGCCCTAATGGACATTTATGTTGAAGGGCTGAATAAAGACATTTATCAAACATGTGTGAACAGATTTCGCCCCGAGACTTTGAATGAATGGATAGATCTAGCTTCAGATGTTGAATTGGATCAAGCCCACTTACAGGATCCAGTCCGTTTGGAGAAAAAACCACAGGAAGATAGCCCCAAATCTCACCCCCCTGCGAAAGATGTACGCATGCAAAGGGGGGAGGGGAGAACAACCCAGCCTCGCTCAGGCAGCTGTTATCGCTGTGGAAAGGAGGGGCACTGGGCAGACAAATGCCGATCAAGACCACCTCCACGCCCTCCTTCTTCCTCGGACCGGAAACATCCTAAGACGCCAATCGCGCGCACCAAACCAGCTATGAGTGGGGTGGAGCCCATCAACCTCTCTGCTGACCAGCCCACCGCTGGCCCTGATGATTGGGAGGCGTCTTCAGACTCTTCTGACGACAATCTGGTGAGTCATCGCTCCGGGCCCCTTTATATTAATTTAAAGCTTTTAGCTCCATCTACTGGCCGTACATGCAATGTGCAGGCTCTCATTGACTCTGGGTGCTCAAAATGTCTCATAAGCCAAGACATCGTGTCTTCGATGGGTTTTCACCTTAAGACCCTGAAAACTCCCATAGCCTTTTGCCAAATGGATGGTTCTGTAGCTGGGGGAACCCCAGCATCTTTTATCACCGAACCAATTCATGTTTCTATAGGCACAGGCCATACTGAGACCATCAACTTTATTGTAACTGCCATTGCCGATAATGCTGTAATTTTGGGGGTCAATTGGCTTCGTAAATGGAATCCTCTGATAAACTGGAAGGAAGGTTGGGTACGCATACCTTTATCTCTCCCGGAACATACCTCTCTTCCCTCAGAGAATGATCAACCCCCGCAAAATCACCCACCTCCCCTTATTGAATCTGCTGCACCTTTATTGGATTTCCCATCACCTGAAGTCATACCAGGCGAAGAGAAAATTCCCAGGGAATATTGGGACCTAAAGGATGCTTTCAGTGAAAGATCTTGTGATTCCCTCCCTCCTCATAGAGCTACTGACTGTTCAATTGATTTCCTCCCTGGGGTTCAATTGCCCAAACCTCGCATGTACTCCATGACCCCACGGGAGATGGAGGAATTACGTAAATTCATCGATAAAAATCTTCAACGGGGTTTCATTGAACCAGCTAGGCCGCGTGTAGCTGCACCAGTTATGTTTAGGGAGAAAAAAGATGGTACTCTAAGATTAATACAAGACTACTCCTATCTCAACACCATTTGTGAACACAATATCTACCCCCTTCCGCTCATGAAGGACATGCTGGCTCACCTGGCTACCGGTAAGATTTTTACGAAATTGGACTTACGTGAAGCCTATTACAGGGTCAGAATCAAGGAGGGGGACGAATGGAAAACAGCTTTTAACTGCCCGCTAGGATGTTTTCAATTTAAAGTCCTCCCGTTCGGTCTTCAAGGTGCCCCTTCAGTATTTATGCAACTGATAAATGAGGTTCTCCACGAGCACCTTTACAAGGGAGTTATTGTTTACATTGATGACATAATGGTTTACTCACAAACTCACGACGAGCACGTTAAACTGGTACGCTCCGTGTTAAACAAACTGCGTTCCGCAGAACTTTATGCCAAGCTCTCTAAGTGTGAGTTTCACCAGGAACAAATTGACTATTTGGGCTACCGTATCTCTTCTGAGGGAGTTGAAATGGATCCTGCTAAAGTCAAGGCAGTGACGGAGTGGGCCCCTCCCCGTACTCGTAAACAACTACAGAGTTTTTTGGGATTTGCAAATTTTTACCGCCAATTTATTCCGTCATTCGCTGATATTGCCTTACCCATTACAAACCTTCTAAAAACAAAAGGAGAAGGAAAGCCTCGTCCAGGGTCCCCACTTAAATGGACAATGGAATGTCAAGCCGCTTTCGAGAAGCTTAAACGTTTGTTTGCGGCTGAACCTATTCTTAAACACCCCGATGTAAATTCCCCGTTTGTAATTCAGGCGGATGCCAGTGATGTCGCTGTGGGAGCGGTCTTGTTACAACTCAATCAACGTGGCCAATTGCAACCCTGTGCCTACACCTCTCGGAAACTCACTACATCCGAACGTGGTTGGGCGATTTGGGAGAAAGAGGCTTTTGCTGTTCGGTGGGCTCTCATGACTTGGCGTCATTTCCTTGAAGGTGCCCCCCATCCTTTCGAAGTTTGGACGGACCATAAAAATTTGGAAGCTCTTACCTCCTCTGGGAAATTGTCCCCAAGGCAACTTCGTTGGGCTCACTATTTCCATCGTTTCAATTTCCACCTTAAATATATTCCAGGAGGCAAAAATTTCATGGCTGATGCGCTTTCCAGATTGCCACAGTATGATGTTTCCAAACTCACTATAGTACAACCCATCATGCCCCTCACTTTGCCAGCTTCTCCAGTATCTGCTAAGGGCCATGCAACTATCCAAACTACTCCACCTACTGACCTGATTGCTCGTATTAAGGACGAACTACTTACTGATGATTGGTATTCAGCACATTCTGGTGATTGCACTACCAGAGACGATCTTCCCTGGATTGGCTCGAAGATCTATGTTCCTGCTACATTACGTCCTTTTGTCTTGCAACGCGCACACGACTCACGTTTAGCTGGTCATTTCGGCTTCGTTAAAACTGTGCACCTTGTCAAACGACAGTTCTGGTGGCCTTCCTTGAAAAAGATGTTGAATCGTATATTGCCAGTTGCCCCGTATGTGCGGCTTCCAAACGTGCGCCGGGTAAGCCACAGGGTCTTCTCCAGTCTGTAGCTACGCCGGAGAGACCTTGGAAGGAAATTTCAATGGACTTTATAGTTGATCTTCCGCCCAGTCAGGGCTATACCGTTATCTGGGTAGTTACCGATCTTTTTTCTAAACAAGTTCATTTTGTCCCCTGTGCTAAAATTCCTTCTTCCAAATCTCTGGCTCGACTATTCGTTTCTCATATCTATCGTTTTCATGGCGTCCCGCAACGCATCATCTCCGATAGGGGGACCCAGTTTACTTCCCTTTTTTGGAAAGAATTTTTGAGACTGATTGGCTCCGCCCAGAGCTTAAGCTCCGCCTACCACCCTCAGACGAATGGATCTTGTGAAAGGGTTAATTCCGTTCTGGAACAGTACTTACGTTGCTTTATTAATTTTCAACAGGATGATTGGGCTGATCTTCTCATACATGCCGAAGTGGCATATAATAACTCTGTTCACTCCAGTACAAATATGACCCCCTTTAAAATCATCTACGGGCAGGACTTTGTACCCATCCCCGAACTGCCTCATGACTCGCCGACAGTTCCCTCATTAACTGAATGGACCTCTAGACTGTCTTCTGTTTGGCCAGTTCTCCGGAAAACTTTGAACGATGCCCATGATTCGCACAAATTGTACGCTGACAGGAAACGGGCAGTCCCTCCCTCCTACAAAGTTGGCGATCAAGTTTATGTATCTACCAAAAATTTAGATAGCCCCCAGAAATGCAAGAAGTTGGGTCCCAAATTTGTTGGTCCTTTCAAAATAACCAAGATTATCAGCTCTGTGTCGGTCCGTTTGGATCTCCCAAAGACCTACCGGCGACTATACCCTGTATTCCATGTTCACTTGCTGAAACCTGCTCGTACCTCCCATCTCCGCAAACAGTTGCCTGATACACCTGCGCCTACCATGGTGGATGGTCACCAGCATTATGAGGTCCGCGATATTTTGGACTCCAGAATCCGCAGGAATAAGACTCAGTTCCTGGTCATGTGGAAAGATTTTCCCCCTTCTCACAACGAATGGGTGGATAAAGAGCATCTCAAAGCTCCTAAACTGGTACGCCAGTTTTATGCCAAATATCCACACAAACCTTGACTTTTTTCCCTTCTCCTATCTGTTGTTTGTCTGTCCTTCCTTGTCTTTCAGGTGTAGCCTATCGTGTTCCGATTGCTGCCCCGGATTTCCCGCTGTTCCTGGAGGAGGTCCGGATGTCAGTCTCGCTAGTTCCTGCTTCGCTGCCATGGAAACGGGGAGGGTGGGGGGCGTTGGGATGAGTGTGTTCTGCTGGTGGACAATGTTGATGGTTCGTGTTATCTCTTGGTTAACGGACCTGCATTCCAGGATGGTGAAGACCTGCCCACCTGATGTTGGAGATGGAAGCATATTGGACAGTGCAAAGGGGGGGTTTGGGGATTGGGATGGGCTTAAGCTTAATACTTTCTGTTCGCGCCTAAACTATTCATTCTCAGCTTTACTTGGTCTGTACACTTTTGTTACTTAGTAAAAGGAGCCTTATTCATTTCAAAATAATGTCTAAGCGTGGTCTTTCCTAAGTCAACGAAGAAGCAGGCCTGACACATCTGCTGGTGTTTGTCCACTGTGCTTCATTAAGTGCAGGGTCAACACAGCCATCATTTTCCAGCAGGACTTGGCACCTGCCCACACTGCCAAAAGCACCAAAATCTGGTTCAACAACCATGGGATTACTGTGCTTGATTGTCCAGCAAACTCACCTGACCTGAACCCCATCGAGAATCTATGGGGCTTTGCCAAGAGAAAGATGAGAGACATGAGACCGAACAATGCAGAAGAGCTGAAGGTTGCTATTGAAGTATCCTGGTCTTCCATAACACCTCAGCAGTGCCACAGGCTGATAGCTTCCATGCCATGCCGCATTGAGGCAGCAATTGCTGCAAAAGGAGCCCAAACCAAGTACTGAGTACATACCGTATTTTTCGGAGTATAAGACGCACCTTTTTACTCCACAAAAGAGGGTGAAAATCTGGGTGTGTCTTATACTCTGTATGTAGCTGCCTGGGTCATCTGAAAAAGGGGCAGGTGCATCTGGCACTGCAGAGATCGTGATGGCTGGAAAGGAGAGAGGTTTCGCTTTCGGGACTCCCACTCAACTCCCAGGATGGCTTGGGGGGGGGGGGCGGGCGGTGGCAGCGGCTCCTCACATTGCTAGAGAGTGAAGTCATTGTGGCCGTTATCTCCCCTGAGCTGCCCGCCGAATCTCTGAGGCACCTTTTGCTTGTAGGATGAGGAGGGCGAGGGCGGAGTATACCAAAGACTTTGAGTAACTGGGAAAGAAAGCCGCGCTTCGAATCTGCTGGAAACTGCCGCCCGAAAAGCACGCCTTTCTTTCCAAGTTACTCAGAGGCGTTGGTTTAAGGAGGCGCTGCTTTAAGTTGCCCTCCTCCTCCTCCTGCAAATGAAAGGTGCCCCAGAGATGGTAGATTTCTCAGAACGCTAGTTTGGGAAGTTAAAAAACCTGAAATGGGGACAATCAAGCTTGATTCAAAGGCTTTGGCTCCTGAGAATCTGGAGAAATTGGGGGGGGGGAGAAGGGAAGGAAAGAGGAACAATCTCCTTTTTATGAAAGCTTTTCAGAACACTAGTTTGGGAAGTTAATAACTGAAATGGGGTACAATCAAACTTGATTCAAAGGCTTTGGCTCCTGAGATTGCTGTGTTACCAAACAAAACGCTGGTACCACGATCTCTTCAGCGCCCACTTTACCTGCCCCTTCTCGGGCGGTTCCAGGCGGCAGAGATCACAGTAATAGAATTTCTGGGTGGCAGCGCTGCAGTCTCAGGAGCCAAAGCCTATCTAGTGTTCTGATAAAAGTCTTGGTAGAGAGATTGATCCTCTTCCCTTCCCTTCCTTCCCCGCCTTCCCCCCCCCAACCCCCAATCTCTCCGGATCTGCTTATTGCTATTGCGCCCAGCTATCATATCTTTTCCCAGCATGTCAGATCCGGGCGGCTTCGGGGAGGGGGTGGAGGAAGGGAAGAGAAACAATCTCCACGAAGGCTTTTCTCAGGACCCTAGATCTCCACTTTCTCTCCGGAAAAATGCTATTTGCATCATTGGGATTTTGGCTAATAGAACAAGCGCGGGCAGGCCCGGATCCAATAAGTGCGGGGCCGGATTGGATTTTTTTTGCGGGGCCCTCTATATATTAAATATTTAAATAAAATGCAAATTCAATATATATATAAATCAAATATCATGGATCATAAGATAGGTAAACTTCTACATACATTAAAAAATAAAAATGCACAAAATACAAAAACAATTACATTTTATTGAATATAAATTTACATCATTGAATATGAATATATGAATTTACATATTTCTAAGTTTTTGTTCCGTAAATTCTTCTAAAATAGTTTGAAAATCCAATTTCCTTGCTTCTTCACTTTCAATCGACATAATCGCTAAACTATTTAATCTATCCTGAGTCATTGTCGATCTCAGATAGTTTTTTATTAGTTTTAGCCTGGAAAATGATCTCTTTCCAGAAGCAACGCTCACTGGAATTGTTAAATATATTCGGAGAGCAATAAACAAGTTTGGAAATGCCGTTGCTCTTTCATTTTCCGATTAAAATTTGAACATTTTAAATGGATTTTCAAAAAATTCTGATGGAAGGATAGATTTTAAAGCTTCCATTTCTTCAACTAACATTTTTCCATCTATATTAGCTTCCTTCACTATTGGTGCATCATTTTCTGTGAACCTAGAATCTGTTAGAGAAATTTCTAATTTAGCTGCATGTTTTTGAAGTGCTTCTTTTTCCATATTTTGAAATTTTCCCAGAAACCCAAATAAGTCATTATGATTTTTCAATTGTTCAAAATGATCTTTTAGTGATTCTGTAGCTTTATCTAAAACAAAATTAAAAAAAGATATCTTGTATGCGTTTATCGGATCTACAATAGGTTCATCATCGCCTTCATAATTGAAATGTTTCTTTCTTTTCCGAAGCCTTTTATTTTGAAATTCTGTAGATATTTCCAAATCTTGTGCAAGAATTTTTCCTTGAACTAAAACTTGTTCGAATCCAGTATTTCTGTAGTCGCTTAACCATTTTAAAAGTTTTTCAAATGAAGAAAGTGCAATGGATACATCTACAGATTTACTTTGAAGTTCCTTGCTTACATAATTGACTTGGAACAGTAAATCGTACCAAAAAACCAGTGATACTAAAAATTTATAGTCTTTCATTGCATTTCCAAGAGATTCTGCCTCGCTTTTAATTTGTGGATCTTCGGAAATTTCTGATATTTCGAAAAGAGCATCATAAAATTCACCTATTTGGTATCTCACTGCTTTTACGCTTTGAATCCGACATTCCCACCTGGTATTGCAAAGAGGCTTCACAGTAAGTTCTTTTACATATTTGAGAAGTACTAACCATCTTTTTGAAGATGCCGAAAAGAAAACATATAGGCGTTGGAGAATACCAAAGAAGGTTAAAGCTTCTGGGCAAATCTCCCAACACTAGATTATAATTGTGACAAATGCAAGGAGTAAAAAATGCCCTTGAATTTTCTTTTAAGAATCTAGCTTTAACACCCGAGACTTTACCCTTCATATTCGAACCATTGTCATATCCTTGCCCTCTTATGTTGTTGATGTCAAGCCCTAAACTTTGAATTTCTTTCTTTAACACAAAAAATAGATTTTCTCCTGTGCTGCTCTCTACATGTATAAATTTGATAAATTGTTCATATATAGCAATATTCGAGCCTGGTAATGTTCCATCCGAAACATATCTGATGCTAAGAGACATTTGTTCTTGATGACTGACATCTGGAGTACAATCCAGAATCACAGCAAAATATTTTCCATATTTTATTCTATCAATAATTTTATTTTTTAATTTGTTGCCTATTAAGTTTATTATTTCATTTTGTATTGTTTTGCTTAAATAACTTTGGTGTATTTGTTTTGTGGCGATTCTTTGTATATGATCCTGCATTACCGGGTCAAATTTTCCAAGTAATTCAAGTATTCCTAGAAAATTTCCATTTTGTGCATCACCTAGGTTTTCGATGGATCCTCTAAACCAGCGTTTTTCAACCACTGTGCCGTGGCACACTAGTGTGCCGTGAGATATTGTCTGGTGTGCCGTGGGAAAAATTCATAACATAAAAACTAAAGACAGAGAGAGACTGAGAGCTGTTGACGAAGAGCTACGTGTGTGTCTTTCTTCGATTCCTGCCAGAATATCAGCTTTGTGTTCAGCCAAACAGGCCCAGGTTTCGCACTGAGTAAGTAAACAGAAATATGAACAATTATAAAATACTTTTTAACATTTTCTAATGGTGGTGGTGTGCCTCGTGATTTTTTTCATGAAAAAAGCGTGCCTTTGCACAAAAAAGGTTGAAAAACACTGCTCTAAACGCGATATTTCGTTCAGCTAAAAACTGAACTACAGAAAATAATCTTTCAAATATCTTATACAAACGAACTTTTTCTTGGTTCAACAACTTCTGTTGAACATTATCTATTGTTTGCTCAGCAATAAATCTTTTTTGAAGCTCTGTACATTTTAACATAGCTACCAAATGATTTTTTGATTTTTCATGTGTGGCTAATCTATTATATATATTTGGCCAGTTATTAAATCCTACAGTGGCTAGTGCAATTGAGGCACCCATACTGAATAGCTGACAATAAAAACAAAATATTCTGTCTTCTGATTCAGAATATATTATCCAAGGACGGATTATTATTTCACCATTCGTAAGCTTTCTTTTCAGATGCACTTTTGAAAAGTGTGTTCCATCCTCTTGGCGCGGAAACTCATTTAAGATAATTTTTGTAGGACCTTTTTAAACTAAATAATCTCTTATTTGTTGAGTAATAATCTTGGGCCAAGAAGCGGGATCATCAGTTATATTCAGTTTTTCCATTTTCATTCCAATATTTGCTTCTTCTGGTTCCGGTCTGTGTAATTGTGTTTCTTGTTTATTTTTTACCTGTTCTTCTTCATCTTTATCATCATTTTCTTCTTCATTTTTGTCATTTTCTTCTTCACGTTTGTCAGTACTTTCTTCTTCAACTTTGTCATTTTTTTCTTCTTCACCTTTGTCATCATTATCTATTTTTAAAAATTTGTTCAAAGCACCTCTGAGTTTTTCACTTTCGATTTTCCTTTTTGCACTTAATTTCCTTTTTAGACTACCACTTTTATATTTTCTTCCCACATCTCTTTCTTGTTTCAGTGGATTCAACATCTAATGAAAAAATTAAATCCTAAACGCCCTGCAATTCTAGGCAGTTCGGAATGTGAGATTCCTTCGGCATGGCTGGCTGAGGAATTCTGGGAGTTGAAGTCTTCGTTGCAGAGCCTTTCACTTCCGCCCTAAAACTCCGCCCTACCCTATCCCCAAAAGAGAAGATGTGTGTGTGTTTAAATGTGTTGGGGGTGGGTGGGGAGAATGATCAAAGCGATCCCAGAAGTTCGCGTCCTTTTATAACTCTGTCGGTACAGGTCTACGGCCAGCCGGAAAAACCCCTTGAACTTAGGCAAAAAATAACTTTTTGTTAATTTTGGTGGTGATGCGGGGCCCCTTCAAGTGCGGGGCCCGATTGGGCCCAATCGCTCCAATCGCCTTAAATCCGGGCCTGAGCGCGAGATGGAAAGCGAACTTCAGAATACGGGAGCGCCGTATTCCTGGAGCCTGGCAGCTGCCGCATTTTGAAGTTTCCTTTCCATCCCGTGCTTCTTTCACTAGCCAAAATCCAATGATGCCAATAGCTTTTTCCGGAGAGAAAGTGGAGATCTAGGGTCCTGAGAAAAGTCTTCGTGCAGGGGAGATTTGTCCTCTTCCCTTGCTCCCCCCCACCCCACCCCCCACCAATCTCTCCGGCTCTGTCATGCAGTGCTTATTGCTACTGCTGCTATTGATCCCAGCTACCGTATCTCTTTGCTGCATGACAGATCCGGGCGGATTTGGTGTGTGTGTGAGACAAAGCAGCCTCATTTCCTTTATGCTTCCCTTTTGCTGCTCAGGCGGTTCTGCGAGGAACCATTAATCCAAATGGAAGGGATCCCCACCCCTCCTCATCCAATGGGCCGTTCCCAGCCAAGCACAGCAGCAGCCATTCAGCAGCCCCCGCATGTCTTTCCCTCCTCGCTGAAAAGTGGATTTGAGATCGATAACAGCCTTACTCTTTAAGAAGATTAACTTTACTTTACTTTACTTTAATTCGACTTATTAACCGCCCCCTCTCCCCGAAGGGACTCGGGGCGGTGCACAGGAAATATAAAAAAAACAATATATCACAATAAATTACATAAATATTTAAAACTATATTAAACTAACTCCAATGCTAAAATCTTCCCGTAAAAATTATCATAAAACCCAATATAAAAATTTCTCTAATAACTAAGGCTAAGTACAGTAGGTTAGGCCAGGCCGGCCTGTTGGAAAAGGTAAGTTTTTAATTCCTGGCGGAAGGAGCGGAGGTCCGTGATGGATCTAAGGTCGGGGGGTAGGTCGTTCCAGAGGGTAGGGCCCGCCACAGAGAAGGCCCTTCCCCTGGGCGTCACCCACTGGCATTGCCTAGTCCCTCTCTGTGGGAGCGAATCGGCCGAAAGGATGTGTGGGGTAGGATGCAATCCTGCAGATAACTAGGTCCCATGCCATGGAGCGCTTTGAAGATGGTAACCAGTACCTTGAAGCGCACCCGAAAGACCACAGGCAGCCAGTGCAGCTCGCGCAGGAGCGGTGTTATGTGGGAATACCTGGAGGTACCCAATATTGCCTGCGCGGCTGCATTCTGAACTAGCTGTAGCCTTCGGGTGCACCTCAAGGGGAGCCCCATGTAGAGAGCGTTACAGTAGTCCAGACGGGATGTCATGAGCGCATGAGTGACTGTGCGAAGGGCGTCCCGGTCCAATAGGGGACGCAACTGGCGTACCAGGCGAACCTGGTAAAATGCCCCCCTGGCCACGGCTGTCACATGATCTTCTTTTTTTTTATATTGAAAAAGTTTTATTGGTTTTACATTTTTTCTGTAGGATAGGGTAAGGGATACAAAGAAATTTTGAAAGCATTCACGTCGAGGTCGTCGGCTCTTCCGCGACCTCAAAATACATTAATAACAATAAAAAGAAAAACATTTTTCATCAAACTACAAAGTGAAAGCGTGTACATATATCTAAATTCTCAATTCAATACTGTCAGTCCTTTACAAAAAATCCAAATACAAATATTATGCAAAATTATTCAAAAAGAAAAGTCAAGGCAAAGTTATTTTTTTGATCTAAGTCTCTTGGCAATTGAATCTTCTTTTTCTCCTTCCAGGCCCCCAGTAGGCGGGGCCGTGGCCCCCTCCGTCCCCCCTGGATCTTCCCCCAGGATAGAGGAATGTTTTTTAAGAAAGGCTTCCGCCTCAACAACTGTTTTAATCCTTACTCTTCCTCCTTCCCGCAGGAAGCCCCTCTGCAGGGACGAGCAGAGGAATTTGGGATTTATCTGCAGGATAAAATCACTCGGATTCGGAATGAGTTACCCTCCATCGAGAGTGGTCCAGTCGGATTGTCCGAGGTTGGTCTTGAGGCTCCATTCTGGGAGGAGTTTGACTTTGTTACTACCGAGGATATGGACAGGTTGTCAAAGAGACTTAAGGCTACCATATGTTTATTGGACCCGTGTCCCTCCTGGCTTGTACTGGCATCCTGGGAGACGACACGAGGCTGGCTCCAAGGCATTGTCAACGCATCTTTGAGTGAGGGGTTTTTGCCCGCCATCTTGAAAGAGGCGGTAGTGAGGCCCCTCCTCAAGAAGCCGTCCCTGGATCCAGCATTATTGGAGAACTTTCGTCCTGTCTCCAACCTTCACTTTCTAGCGAAGGTTGTTGAGAGTGTGGTGGCCCAACAGTTTCCGCGACACCTGGAGGAAATTGATTATCTAGACCCGCGCCAGTCCGGCTTCCGACCCGGTCACAGCACCGAGACGGCATTGGTCGCGTTGGTGGATGATCTCTGGAGGGCGCGGGATAGAGGATATTCCTCTATCCTAGTCCTGTTAGACCTCTCAGCGGCTTTCAATACCATCGACCATGGTATCCTATTGCACCGACTGGGGGGGTTGGGGCTGGGAGGCACCGTTTTGCGGTGGTTCTCGTCCTACCTCTCTGGTCGGTCGCAATATGTGTTGGCAGGGGGGCAGAGGTCGGCCTCGAGGCCTCTCATTTGCGGGGTTCTTCAGGGGTCGGTCCTCTCGCCCCTCCTATTCAAAAACATATATGAAGCCGCTGGGTGAGATCATCCGTGGTTTTGGGGTGGGATATCATCTGTACGCTGATGATACTCAGCTGTACATATCCACCCCAGACCACCCCAACGATGCCGTTGAGGTGATGTCCCGGTGCTTGGAAGCCGTACGGATCTGGATGGGTAGTAACAAACTCAAGCTCAACCCGTCCAAGACTGAGTGGCTGTGGTTTCCGGCACCCCGGTTCAGCCAGATTACTCCAACTCTGGCCATTGGGGGCGAAACACCGGCCCCCGTGGAGAGGGCGCGCAATTTGTGTGTCCTCCTGGATTCCCGGCTGTCCATGGAAGACCATGTGGCGGCCGTGGCCAGGGAGGCGTTTCATCAGGTTCGCCTGATGTGCCAATTGCGCCCTTTACTGGACCGGGCTGCCCTTCGCACAGTCACTCAGGCCCTCGTGATGTCCCGACTCGACTACTGTAATACTGTAGGTCGTTCCATAGGGCAGGGCCCGCCACAGAGAAGGCCCTTCCCCTGGGTGTCGCCAGTCGGCATTGTCCGGCCGACGGCACCCTGAGAAGGCCCTCTCTGTGGGAGCGTATCGGTCTGAGGGATGTATGGGGCAGGAGACGGTCTCGCATATAACTAATATATGAGATAAGACTCATCACATGCAAAGCAAGATAGTTCAAGCCATGACTTGTGATGGCCAAATATGACATTTCTAGGCTCATGCCTCGGTGTGCATATTTTCCAATGAGACAAACCGAGACAGGAAGATCATTTTTATTACAATTTATCCGAATATTCAGACAAAAGGTGATGGTCTTAGTCATGATGTCTGCAGCTGGTCCAATGAAAAACTGTACAAAAGAGATGGTTTGCACCCATCCAAGAAAGGGGCTGAGTTACTTGGCATTAAATTCACAGATTTTCTGGATAAACATTTAAACTGAACAGTGGGGATAGGTACAGAACATCTCTGTCCCCAGCAATCTAAAATTCATAGGGCTATAAGTACATATAACATAGATGCTTGTGCGGGTAAGACTATCAATCCAGCTATCAAGCATAATCAAGCATTTAATAGTGAGTGCCAAACCATGTACATGAACCATAGAAGTGGCAAGAAAATAGGGACAGTCAGGCATAACACAGTTTATGCAGATAGTAAACACAGGGTCAATCAAAATGGACTCAAATGTCTATACACCAATGCACAGAGTATGAGGAGTAAACAGGGCGAATTAGAAATTCAAGTAAAAGAGGGCAGATATGATATTGTTGCCATTACAGAAACTTGGTGAGATGAAACCCACAAATGGAACATACAGCTAGAAGGATTTAAGTTATTTAATAGAAATAGACCAAATAAACGAGGAGGAGTTGCATTATATATAAGAAATACCTACATCTCTACAGAAATAGAGCACAACAATGAGAACTATCTTTCGTTTTGAAAAAGTTTTATTGGTTTTTACAATTTTCCAAAGGGTAAGGTAGGGGTTACAGAAACATTTTGAGAACCTTTGCGTCGGAGTCCTTGGCCCTTCCCAGGCTACATAATAAAATATTGGTAAGAAAATTTATCAAAAAATACTACAAGATAAAGATAAGTAAATACATCATACATTTCCCATTCTATGCTGGCAGACTTGTACAAACATCCTGGTACAAAAAGGTTAAAAAAAGTTAATAAAAAAAGAAAAAAAGCAAGCAAAGTCATTTTTTGGATCTAAGCCTCTTGGCAATTGTATCTTCTTTTTCTCCCTCCTGGCCCCCAGTGGGCGGGGCCGTGGCCCCCTCCGTCCCCCCTGGATCTTCCCCCAGGATAGAGGAATGTTTTTTAAGAAAGGCTTCCGCCTCAACAACTGTTTTAATCCTTACACTTCCTCCTTCCCAGAACACCAGCATCCCTTCGGGCATCGCCCACTTGAACCAAATCCCGTGATCAAACAATTTTTTGGATAAGAAGGAATACCTCCGTCACATGATCTTCTAAAGACAGCCGGGTATCCAGGAGGACGCCCAGGTTGCGTGCCCTATCCACGGGGGCTAGATGTTCACCCCCAATGGCCAGTGATGGAATCAACTGGTTGAACCGGGGCGCCGGAAACCACAGCCACTCGGTCTTGGACGAGTTGAGCTTGAGTCTGTCCCTTCCCATCCAGATCCGCACGGCTTCCAGACATCGAGACATCACTTCGACGGCATCGTTGGGGTGGTTTGGGGTAGATACGTACAGCTGGGTGTCGTCAGCGTACAGGTGGTATTCTACCCCGAAACCACGGATGATCTCACCCAGTGGCTTCATATATGTGTTGAACAGGAGCGGCGAGAGGACCGACCCCTGTGGCACCCCACACGTGAGTGACCTCGAGGTCGACCTCTGCCCTCCTGCCAACACAAATTGCGATTGACCGGAGAGGTAGGAGGAGAACCACCATAAAACAGTGTCCCTCACCCCCAGCCCCTCCAGTCGATGTAATAGGATACCATGGTCGATGGTATCAAAAGCCGCCGAGAGATCTAATAGGACCAGGATGGAGGAAGAACCCTCCAGAGATCATCCACCAACGCGACCAATGCCATCTAAGTGCTGTGACCAGGCCGGAAGCCGGACTGGCACGGGTCCAGATAATCAACTTCCTCCAGGTGACGGGGAAACTGTTGTGCCACCACACTCTCTACAACCTTCGCAAGAAAGTGAAGGTTGGAGACCGGACGGTAATTTACCAATAATGCTGGGTCCAGGGAAGGCTTCTTGAGGAGAGGTCTCACCACCGCCTCTTTCAAGACGGCCGGCAAGAACCCCTCACTCAAAGAAGCATTCACTATTTCCTGGAGCCAGCCTCGCAAAACCTCCCAGGATGCCAGTACAAGCCAGGAGGGACACGGGTCCAATAAACATGTGGTAGCTCGCAGTCGCCCACGTAACCTGTCCATATCTTCGGAAGTAACAGAGTCAAACTCCTCCCATAGATGTATCTCAAGACCTGCCTCCGGCAATCCCTCTGGACCACTTTCAATGGAGACCATCTCGCTCCGAATCTGAACGATTTTTTCCAGCAGATACTGTCCAAATTCCTCTGCTCTGCCCTGCAGAGGGGCTTCCCGCAGCCTCTGTTGAAGGAGGGAGCGGGTCACCCCAAACAGGGCGGCAGGGCGGTTATCCGCGGAAGCTATAAGAGTGGCACAATGATACGAATACGAATACGAATATTTATTTGTATAACCGCGTCCTCTCCCCTAGGGGACTCGGAGCGGTGTACAGGGAGAAAATTAAAACAGCATAAAAATATACATAAATACACTAAAAACAAATTAAATTTAACTATCCCTGCACTAAAATTCCCATTTAAAATTAACAATCCCTAATCCCTGGGTAGAGACTAACCTAGGCCGGCCAAGCAGAAAAAATGAGTTTTTAATTTCTGACGGAAGGAGCGGAGGTCCATAGTTGTTCTAATGTCGGGGGGAAGGTCGTTCCAGAGGGCTGGGCCCGCCACAGAGAAGGCCCTTCCCCTGGGCGTCGCCCGCTGACAAAGTCTAGTGGACGGCACCCGGAGAAGTCCCTCTCTGTGGGAGCGAATCGGCCGGGAGGATGTATGAGGCAGAATCCGATCCCGCAGATAGCTAGGTCCCGAGCCATGGAGCGCTTTAAAGATGAGAACTAACACCTTGAAGCGCACCCGAAAGACGACAGGTAGCCAGTGCAGCTCGCGCAAGAGCAGTGTTACATGGGTATACCTTGCGGTACCCATTATTGCTCGCGCGGCTGCATTCTGGACCAGCTGAAGTCTTCGGGTGCACCTCAAGGGGAGCCCCATGTAGAGAGAGTTACAATAGTCCAGTCGGGATGTCACGAGAGCATGAGTGACTGTGCGAAGGGCGTCCCGATCCAATAGGGGGCGCAACTGGCGGACCAGGCGAACCTGGTAAAACGCCCTCCTGGCCACGGCTGTCACTTGATCTTCCATGGACAGCCGGGCATCCAGGAGGACACCCAGGTTGCGCGCCCCATCCACTGGGGCAAGATGTTCGCCCCCAATGGCCAGCGATGGAGTCAACTGGTTGAATCGGGCAGCCGGAAACCACAGCCACTCGGTGTTGGTCGGGTTGAGCCTGAGTCCGTTTCTTCCCATCCAGATCCGTACGGCTTCCAGGCACTGGCACATCACCGCTACGGCATCGTTGGGGTGGTTTGGGGTAGATATATACAGCTGAGTATCATCAGCGTAGAGATGGTACTCTACCCCAAAACCACGGATGATCTCACCCAGCGGCTTCATATATGTGTTAAACAGGAGAGGCGAGAGGACCGACCCCTGAGGCACCCCAAATGTGAGGGGTCTCGGGGTCGACCTCTGCTCTCCTGTCAACACAAATTGCGATCGGCCAGAGAGGTAGGAGGAGAACCACCGTAAAACGGTGCCTCCCACCCCCAACCCCCCCAGCCGATGCAATAGGATACCATGGTCGATGGTATCAAAAGCCGCCGAGAGGTCTAATAGGACCAGGATGGAGGAACAACCCCCATCTCTGGCCCTCCAGAGATCATCGACCAACGCGACCAATGCCGTCTCGGTGCTATGCCCGGGCCGAAAGCCGGACTGGCGCGGGTCTAGATAATCAACTTCCTCCAGGTGACGGGGAAACTGTTGTGCCACCACACTCTCAACAACCTTCGCCAAGAAGGGAAGGTTGGAGACTGGATGATAGTTGGTTAAAAGAGCTGGATCCAAAGAGGGCTTCTTAAGGAGGGGCCTCACCATAGCCTCTTTTAGGGAAGCAGGCAAGGAACCCTCACTTAAGGATGCGTTGACAACCTCTTGGAGCCAGCCTCGTGTCACCTCCCAGGATGCCAGTACAAGCCAGGAGGGACACGGGTCCAATAAACATGTGGTGGCTCGCAGTCGCCCACGTAACCTGTCCATATCCTCGGAAGCAACGGAGTCAAACTCCTCCCAAACAAGATCTGTCTCGTGGCATCCCACTGGGCCATCAATGGGGGCTAACTCGTTCTGTATCTGAGCGATTTTCTCCTGCAGAAAAGTCACAAATTCCTCTGCTCTACCTGCCACCCTCTCAATGGGTAGGCCCTCCATGGAAACGACCCCTGTATCCCCCCCCTTGGCGGGACCATCCGCCTCCCTCCGTCGTCTGCTGGCTCGGCCCGTTCCCTTCTGGCTAGTCTCAACCTGTCTATACCCTCCCCCCTCCCTGGTACCCCCTAAGATAGACAACAATTTTTTAACTAAAAAACCCCTACACCTGCGCTTTCGCCACTTCTCCTGACTTATTAGTCCCTCATCAAAGTGTGCCCTTGATAACACAGCGGGCCATACCTGCGAGAGGGGGGACTCCCGCAGTAGGATTAGGTCCTACCAATGATGACGTTTGGCCACCCTTATCGCCACAAGGTAAGTCTTCAAGTGGGCTTGAAGCCACCACACGTCACATTTTTGCCCTCCTTGGCCCCCAGGAGCATTTTGCAGGCCTCCCAAACTCTCAGCACGCCCCATTTTTCACAAAAAATGGTGTGTGCAGATGGTTTGAGAGGCCTGCAGAGTGCTTTTGGGGGCCAAGGAGGGCAAAAAACTTTTTTTTTAATTTGCCTCTTCAAAACCTGGGTGCGTCTTATACTCCGAAAAATACGGTATGCATGCTTATACTTTTCAGAGGTCCAATATTGTTCTATGTACAATCCTTGTTTTATTGATTGTATGTAATATTCTAATTTTCTGAGATTGTGGATTTGGAGTTTTCATGAGTTGTACGTCATAATTGTTACAATTATGACAAGTGAGGGGCAAATAACACGGGCTTTGTTATTTGTTAGCTAACATAGTTAGTTTGTATTTTAATCTGATTTATATTATTTCTTTTAAAGTGATGTTCAAGATTTATTAGCTTTTAACATTCCTAAACTGATAAACAAGTTGGAGACTAGCTCCAGATAAGAAAAGTTTGTTAGTACAATTTGGGGTCTGGCTTATCTCTTGTGAACCCTAAACAACCTTTCTCCTCAGAATTTATTCCCTTTCAGACCTCATTTTAATAAACATGTATGCTGTTATCCTGTCCAATCAACTTTCCTCTTTCAGGTTTCTTTGTTATGTTAACTATAAAAGGGAATGTTAGCTAAAGATCGGGGTTCCCTCTTTGAATGAGGAATCCCTTTTGTCTGAATATTCTGATAAATTGTAATAAAAGGATCTTCCTGTCTCGGTTTGTCTCATTGGAAAATATGCACACCGAGGCACGAGCCTAGAAAGGTCATATTTGGCCATCAATTTTGGTGAATTGCCAGCCAGGAGAATTTTGCCTCGGAGCAATGTTTCCCAGTCAAGGGTAAGGAAAAGGTAGGTGCACCCCTGGACTTTTTTTCAGGGCCTTTCTTTTGTCTTTGACTGGACACATTGCCTCAAAGGTGCTTTTAAGAAAGAGAAGATCATTGAATGGTAGGGATCTGAGAGGGAACGAAGCAGCCATCTATCCTTCCCGGGACAGAGAAATTGGTGAGTCTGAATTTATTTCTAAGAAGCCTCACATTCCCTTTTTCCTGTATGCGATGTAAAGCAGCTTCTTAGTTAATTACTTCCTTTGTGAAAAGGAGGTGTACAGGCCTTTAAAAGGACTGTTGTAATGTACCAGTATTAAAAGAGAGAGAAAGAAACAAGGCTGAATACACATTGTTTCAGCCCCCCCACAGGCGAAAACTGCCTGAAATGGGAAAAGTAAGAGACTCACAAGAAATGGATATGGAAATGCTTGTACTCCTCTCAGATGTCTATACCATAACGTTTTTTTTAGAAGCCGGCAGGATAGAATCTTTTTGGGGGGAAAAAAGGCCTGTTAAAATTTTGTAAGCATATCTGACCACAATTTTAAAAACTTCCAAATAATTATTCATGGCCTCCTGAAGGTACCTTTGAACAACCAATTATATTTGCTCTTATGACTGAATTATGGGAGTCTAGAAAATTTGAACACTGGCATGCTCAGTTGTTGTTTTTTAAAATGTCAGTAGTAATACAGAGTTATTGAACAAATGCCATCGTATTATGTATAGTAGACCCCCTCCAACAAAGGTGAAGGGTAGTGATACAAGTATTAAAGTAGAAACTTGTTATTTTAATAATACAAGAAACAGGTATTATTGCATTAAAGTGGAAATTAGTTATTTTAAATATCTGTTGCATTTAAGTAGAAACTTGCTATCTGTTATGTTGTAGCATCTTATATTGCTGTGAAAGTATTTTAGAGATATGTTCTGTTTAGTATTTGGACATGATATATTGTGTGAAAGTATTTTCCTATGTTATTCTAGAGATGTTCTGTTTAGTATTTAGACAAAGTTATATTGCTGTGGAGACATATGCCAGCAATCCATTGCATCCTTCCTGTGATAAGATCTGAAATCTTCCTTTGCCACCTCTGTTTCCTTAAGGAAAAGAGAACGTAACTTTGCTCTCTCAAACACCAGAGCAATCTTCACAGAACAAGCTTCACACCTTTTTGTATTGCTAAATGGGCAATTAAGCAGAGAAGGAAAAAGATAACAAACCTTTTGAGCCAGGAAGGATGCAAATTGAGTTAGGATATATGAGCTAAATTTTACAATATGTTAGCTTATATGACTTAAGGTTTGACTTGAAGTTTACAATGTTGATTAGAATGATTTAGAATAGTTAGAGTAATTAGAATGCAAAGAACAAAGGCCTTTTTGAAGAACAAAGTTATTTTGGTGTATAAGAAAGGGGACAGTCCCATTGAGTTTTTGTAGAACTTTCCTACCATGTCTCTTGTACATGTGTATGGAGATTTCTTACCCAGAACTTTAACTTTGATCAAAGAATAAAGTCTGTTTCTTTGTTTTCCAAGCCTCCGTTTAAGTCTTCTTTTGCTTCGTTTTTGGCTTAAGCGTTTGCCAAACCTTACAAAGGGAAAAATCATACAAAAATGGCTTAGTTGTTTAAAAGCATTATTTCTACTCATAATCCTATATGGAATGAGTTACAAATTATGTTTAATGTTTTTCTGACTGAGGAGGACAAACGGATGGTTGGGGGGAAAGTTAGATCGGAGATACCAGAGAATGCCAGAGATGTTTTGTTTCCCTTTGAAGATCCAAGCATCCCTGCAGATTTGAGGGAGTTGTCAGAAGACTGCAACTGAGTAGTTGCAGCTTTACTGATTGCTATTCCAAAGAAATAAACTTTAGGGAAGATTTATCAGAATTTCCTTCTGAATTTTCCTTACTGCATGGAGAACAAAGTTGTCTCAAAAAAAAAAGAAGTGGAAATTTAAGGGGAAAAAACCCCCAACAATCTCCACAGGTCTGGAAATGATGTTTTAAGTATGTGTGTGTGTGTCTGTGTGTATGAGTGTTTGTGTGAGTCATTTCTAAGACCTGGAGTGGGGACGGCTAGTTAGCCTTTTCTTGGTAGTTAGACGGACAATGGAATGTGTTAAACAGAATGGAGATGATCCCATAGGATGGAAAAAGTTGTTGGTATATGTAAGTGGAAGGAGAGAGAGAGAGAGAGACACACACACACACAGACGTAATTTATGCCTGTCCAGGTTGAGAGGTGAGAACTTTGATTTTGTGTGTGTGTGTGTGAAAAGACTTACATTGAGAGTTGATCTATAGAAAACTCCTAGAAATTTATATATTTCTCTAAGTTCCAAAAATTTGGAGAGAGAAAAACCCTTTTTTTTAACATTACCACTCTCCTGGGGGGAAAATATGCATTCACTGTCCCCAACTTTTTCTAACCAGAATGTGTGAGACAAAGGAGAAATGAAACGTGAATGTAAGAGATTTGTTCTTAGAGCAAAATTTTGTTTTGAAAAATTTATGTGTGTCTAACTGTAATTTTTTTTGCTAACTCACTGGTTATATAGCATTTGAGATCTTTTCTGAAGGAGTTATTTTCTATTCTTACTTTCTTAAATTAAGAAACATCTGCATTATGTTTGTGCATGATAGTTTTAGAGGATTTCTTCTGAGTGTGATTTCTTTCTTTCTGCCTAAAACTGAAGGAATGTAGTTAAGATTAACCTCTTGACAGCAGATTCAAGTTAATGCAAAATTCATTTTGCATTTCAAATTGTATCTGAGTAGGAAAGGGGGGTGCATTTTCTCTTCTGTTGAATGCCCAAGATTAACAGACCATAGTGAAGCAGGGAGTAACTAGTTTAGGCGCGAACAATGAGTATTATTGCTTAAGCCCACCCCAATAGCCCTAACCCCCCCTAGCATTGTCCAATGTACTTCCTTCTCCGACATCAGGTGGGCAGGTCATCACCAGCATGGAATGTGAGACCGTTAGACCAAAGATAACACCGGCCGGCAACATCTTCCACCAATCGTCCACCAGCGTTCATAATTGAAACCCCAGCGCCCCACCCTCCCCGTTTCCATGGCAGCCAAGCAGCATAAAAAGAAATCAGAAGCGAAGGCTGACATCCAGACCTCCTCCAGCAGCAGGCAGGATCCCCGGAAGCCCCCGAGAAGTAGGCATGTTAGATCTGCAAAAGAGACAAAAAAAAGACAAAACAACATAGAAGAGAGAGGGAAGGGGTTATGGTTTGTGTGGATACTTTGCATAAAACTGGCGTATAAGCTTCGGGGCTTTGAGATGCTCTCTATCCACCCATTCATTGTGAGAAGGAGGAAAGTCTTTCCACATGACCAAGAATTGAGTCTTGTTCCTACGGACTCTGGAGTCCAAAATGTCCCGAACTTCATAGTGTTGGTGACCGTCTACCATCATCGGTACAGGGGAATCAGGATGGGGTTTGCGGAGATGCGAAGTGCGTTCAGGCTTCAACAAGTGAACATGGAACACCGGGTATAAGCGACGGTAGGTTTTAGGGAGATCCAAACGGACGGAAACGGAACTAATTATCTTAGTGATAGTGAATGGCCCAACAAATTTAGGGCCCAATTTCTTGCATTTCTGAGGGCTATCCAAATGTTTAGTAGAAACGAAAACTCTATCGCCAACCTTGTAGGTCGGAGGAGCCGCTCGCTTTTTATCAGCATATAACTTATGTGATTGATGTGCCTCTTCCAAAGTTTTCCTTATGACAGGCCACACCGAAGACAGTTTGGCGGACCAATCAGCCAGGGAGTAAACTGCAGGCGAGTTGTGAGGCAATTCAGGGATGGGTACAAAGTCCTGACCGTAAATGATCTTAAAAGGGGTCATATTCGTACTGGAATGAACAGAGTTATTATAAGCCACTTCGGCGTGTATCAGAAGGTCGGCCCAGTCATCCTGTTGAAAATTTATAAAACAGCGTAGGTATTGTTCCAAAACGGAATTGGCCCTCTCGCAAGCGCCGTTCGTCTGCGGATGGTAGGAGGAGCTTAGGCCTTGGGAGGAGCCTATCAGTCTCAAAAATTCCTTCCAAAAGTGCGATGTAAATTGAGTACCTCTATCCGAGATGATACGTTTAGGGACACCGTGGAAACGGTAAATATGGTTCAGGAACAGCTTAGCCAGCGATTTGGAGGACGGAATTTTGGAACAAGGTACAAAGTGGACTTGCTTGGAGAAAAGATCCGTAACCACCCAAATGACGGTATAGCCCTGGCTGCTCGGAAGGTCAACAATAAAGTCCATCGAAATCTCCTTCCAAGGAGCTTCTGGCTTCGCCACAGATTGTAGGAGGCCCTGGGGCTTCCCAGGAGCCCGTTTCGAAGCAGTACAAACAGGGCAACTGGCGATATATGACTCAACGTCCTTCTTGAGGGAAGGCCACCAAAACTGGCGTTTAACTAGATGTATAGTCTTAACAAATCCGAAGTGTCCCGCCAATCGCGAGTCGTGTGCTCGTTGCAACACAAAAGGCCGTATTGTGGCAGGGACATAAATTTTGAACCAATCCAAGGGAGTTCATCCCTGATAGTGCAATCACCGGAGTGTGCGGAATACCATTCATCAGTAAGTAGTTCAGACTTAATTCGAGCAATCAGTTCAACGGGAGGGTTAGCCTGCATAGTGGATTGACTTCTGGTTGAAACAGGAGAAGCTGGTAAAATAAGTGGAATCATGGGTTGCACAACCGTGAGTTTAGACACATCATACTGGGGTAGCCTGGAGAGTGCATCAGCCATGAAATTTTTTCGCGCCTAAACTAGTTACTCCCTGCTTAATGTCAGGGTCCGTTTCTTATAGTACTCAAGAAAGACCACACTTAAACATTGTTTGGAATGAATAAGGTTACTTTTACTGAATACCCAAGATTAACAGACCATAGTGAAGCAGGGAGTAACTAGTTTAGGCGCGAACAATGAGTATTATTGCTTAAGCCCACCCCAATAGCCCTAACCCCCCCTAGCATTGTCCAATGTACTTCCTTCTCCGACATCAGGTGGGCAGGTCATCACCAGCATGGAATGTGAGACCGTTAGACCAAAGATAACTCCGGCCGGCAACATCTTCCACCAATCGTCCACCAGCGTTCATAATTGAAACCCCAGCGCCCCACCCTCCCCGTTTCCATGGCAGCCAAGCAGCATAAAAAGAAATCAGAAGCGAAGGCTGACATCTGTTCCTTTTCGCTTTTTCCCCCTCCTGCTTATCCCTTTTGCCTGTGAAGGGAGGGGCACAGCAACATCCGATCTCTTCTTACGCACACACAAAGTGCTATAAGACAGAGCAATGTGCAATAGCTAGTAACTAAGCAGGGAGGGAACAAATCTAGAACTAAGCAAGATTTCCGGATTGTGGATTAATTCATTAATGAGATGATTGTCTCCAGGAGGTGTGGTTGCTTCATTACCTGGAAGTTTTTAGGAGGAAATTAAATAAGGGGGTTGTACCAAAAGACCTTTAAGGTTCCATTCAACTCTGATATTCTGTTTTGGGTATTGTGTGTGAGTTTGTAAACTTTAGGTGATTTTTCCTTTGCATTTTAGTTTGGATATATTCTACATAATGCGTTGGAGGGCATTCTTGTCAAAGGACCATTCCAATGTTCTTTTATATACATCGTGTGTTTTTGGAACTCCTTGCTACTGCAAAGAGATGATTAATTGTTGTATACTCTGTGCTTAATTTGTTTTCCTTTTCCTTGGAGTCAAGGAGGGGGAGGGAAACCTTTATAGAAAACCAATTTGGTCTCATGTTTATGGCCACAGGCTACAGAACTGGAGAATTGTGAATTCCACTCCTGCTTTAGCTATGATGGACTGCTGGGTGATTTTGGACTGGCTATTTCCCTCCTCCCCTTCTGCCCTAGGTGGGAGGCATTGGGAAACCACGTCTATATCTGTTGCTAAAGGACAACTGCTGGCCCCAACTAGGCAATTGTTTGCAACATTCTTTCCCTAATATGGGTTACAACAGGGGAGACACCCCAACTTTAATTTTTCAGGAGAATAATAATAATAATAATAATAAATTTTATTTATAACCCGCTCTCTCTCCCCGAAGGGACTCGAGGCGGGGAATGTTATTGTAATTTTCTTCCTGTTTTCTGTTTTGTTCTAGTCCCCTACAAGTATAAGTTTTATATGGGGAAAGGGTGGGGGGGCAATCTTTGTCTTCCTAGCTATCCTCTTGTTTTCTTGCTATGCTGCCCCCAAAGGTGATTTGTATATCATCTGCCTGAGACAACAGGCATTCCAGAAATAGGCATCTAATCAGGCTGGAGAGGTGTGTGTGTGTGTGAAAGTAAAACTTTGGCAATCTGTGATAGAGTCTTCATGGACAAGTATAGTCTATCTTACTCTGGACCAATGATCCTTTTTTTTTCTTCAACCGTTAATTGTGAAAGCCATCCAGAAACTGTTGAATACATTCTCATTTAGCTTTCCCACATTGTAGGACCTTATTTTAGGTATTATCCAGAATATGGAAGGTATTAAATATTTTTGCTTAAGAGTTATTAATTTAAATATTAAGTAATGGTAGGTCCCAGTCTTGCCTTTTCTGTATGGGAGCATACTCTGTTGTTATGCTGATATGCTGATCTCTTCTGATTTGTCTTTCTAAGAAAAAAGGAATTCTGCCTAGCAGCTTTCTTTTACATTGCATGCTTATATACTTCCACCTATTCAAGAGCCAACCATGGCTAGTTCTATTCAACTAAATTTGGATTTCCCCCCATCCTTAACATTGTGACTTAATCTGTTTGGACTTTGACATTGACCCATTTGAAGGTATTTTATCCAGAAGATCATGACAGTCTGTGGAATCATGGCGACATGGAGATGGACACTTTGGGTTCTGGTGAGCTGTGGCTTGCACTCATTGGGCCTTTGATTCCTCTGGCACCCGTGGCTAAAGGCTGATGTCCAGGTGTCTTATCTGATTCCGATGCTGGAAACAGCCTGAGCCAGTTATGGCATTTATGACTTTTGATGAGTTTTTTTTACAGCTGATTTGTCTCCTGTCTGACCATGGGTCATTCAAGCAAGGGAAGCTGTGCATCTCACCTGGTCTAAACTCGTGAACCCCCAGTGGAGAAGGTTTGCATATCCAAGTATAGAAGGAAGAACCTGTTTTCCTGCTGGTGGACTTAACTGAGAGGTATAGCAACAGTACAGTGACTCCTTGATAATATCAATATGGAACTTGAGTGGAAATATTACTAGATGTGTGGTGAGTGCTACTGGAACCCTGGCTTCCTGGAACTAATGACTAGTGATTGTCTTTTCATTCAGTAGATTTTGATAAGAACCTATGCAGAGACTCTACAGCCGCTTTGGAATGAGTTTTCCACGCTACTGAAAACTATATGACGGACTTGGTTACACTTTTCCTGCTCATCACTTCAGATGCTGCACGAACTGATCACCACTTGACCTACTGCACGACTGGCGTTGCTGGACTGCCATGTGATTGATTGTCTTTGTCTTAGGACTGATGCTATATTAACTTAACGGGACATTAGGGTATTGGTTTGCATGTATGTAATCATTTGTATGCTTTTCTTATGTGTATTTCTAGTTCATGTTCCCTGTATTTGAAATGTATTTATATGCTACCTATACCTTGGAGAAACCCATCTGCTGAACCTCCAGTGAATACTTGTGGGAGACATGATGTAGCAGTTTGTGGGGATAGTTCCTTATGGGGATATATGACCTTGTATTTACATTTTTTTCTACCAGAGGATTTCTTGCTCAATAACGCAGAGATGGCATGGCGTGGAATATGCTAAGAACATTAGCCAATATTACACCTAGGTCACCTATTGACTTTGTAGGACATTTTTTTCTTTCTCTTCAAATGTCCTCTACCTTGCTGTAAGTTTAGAGCTAGCAGTTTTCTGGGTATGTATACATTCCTTTTTATTGGGAGTTCTTTGACTCTTTTTTTTCTAGATATATCTTATTTCTTAGTCTCTAGGATAATACAGGATGATCTATGCTTCCTGCATATTTGCATATCCCTCCACACATGGGTCATTTTTCTTGGGAATATGACATACTGAATTGGACTTTTAATGTATCTGCTGCATTGCAACATCACGATACCTCCTCAGGATGGTTATTTTTGGATATTTAGGCCTGCTGTTTATACTGTGTTATCTTATGCATTGTATTTGCCTGGTTTGAGGCTCCTCAATTGGCATTGCCTTCTTCCTTATTTCTGCATTGCTTGTACTCTATGCCTGTAGTAGTGACGATGCCATTAAGCTACTACCTACTGGAGTCTTCCCCATGTTTTTAATTGCTCTTTGGCCTCATGGTCATAGCTTTTTATCAGCACCCATACAAGGTGTATGTGCATTCACTACTGATTGTTATGCCCATTGTTATTCACAAGGTTACTTTTTGAAATGTGTTTTCCTTTAGCCTATGTTTTTATATTGTAGTATGTGTGGACACCAATTTTTTTTCTGCATTTTTTTAGAGACATTTCTTCCTTCCTGGCTATCTGTCTGGACATAATTAGCTCCATTTTTGTGTGTGCTTGTTATTGTTATTGGTATTGGGGATTTTGGTTTCTTTCTTTCTTTTTCTTCAGGGAGCCTGCCCAGTCCAATGTGATTTTTGTGTGCTGATTTCTACCTATTCTTTTTTTCCTGGATGGACTCTTCCGCGCATTTGGTCCCTGATCCTGTTGATCCAAACTTCCTTCTTTTTAATGATGCTGAAAGGGCATCTTTTATTTGCCCTTTAGCATCAAAGGGGGGATTATGAGGGGCAAATAACATGGGCTTTGTTATTTGTTAGCTAACATAGTTAGTTTGTATTTTAATCTGATTTATATTATTTCTTTTAAAGTGATGTTCAAGATTTATTAGCTTTTAACATTCCTAAACTGATAAACAAGTTGGAGACTAGCTCCAGATAAGAAAAGTTTGTTAGTACAATTTGGGGTCTGGCTTATCTCTTGTGAACCTTAAACAACCTTTCTTCTCAGAATTTATTCCCTTTCAGACCTCATTTTAATAAACATGTATGCTGTTATCCTGTCCAATCAACTTTCCTCTTTCAGGTTTCTTTGTTATGTTAACTATAAAAGGGGATGTTAGCTAAAGATCGGGGTTCCCTCTTTGAATGAGGAATCCCTTTGTGGAAAGTTATCACCCATCCCTCTCCCAGAAAAATGAAATACCCTAGGAAATATTGAAAAGGCAGAATGCTATATTTCCCTGGATGTGAAAAGGAAGAAACATGTTTTGTTTCCTGCAGCCTCCTGCCCCCACACCCGTTGTCAATGGGCCATTAAGAAGCCTGAGCTAGTCCACTTTACATAATAAAGAGTTATCCCCTTCAGCTCCAGAGTCATGGGATCAAGGTATGACTGGCCTTACCAAACCTGGACTCAGCCCATGGGAGCCTGGCAATCAATCAGAGTACAGTTCTTACACAGGAACAAGAAACAGATAGGTGGGGCCGAACAGTTGATAAAAAGCCCTGCAAGCCCCTTCCTCAGCCCTTCTCTTCCTGTCCACCAACATTGAAGCATGTGAGCACCTTTTCTGTTCAGGACTCAAGCCATGTGGTCCTGTCCACCATTAAACCCTCCTTCCAAGCAGCCTCCATGTCTCCAGTGTCTTTTTCCTCACTTGGAGCCGAACCCAGAAGGACATTCCTTCCATCAATTGGCGACCACGAAGGGACTCCAAGCTAGCCTAACCAATGGATGTGGCCCAGGTAAAAAAAAAGAAACCCATGCCGGTGCAGACCTCATTGAGTCTGTGGGTGGACTTTTACCTGGTCTTTAGCCATTTGGATCTAGGTTTTAAAGGGGTTTTGAGTTTGAGCTCAAAGGCTGCCTGGAAAGAAGGTGAGTACCTCTAAATTTTAATTCTCTAAAATTTAATTGTAAAGCATGGACAAGCATGGGAAATGTGTGTATGCCTGCATGTGTGTGTGATGAAATCTTTCTCCCAATCACAGCTGGATCTTGGTGACTCTGTGTGTTTTACCAAGAAAGCCTGGAAAGTATTAGGGTCAGGCCAGAGCACAGGACCTTCTGTTAGGGAAAAGAGAGAGTGTGTGAACATGGATGGAAAAGTGAATGAAATTATTTTGTTGTTGTTGCTACTCTTGTACTGTGAAAGCAAAAAAAAAAAAAAAAGCAAAGGCCCAGAAGAGTAAAAAAGAGTGGAAAAGAGTAGAGGTGCCTGGTACTCACTGCAGAGGGGCAGAGGTCCTCACGGATTACCTTTTTGATCCGCAAAACCCAGGTGATTCCCGAGAGAAGGGCCGAATACTTCAATGGGGAATTGAAGTCATTCCCATAATCTTTTTCCCCCCTGAAACCTATGGTGTGTGGTCACGTGGCTAGGCCAAAGTGAGCCCTACATGTAAAGGGTCATGGGAAGCATTCGCTCGCGGGTGCCAGAGATGCCCTCGGAGATTTTCTTAGATGCCAAGATTTTGGCTGAGAGCAAGCAAATTGTGTGAGAAATGGGCTTTGCTGAAAGATGATACAGGAAAACTAATTTGGCTACATAAGGGTACTTAAAAGAAAAGGGAAAAATGTTGGTTTCTGTTCTTTTCTGTTGTCTGTCTCTTTCTCTGTCTTCTATGTAACACCTTTTTTTATTTGTTAAGATTTGTGCCTTCCCTAATTTAACAGATTTGTGCTGGGAATGACTAGGGTGTGCAAACCTGAGAGTTCCTTTCCCCCTTCTTATTTTCTCCTTGTCCTTATGTATATGTGTGTCTAAGTCTTTGTGCACCCTCAAGGTAATTGTAACTATAAAATGTCTCCAATCCAAAAGGACAGGAATTTTAAATTGTTGAAAGAAAGAAAAGAGTAAAGTGGTAGAAATTGCCTTTGCTCAGTTTGTCGGGGCCCAGAAAACTGAGTGAAGGGGGAGGGGAGTCTATATTTTGCATCTGTATGGCCAACAGAAACAGAGTAAAGAAATATTCTTCCTTCCTTCCTTGTACCTTAAAGTAACAACCCAGAAAATGTTTTAAGTTCATTTACAAGAAAAGTTTTGTCCTTGAATTTATTGTGTGTTTAAATGATTTTACCAGTTCATCCCTTTCCCAAAGCATGTGAATCCAGATCCCATTTCTCATCTGTGAGATCCTCATAATGTTACCAGTTTATCTTTTTAGTAACTGAGGGTTTTATTTTTCAAATTGTGCCTGCAAGCAATCTACCCCCTCCCTGCCCCCCCCACCTCTTAATCCTCCAACAATGCCTTTTCTGTGGGGGAGGGAACCTTGTTCTCATGTCTTTCAGCCCTGGAAGATTGTATCCTGTGAGTACAAAGGTGAGTAGAGATTTTTTTTTCCTTTTGGGGAGGAGGAGGAGGAGTGTTGCCTTGTGTGTGCAGGTACAAGATGAAGGGAATTCCTACTAGAGGTTTGCCTTCAACCTGAGTAAAAACTCTCTGCACATCTATCTGGCCAACTACTCTTAGTCCTAAAGTAGAAACCTGGCCTCCAGATTTTTTTTATTTAGATTTTTGTCAACAAATTTGCTGATTTTCTGGCTACCATCAGATGAACTGAAGAGCAGCTCTACTTTATCTAGTAGTAGGTTATGGTCTACTTTATCAAATGCCTTACTGAAGTCCAAGTAAACTATATGGACGGCATTCCTCTGGTCCACTAGTTAAGTCACTTTGTCAAAGAATGCAATAAGATTGGTTTGGCATGATCTGTTTTTGATGAACCCATGTTGGGTTTTGGCTATTATTTTGTTTGCTTCTAGGTGTTCGCTAATTCGTTTCTTGATTATCTTCTCCAGAATCTTTCCTGATATTGAGGTCAGGCTGATTGGTCTGTAGTTTCCTGGATCTATTTTTTTAAAATCTTTTTTGAAGATGGGAACCACATCTGCTCTTTTCCAGTCCTCTGGCAGTTTCCCAGGGCTCCAGGATCTCTGAAAGCTCAGTGGTTCCGAGATCTCATCTGCCAGTTCCTTCAGAACCTTGGGGTGCAGTCCATCTGGTCCTGGTGATTTGAACTCGTCTAGGGTAGACAGGTGCTCACTTACTATTTTCTTCCCTATTTCAACTTGAGTTCCTAATCTAATTTTGTGGTGCTGTTTTGAATAGGTTGGATTGTTTTATCACTTTGTGTAAAGACAGATACAAAAAAAAAAGAGTTAAATTGTTCTGCTTTCTCCCTGTTGCTTGTCACCTTCTTGCCCCTTTCTCCCAGCAGTGGACCAATTGTTTCCTTAACTTTTTTCTTGTTTTTAACATGTTGGAAGAAGCTTTTTTTGTTAATTTTTACTTTTGTGCAAGTCTTTTTTCATTGTGAGCCTTAGCTTTCCTCACTTCATCTTTGTAGGCTCGGGCTATTTGTTGATATTCTGCCTTAGTTATGTCCCCCTCTTTCCACTTTTATACTTTTTTGTCTTTCAATTTGTCAGAGTGTTCTTTATGCAGCCATGCTGGTTTCTTTTGGGAGCTGTTATTTTTCTTCTTCATTGGTATTGCGCTAGACTGAGCTTTTATAATCTCATTTTTCAACATTTTCCAGGCTTCCTGAGTTGTTTTCCCCTTGAGGATTCTCATCCATGGAATTTTTTCCAAGCTCTCTCTAAGTTTATTGAAATTAGCTCTCCTAAAGTCTAAGACTCTAGTTTGACTTTGTTCTACTGCTTGTGTTTGTATAATGTTGAATTCCAATATTACATGGTCACTTGCCCCAGGGTTCCTGTGGCTCCAACACCTTCTATCAGGTATTAGTGAGAATTAATTCCAATATGGCTGATCCCCTTGTTCCCTTCCCTACTTTTTGGGAAGCAAAGTTGTCTGCTAGGTCTGCTAGGAACCTGCTAGATCTTCCACTTGGTGCAAGGTTTTGATAAATGGAAAAAGGTTTGAATTTCCCAGCTGGGAGAAAGTCACCAGCTGAGTGAATGAAGTTGGGATGGAAGCGAGCTGCGTTTGAAAGCAAGTTGTCTTTATTATATCAGGAAAGCAAGACCAACAGTGATGTGGGTCAGCATTCCTGGGTGAGCTGACCCCTGACATATAGTGAATGTACATTTTTATACCATTTTCCTCTTTGAAGTCCTTTTGTTTTCTTTGTGCTATTGTTTTATCACTTTTTGTGTGTGCCTTTGCTAATGGTTCTAATCCTGTCTTGTGCTTTCTTATTCTTCTGCCCTAAAGTACTTCCCATGGGGCAGAGATGAGCCCTAGTGTCTTCTATTGTATTTCCTATTTTTACATTTTCACCCCGAGCTAATGAATCTTTGTTGTCACTCTGATCTTTTGCTATTTTAAAGGTAACTTCTTCCTATGCTTCCTGGGTCTTTTGTATTATTTTGTACTCTGCAACTATTTCTAATGGCCCTGATATCCTGGTAATTATTCTCAGGAAGTTTTGTTTAGAATGTATGCTGGCTTTGTTATTCTAGTGACTTCCAGTTTGGTTATGGGCTGTATTGGTCTTCCTAATACAACACTGTCCTGGTGAAGTTCCCTTCCCACAGTTTGTTTCCCAGTTGATGTCTGTGTAGTTAAAATCCCCCATTACTATTGTGGTGTGCCTCTTACATATCTTAGTTAGCTGGCTGGCAAAAAAAAAAAAAGTTCATCTGTTTCCTTTGATTGGTTGGGTGGCCTGTAGTATATCCCTATGGCAATGTCATTACCCCAGCCCCCAACCTTTAATATTGACCCAAATGCATTCAAGATAGTTCTCATTGTTGGACTTCCGCTTCCGCCTTCCAGTGGCGACGGACGGGTCCTGGACTCGTCCGCCGCTTTGTCCTTTTTTCTGCCCCCCGACGGGGGCGAGACGCCCCACCTTGGGGGTCTTCCGTAGGGTTGGCTTGCTGGGGCCGTTTTTTTCCCTTCGGCGGTGGGGAAGCGACCCTTGTCTTCGACCTAGGTGAAGAGAGGCTGGCTGCGGGGGGAGACGCCTCGTCTCTTCCTTCGCCAATGGAGAACGGTAAAGCTTTGTGAATGTGGAGAGAGCCGGACGTTCGGGTCGGAAGGCTCTCCCGAGGCTCGGCTGCGAGGTGAAGAGTGAGTGTTTTTTTTTATTTCGTCTTTGCTGGCAGCGCTGGACTAAAGAGCTTGGAGGGGGGTGTTTTGTTCGTTAAACCCCCCCTCGGATTTAAAGCGGCGCTCGGAAATGGCTCCTCATTGCGAGGAACCGGATTTTTTCTATGTGGATTGCCTGGAACTTAATGAAAGCAAGTGAAAGTGGTATGCGGCTTGCTTTTTTACAATGTTTCTAAGTTCGACTGGCTTGCAACAACTTTTCTTTTGAAACTTTCTCCGGCTGGCTCTCAGTTTGGGCGGTGGAAAATGGCTACTCTTTGTTCCTGAATGACTATTTCATTTATGGAAAATTACCAGCATTTACTTGTGATTTGGACTTCCTCTTGCCATTAATGAAGATTTTTTTGGATTAATTGATTCCTTGTCTGGAGTGCCTTTTCTACTATAATTATTGATTTGGAAAAGTGTTTCTCTTCTGGTTTTTGAACTTTCTACAACCCTGACCTGAAACTTTCATCTCCTGACTTGCCTCAGCGGCCCCACCCAAAAAACGCCATTTTAGTGGCACTGACTTTAACAGCTAACCATGGCACAAAAATCAGAACTGGCAGGTTTGGAACAAAGAATGTCTTCTCTGGAATCTGTATTACAAACTTTGGTGCAAGAGATCAAGGCTCAGAGAGAAGAAAATAGTAATTTTAAGAAGGAACTTCTGGAAACACGGAAGCAAGTGTGGGAGAACACACAGAAGACTGAAGAGTTGGAAGGGGGGTTGGCTGGGGCAAAGGGAGAGCTTAAAAATGTTACTAATGAGGTTGTAGAAATAAATGGGCATATGTCTAGGATTGATATGGAAAGGATGACATATTTTTTAAGATTTCAGAATATTTCTGAGGAACTGGGTGAGTGTCTCCCTGAACTCATGAGTACAATTTTAGCAGATTATTTGCATAAACCTAAGGATGAGGTCAGGGGGGACATTGACCTAGTTTACAGAATAAATTCCGCATATGCCAGGATAAATGAAGTACCCAGAGAGATACATGTTAAATTTGTTAAAAGGTCAACCAGAGAGGAAATTTTGAAGGCGCAGAGAGGGGGGCCGTTAATTTACCAACAAAAGGTTGTCGTCATCTTGAAGCAGATCCCAAAAAAGATTAGGGAGATGAGAAGGAGGTATTCCTTCTTATCCAAAAAATTGTTTGATCACGGGATTTGGTTCAAGTGGGCGATGCCCGAAGGGATGCTGGTGTTCTGGGAAGGAGGAAGAGTAAGGATTAAAACAGTTGTTGAGGCGGAAGCCTTTCTTAAAAAACATTCCTCTATCCTGGGGGAAGATCCAGGGGGGACGGAGGGGGCCACGGCCCCGCCCACTGGGGGCCAGGAGGGAGAAAAAGAAGATACAATTGCCAAGAGGCTTAGATCCAAAAAATGACTTTGCTTGCTTTTTTTCTTTTTTTATTAACTTTTTTTAACCTTTTTGTACCAGGATGTTTGTACAAGTCTGCCAGCATAGAATGGGAAATGTATGATGTATTTACTTATCTTTATCTTGTAGTATTTTTTGATAAATTTTCTTACCAATATTTTATTATGTAGCCTGGGAAGGGCCAAGGACTCCGACGCAAAGGTTCTCAAAATGTTTCTGTAACCCCTACCTTACCCTTTGGAAAATTGTAAAAACCAATAAAACTTTTTCAAAACGAAAGATAGTTCTCATTGTTGTGCTCTATTTCTGTAGAGATGTAGGTATTTCTTATATATAATGCAACTCCTCCTCGTTTATTTGGTCTATTTCTATTAAATAACTTAAATCCTTCTAGCTGTATGTTCCATTTGTGGGTTTCATCTCACCAAGTTTCTGTAATGGCAACAATATCATATCTGCCCTCTTTTACTTGAATTTCTAATTCGCCCTGTTTACTCCTCATACTCTGTGCATTGGTGTATAGACATTTGAGTCCATTTTGATTGACCCTGTGTTTACTATCTGCATAAACTGTGTTATGCCTGACTGTCCCTATTTTCTTGCCACTTCTATGGTTCATGTACATGGTTTGGCACTCACTATTAAATGCTTGATTATGCTTGATAGCTGGATTGATAGTCTTACCCGCACAAGCATCTATGTTATATGTACTTATAGCCCTATGAATTTTAGATTGCTGGGGACAGAGATGTTCTGTACCTATCCCCACTGTTCAGTTTAAATGTTTATCCAGAAAATCTGTGAATTTAATGCCAAGTAACTCAGCCCCTTTCTTGGATGGGTGCAAACCATCTCTTTTGTACAGTTTTTCATTGGACCAGCTGCAGACATCATGACTAAGACCATCACCTTTTGTCTGAATATTCGGATAAATTGTAATAAAAATGATCTTCCTGTCTCGGTTTGTCTCATTGGAAAATATGCACACCGAGGCATGAGCCTAGAAATGTCATATTTGGCCATCACAAGTCATGGCTTGAACTATCTTGCTTTGCATGTGATGAGTCTTATCTCATATATTAGTTATATGCGAGACCGTCTCCTGCCCCATACATCCCTCAGACCGATACGCTCCCACAGAGAGGGCCTTCTCAGGGTGCCGTCGGCCGGACAATGCCGACTGGCGACACCCAGGGGAAGGGCCTTCTCTGTGGCGGGCCCTGCCCTATGGAACGACCTACAGTATTACAGTAGTCGAGTCGGGACATCACGAGGGCCTGAGTGACTGTGCGAAGGGCAGCCCGGTCCAGTAAGGGGCGCAATTGGCACATCAGGCGAACCTGATGAAACGCCTCCCTGGCCACGGCCGCCACATGGTCTTCCATGGACAGCCGGGAATCCAGGAGGACACACAAATTGCGCGCCCTCTCCACGGGGGCCGGTGTTTCGCCCCCAATGGCCAGAGTTGGAGTAATCTGGCTGAACCGGGGTGCCGGAAACCACAGCCACTCAGTCTTGGACGGGTTGAGCTTGAGTTTGTTACTACCCATCCAGATCCGTACGGCTTCCAAGCACCGGGACATCACCTCAACGGCATCGTTGGGGTGGTCTGGGGTGGATATGTACAGCTGAGTATCATCAGCGTACAGATGATATCCCACCCCAAAACCACGGATGATCTCACCCAGCGGCTTCATATATGTTTTTGAATAGGAGGGGCGAGAGGACCGACCCCTGAAGAACCCCGCAAATGAGAGGCCTCGAGGCCGACCTCTGCCCCCCTGCCAACACATATTGCGACCGACCAGAGAGGTAGGACGAGAACCACCGCAAAACGGTGCCTCCCAGCCCCAACCCCCCCAGTCGGTGCAATAGGATACCATGGTCGATGGTATTGAAAGCCGCTGAGAGGTCTAACAGGACTAGGATAGAGGAATATCCTCTATCCCGCGCCCTCCAGAGATCATCCACCAACGCGACCAATGCCGTCTCGGTGCTGTGACCGGGTCGGAAGCCGGACTGGCGCGGGTCTAGATAATCAATTTCCTCCAGGTGTCGCGGAAACTGTTGGGCCACCACACTCTCAACAACCTTCGCTAGAAAGTGAAGGTTGGAGACAGGACGAAAGTTCTCCAATAATGCTGGATCCAGGGACGGCTTCTTGAGGAGGGGCCTCACTACCGCCTCTTTCAAGATGGCGGGCAAAAACCCCTCACTCAAAGATGCGTTGACAATGCCTTGGAGCCAGCCTCGTGTCGTCTCCCAGGATGCCAGTACAAGCCAGGAGGGACACGGGTCCAATAAACATATGGTAGCCTTAAGTCTCTTTGACAACCTGTCCATATCCTCGGTAGTAACAAAGTCAAACTCCTCCCAGAATGGAGCCTCAAGACCAACCTCGGACAATCCGACTGGACCACTCTCGATGGAGGGTAACTCATTCCGAATCCGAGTGATTTTATCCTGCAGATAAATCCCAAATTCCTCTGCTCGTCCCTGCAGAGGGGCTTCCTGCGGCCTCTGGTGAAGGAGGGAGCGGGTCACCCCAAACAGGGCGGCAGGACGGTTATCTGCGGATGCAATAAGGGTGGCACAATACTCACATTTGGCCACTCTTATCGCCACTAAGTAAGTCCTAATATGGATTCTCACTAGTGTTCGGTCGGCTTCGGAGTGAGAGGCTCTCCATCTGCTCTCTAGGCGTCTCTTGTGGCGTTTCATCTCCCTCAGCTCCTTGGTAAACCAAGGAGCCTGCGTGACTCGTCGCCGCAAGAGAGGCCGCAAGGGCGCGACTCGGTCCAAGGCCCCAGTGGCCGCACTTAACCATGCGGCCACCAGGTCCTCAGTCGAGTCACGGGGCAAGTCCACAGGCATTGGCCCAAGCTCCCTCTGGAACCTTACCGGGTCCATCAGGAGCCTGGGGCAGAACCATATAGGAATATTCGGCTCCGCCTCCCCGCGGTGGGGTGCGGCGATTGGAAAGTCCAGCCGAAGGAGAGCGTGATCTGTCCATGAAAGGGGTGTGATGACTAAATTCCCTATTCCCAGATCACTACTCCACTGTCCCGAGACGAAGATTAAGTCCAGGGTTTGTCCACCCTCGTGAGTAGGGCCTAAAACTACCTGGGTCAGGTCCATGGCTGTCATGGAAGCCATGAACTCCCGAGCTACTCCAGAGGTCTCGCCTACTGACGGCAGGTTAAAGTCCCCCATGACCAAAAGTCTGGGGGTCTCAACCGCCGCCTCGGCTATCACCTCTAGGAGCTCGGGCAGGGCTGTTGTTGCATAGCGAGGAGCCAGGTATGCAACTAACACGCCCATCTGCCTCCCTAGGCCCCATTTCACAAGGAGGGACTCACACCTGGTCGTCTGAGGGATCGTGGTCTCCTTTGGCTCAAGACCTTCCCTAATCATAATCGCCACCCCCCCACCCCTCCCCAGGGCCCTAGGCTGATGGAAGGCTCGGTAGCCTGGCGGGCACATTTCTACAAGGGGTAAACCCCCCTCGAGGCCCAACCAGGTTTCCGTTATACCCACCAGGTCCGGGTCCCCCTCTGACACGAGGTCATGAATGAGGGGGGCTTTGTTCACCACGGACCTGGCGTTGCATAACATCAGCCTAGGGCCCCGGCTCTGTGGTCCTTGCCCACCTAGTCTGCGATGGGAGCACGGGGAGTCGGAGCGCGTGACCTCCTGTAACCAGCAGCCCCGGTCCTCCGACCCCATCCGTCTCCCACCGCCCCTGCCCCTCCCCAGAACCGAACTAATGGTCGAAACCTCAGTGGAAACGACTCTACATGGGGCTTCCCTTGAGGTGCACTCGAAAGCTACAGTTAGTGCAGAATGCAGCCGCGCGGGTGATTACGGGAGCCTCTAGATGCTCCCATATAACACTGATCCTGCGCGAGCTGCACTGGCTTCCTGTGGTCTTTCGGGTGCGCTTCAAGGTCCTGACGACCATCTTCAAAGCGCTCCTAGCTACATGCGAGACCGTCTCCTGCCCCATACGTCCCTTAGACCGATACGCTCCCACAGAGAGGGCCTTCTCAGGGTGCCGTCGGCCGGACAATGCCGACTGGCGACACCCAGGGGAAGAGCCTTCTCTGTGGCGGGCCCTGCCCTGTGGAACGACCTACCCCCTGAACTCCGTACCATTACTGACCTCCACCTCTTCCGCCAGTGTTTAAAAACACATTTGTTTCATCAAGCCGGCCTTGCATAGCCTCCGCTGTTGACTAGTTTAGTTTTAATTGGTTTTAGCACAGGATTTCATATTTAATAGGCTTTTAAAATTTTATATTTTTGTATTGTTTTGTATATTATTTTAATTTTCCTGTGCGCCGCCCTGGGTCCTTTTGGAGAAGGGCGGGATATAAATCGAATAAAATAAATAAATAAATAAATACCCCCAGAACTCCGTACCATCACTGACCTCCGCCTCTTCGGCCAGTGTTTAAAAACACACCTCTTTCATCAAGCCGGCCTAACATAACCTCCGCTGGGACTAATGTAGATAGTTTTAATTGGGGATTTTAATTGGTTTTAGCACAGGGCTGATATTTAATAGGTTTTTTAAATTTTTTGTATTATTTTGTATGTATTTTAAATTCCTGTGCGCCGCCCTGGGTCCTTCTGGAGAAGGGCAGGATATAAATCAAATAAATATAAATATAATATAAATATAAATATAGTTTCAAGTTTTAAGTTGCATTACTGAAATAAATGAACTTTTGCACTATATTCTAATTTTTTGAGTTTCACCTGTAGAAGCAATGAAAACCATGCAACAGTATCTAGAGCCAAGCAACACCTTTGATATCACAAAGAATGCCATGTAATACCTTCTTTCTTCTCACTGATTCCAACATTTTGGGCCTCTGACCACTTTTTAACTATTTCTCTACAAAATTATTGTAACACATCTTCATCCTGATCAAGAACAGAGAAATTACTCAGTTGAATGAAGAAAATCCTATTTATCACAAAAGTATGCTCTGCAATGTGAAATGATCTGCTAAAGATGCAAATATATGCTTTTGTATAATTTTGTAATGTTGGAAGAAATGTCCTTCTGGGTTCAGTTCCAAGTGGGGAAAAAGACTGGAAACATGGAGGCTGCTTGGAAAGATGGTTTACTGGTGGGCAGGATCACATGGCTTGAGCTCCTGAACAGAAAAAGGGATCACATGCTTCCAGATGTTGGGTGAAGAAGAAAAAGAGACTGAGATGCTGAAAGTTCCTGGTTTTATGCCCTCTCTGGCCTTTGATCTTGTATTCTGATTGGTTGTCAGACTCCCATGGGGCCATGCAGGGGCAACTCTGTAGGCTGTGTTTTGAGCCCAAGTTTGGTTGAGCATTGCTTCTTCCCAGGTGTTCTGTGGTGAGATGGGTAAAGGGCTAATACTATCATGCCTTAATCCCATCACCCTGGAGCTGAAGGGGGGAGATCTTTGTTATGCAGAATAAACTGGCCCAGGCATTTTAATGGCACATTGACAAAGGTGGGGGCTATTAAGAGTGAGTCTGCTTCCTGCCTAAAAACATGTTTCTCCATTTCTGATCTAGGGAAATATAATCTGCCTTTTCAATATTTCCCAGGATATTTCATTTTTCTAGGAGAGGCGTGGGTTTTAACTTCCTACAGTAATTATACTATCAAAGATTGCAAGTGTGTCGTAATAGGGAAACTCTTAATGTTAATTGATGCCAGCTTTATTACAGAGCCTGATGATTTGGTGAAAGGATTCGTTCATATAGAAAAGTTTATTTTAGACTATGGACTGATTTAAACAGGTTCCTAATAAAAACTGAGAATCGCTTCAATTGTAGCAGGAGAGAAATGGAATAAATATATGACTATCAGAACAAGAGATAACTTAGAATTTTGTGACTCACAGGAAAGTACTTTTAAACAACAGTTACATAAAAGCAGACTGGTAGGCTATGAATGCAATTATCTGTAAGATGACACAGGCAACCTATTGTACAACAAAATAGAATTATTCCCCTTCCTAGTTTTGGATAGCATACAAGTAACTAAAGCAATTGACGCTCTTAAAACTGATACCAATAGGAGGACCATTGAAATATCAAGGAAAAGAAATTACCATTTTGAAGCAAATTCCAAAAACAATTAGAGAGATAAGAAGGAAATATTCCTTCTTGTCCAAAAATTATACAAAAAAGGAGTTTGGTTCAAATGGTTACTACCTGAAGGAATGTTGGTCTTCTGGGAGGGAGGTAGAATTAGAGTTAAAACAATAGGAGAGGAGGAGGCCTTTCTCCAAAAGCACTCTTCACTCCTAGGAGATGAAGAAGAGGGAACGGGAGGGGCCCATCGGGAAGGAAGAAGAAGAATCAATAGCAAAAAGACTCAGGTCTCAAAAATGATTTTGTATGAGTTTATTACTGTGATTTTTAAAAAGGGATGGTAAGGAAAAACAAGATTGAATGTATGAATTATACAAGGTAAATATATGTATGCTTACCCTTTGCTTTTTTGTAAAAAAAAAGTATTTGTATGGAGTTTTGGAGGGGAACACCACCTCCGACATGGAAGCCACTAAAATGTCATTACATACCCTATAACCCTTTTTCCCATGCATATTGTAAAAACCAATAAAAAATGTTTTTCAAAAAAAACCTGATACCAATAAAAGACATTGCAGACCCATTCTATTCTGAGTGCTATAAAGTATTTGTAAGAATACTGATAGAAAAATGGTGTCCGGTTCCGGCTTCCAGCAGCGACGGGCGAGCCTAGGACTCGCTCGCCGCTTTGTTTCTTTTCCTGCCCCCCCCACGGGGGCGAGACGCCCCTTCTTGGGGGTCTCCCGTAAAGCCGGCTTGCCTGGGTCGCTCTCCCCCCGCGGCAGCAGGGAAGCGACCCTTGTCTTCGGCTTAGGTGGAGGAGGACATGTTGCGGGGGGTTTCCCCTTCGCCAACGGTGGACGGCATCGCTTCGTGAACATGGAGAGAGCTGGCCGTTCGAATCAGAAGGCTCCCCGGGGCTTTGGCTGCAAGGTGGAGAGTGAGTGATTTTAAACATTTTTTGCTGTCAGCCTGGGCTGAAAGAACTTGGAGGGGGGTGTTTGCTTGTTGAACCCCCCCTTGGACTTAAAGCGGCGCTTGGAAATGGCTCCTCGTTGCGAGGAAGCGGATATCCTTAACCCGGACTGTTTTGAAACAAGGGAAAGTGATCTGCGGCTTGTCTTTTAACAATGTATCTAGGTCTGGCTGGCTTGAAACAATTTTTCTTTTACCACTCTCCCCTTCTGGCTCTGAGCTTGGGCGGTGGAAGATGGCTCCCCTTTGTTACTTATGGAAAATTACCAGCATCTTTTTGTGATTTGGACTTCCTCTTGCTATTAATGAAGAAATTTTGGGGATTAAGTGATTCCTTTTCTGGAGTGCCTTCGCTATTATACTTATTGATTTGGAAAAGTGTTTCTCTTCTGGTTCCTGAACTTTTTACAACCCTTTCATCTCCTGATTTGCCTCAACGGCCCCACCCAAAAACGCCATTTTAGTGGCACTGACTTTAACAGCTAACCATGGCACAAAAATTGGAACTGGCAGGTTTAGAACAAAGGATGGCTTCTCTGGAATCTGTGATACAAACTTTGGTGCAAGAAATCAAGGCCCAGAGAGAAGAAAATAGTAACTTTAAGAAGGAACTTCTGGAAACACGGAAGCAAGTGCAGGAGAACACACAGAAGACTGAAGAGTTGGAAGGGGGGCTGGCGGGGGCAAAGGGAGAGTTTAAAAAGGTTACCAGTGAGGTTGTAGAATTAACTGGGCATGTGTCTAGGATTGATTTTGAAAGGATGACATATTTTTTAAGATTTCAGAACATTTCTGAGGAACCTGGTGAATGTCTCCCTGAACTCATGAGCACAATTTTAGCAGATTATTTACATAAACCTAAGGATGAGATCAGAGGGGACATTGACCTTGTTTACAGAATAAATTCTGCATATGCCAGGATAAATGAAGTACCCAGAGAGATACATGTTAAATTTGTTAGAAGGTCAACCAGAGAGGAAATTTTGAAGGCGCAAAGAGGGGGACCGTTAATTTACCAACAAAAGGAGGTTGTCATCTTGAAGCAGATCCCAAAAAAGATTAGGGAGATGAGAAGGAGGTACTCCTTCTTATCCAAAAAATTGTTTGATCACGGGATCTGGTTCAAGTGGGCGATGCCCGAAGGGATGCTGGTGTTCTGGGAAGGAGGAAGAGTGAGGATTAAAACAGTTGCTGAGGGGGAAGCCTTTTTAAAAAAAATTCCTCTTTGCTGGGGGAAGATCCAGGGGGGGCAGGGGGGGCCACGGCCCCGCCCGCTGGGGGCCTGGAAGGAGAGATAGAAGACACAATTGCCAAGAGACTTAGATCCAAAAAATAACTTTGCCTTGATTTTTGAGTAATATTGTATAACATGTGTATCTGGATTTTTGCAAATGACTGACAGCATTGAACTGAGAATTTAGAAATATGTACTTGTTTTCACCTTGTAGTTTTATGGAAAATGCTTTTTGTTACCAATTTATTATGAAGCCCCGGAAGGGCCAATGACTTCGACAAGAAAGCTCTAAAAATTTCTTTGTATCCCTTACCCTACCCCAGTGGTCGGCAAACCGTGGCTCGCGAGCCACGTGCGGCTCTTTAGCCCATCACGTGTGGCTCTTCCTCCGCCCAGCCAACACAGGCGGAGTCCATTTGCTGCCTCGGAGTCCTGCGACACACTGCTCCCGCCGCCCGAGGTTTCCTGGTGAGTGCATTGGGAAGGGCATGGCGGCCACTTGGCTGCTTCCCAGAGGCTTCGTTGGGGGGTGGGGGAAGGCGACCGATGGCCGGTGGATGAGCCATCTGCGAGGGAGGACTGCTGGGCGCCACAGGGGTGCTTCCCAGCCGGCATGGGAGCCACGAGGCTGCTTCTCCGAGGGTTCGTTTTTGTGGGGGGGGGGGGGAAGGAAATCGGCAGCCAGGGCGGACTGCTGGGCTCCACAGGAGCGCTTCCCAGCCAGCATGGGAGCCACGAGGCTGCTTCTCCGAGGGTTCGTTTTTGTGGGGGGGAAGGAAATCGGCGGCCAGGGCGGACTGCTGGGCGCCACAGGAGCGCGTCCCAGCCAGCATGGGAGCCACGAGGCTGCTTCTCCGAGGGTTCATTTTTGTGGGGGGGGGAAGGAAATCGGCGGCCAGGGCGGACTGCTGGGCGCCACAGGAGCGCGTCCCAGCCAGCATGGGAGCCACGAGGCTGCTTCTCCGAGGGTTCGTTTTTGTGGGGGGGAAGGAAATCGGCGGCCAGGGCGGACTGCTGGGCGCCACAGGAGCGCGTCCCAGCCAGCATGGGAGCCACGAGGCTGCTTCTCCGAGGGTTCGTTTTTGTGGGGGGGAAGGAAATCGGCGGCCAGGGCGGACTGCTGGGCGCCACAGGAGCGCTTCCCAGCCGGCATGGGAGCCACGAGGCTGCTTCCCCGAGGGTTCGTTTTTGTGGGGGGGAAGGAAATCGGCGGCCAGGGCGGACTGCTGGGCGCCACAGGAGCGCTTCCCAGCCGGCATGGGAGCCACAAGGCTGCTTCCCCGAGGGTTCGTTTTTGTGGGGGGGAAGGAAATCGGCGGCCAGGGCGGACTGCTGGGCGCCACAGGAGCGCTTCCCAGCCGGCATGGGAGCCACGAGGCTGCTTCCCCGAGGGTTCGTTTTTGTGGGGGGGGGGGGGGGGAAGGAAATCGGAGGCCGGTGGATGAGCCATTGGGATGGGTGAGCAGGGAGGAATGCTGGGCGCCCCAGAGTCTTTTCCCCGGAGCCGTTGGCGCCCCTTCCCGGCCCTGATGCCCTTGATGGCTACCAGGAGGAGGAGGAGGGTTTGGGCCGTGTGGGAGCCCAAAAACGTTCCCAGCTTCCTGAAATCTGAGAACAATTTAGGAAAGACCGAGGATAAAGCTGGCTGGAGATCCACGGCCCTCTTGCTCATGGAATTCACAAACTTGATGCTTCTTTCCTACCATAAGGGAAAGCAATAAACTTTTTATTACTTCTTTTCCTTATATCCAATAATAGTTGGCTTTGTTTTGTGGCCAATTTAATACTACTTTGCACCACCAAATTGGTGTCCTCAAATGATTTTTCTATTTTTCTGTTGGGAGCCGCCTGAACGTTAAGCAAATAAGAGGTTTTAAAGTGTTACCATTAAGTTTTCATTGCCTGCTCTCTAGTACAGGGGTCTGCAAAGTTGGTTGAGGAATTCTGGGAATTGAAGCCCACCAGTCTTAAAAGAGCCAACGTTTCAGACCCCTGCTCTAGTAGTTTGCTGTAATTAATCTCTACTTGTTTTAATTACTGGGGTTAGAGCAGGATTTAAGAAGAGAGAAAGAAAACATATTTTCTTTTCTTGCAGCCTCCTGTGAACAGCTAATACACAGTGCTTGTGTAGCATTAAGCTTTGCTTCTGGGCCTTCTCCTCGCTAGGTAAGTGAGCCAGGAAGAATGACAGATGAATCATATTCTCTTGGTCTGCCACACTGCCCATAACTTTGATAATGTGTGAAGAAAGGAGCTTAAGAGAATTTTTCAGAAGCTTATTAGGCCCCCAAAGGCTTCTGTTGTAGTAACAACACTAAAGACACAGTAACAGTTAGGACCTTGGGGGGGGGGTAGATGGGCCTATGGATGCTAGACCCCTCCTGGTCAGTTTCTGGTTCCAGGGAAGCCAGAGGGGCTGCAGTTTTATTATTATAAAATGAAACTTTTTTTTTAGGTGCCCTGTTTTGAAATGGCTACAAAGAAAAAGCAAAGAAAAACAGAAGATGAAAACCGTGAATTTAAAGTTGAATGGACCGAGACTTTCGCGTTTATTCAAAACTTAAATGGCCTTCCGACCTGTCTTATTTGTCAGGAAAAATTGGCGCATAACAAGAGATCAAATTTGGAGAGACACTTTACAACCAAACACATGTCATTTAATGCTAAATATCCTGTTGGTGATGCAAGGAAGAAAGCAGTTGAGGAACTTCAGAAGAATAAAAAAAAAGCAAGTTCTGTATTTAATTACTGGATGCAATCTTCCAACAATGCTAATATTGCAAGTTTTGTGGTTAGTGAAGAGATTGCTAAGAGAGGAAAACCATATACAGACGGTGAATACATAAAAACCTGTTTTATAAATGCATCTGAAGAGCTATTTCGGGATTTTAAGAACAAGGCAGATATTCTAAAAAAAATTAAAGAGTTACCATTGTCTGCTAAAACAGTGAAAGATAGAGCAGTCAAAATGTCTTCAAATATAACCAACCAGCAAGTCGAAGATCTTAAATTGGTTTCAGCTTTATCAATAGCAGTTGATGAATCTTGTGACATATGTGATACAGCACAAGTTTCACTTTTTGTAAGATTTATTTCATCTAAAGGTCCTAAAGAAGAACTTTTAGGATTATTACCACTCAAAGGTCAAACACGTGGAGAGGATATAGCAAATGCTGTAATTGAGTGCATGGGAAAACATCAACAGATGGGGCAAAAAGTATGACCGGCGTAAGAAATGGGTTTGTCGCTATTTTGAAACAAAAAATTAATCACGAGATACTTACCTACCATTGCATCATCCATCAAGAAGCTCTTTGTGTGCAATCATTTCCAGAAGAAATTTGCAAAGTTATGGAATTGGTGATTAAGATTGTCAACTCCGTTATAGCTAAAGCTCTTAATCATCGCCAATTTAAATAATTTTTAGTTGAAATGGACAGTGAGTATGCAGATCTTCTGCTGTATAACAAGGTACGTTGGTTATCAAGAGGAAAAGTTTTGAAACGTTTCGCTTCCTTATTAACAGAAATTAAAGCATTTCTCCTTGAGAAAGGTATTCACTATCCAGAACTAATGAACGATCAGTGGATCCAAAGATTTTATTTCATGGTAGATGTTACATCTCATCTAAATCAGCTTAATTATAAACTACAGGGGAAAGGAAATACAATTTTTTCGATGTTAGAAGAAGTTATTTCATTCGAAAACAAATTATCGCTTTTTGCTCAAGATTTTGAAAGAGAAACTTTGATTCACTTTCCAAGCCTGTTGAAACATCGTCAAGAAAATAATTCTGATATTGACATTTGCTATTTCAAAACAACACTTTTAAATATGAGGGAAGCTTTTCTCAACAGGTTTCGGGAATTCAGAAACAGCAAAGCAACGTTAGCCTTTGTTAAAAAACCTCTTAATGCTACTGTAACAGAATTAATTTTTTCTCCCTTTAATATTGACATTGGCAACTTTGAAATGCAATTGCTGGATTTAAAAAACAAAGAATTGTGGAGCTCAAAATTTGAACGTCTTTCTGCTGATATAGAAATATTGGAAAAAAACAAATGTGAACTTAGTTCACAGCACAAGTGGTCTGCTTTGAAAGACCTGGAGAAGGAAGATATGTTGATTTTTAACACCTGGAATAGTATTCCTGACTCATATGATCAACTGAAAAAGCTAGCGTTTGCTGTTCTTTCCATATTTGGGTCTACATATTTATGCGAACAATCATTTTCAAGCATGAACCTTATCAAGAGTAAATCGAGAAATCGTCTTATTGATGAGAACCTGGAATCGTGCCTAAAATTAAAAACAACAACATACAAACCTGACTTACCCAAACTTTCCAAGGAGATGCAAGGCCATTGTTCACATTAGTGTTTGTCAGTCATTGCCATTATTTAATTTTATGGATGTTGTAATGTAAATTGTAAAGAATTTAATTTTATCAATAAATAATATTGTTATTAAATATGATATCACGTTTTATTCAACACCTATAGTTTAACCCTTCCGGTTTGCTGCGAAAGAAGATGGTGGCTTAGTCTGGAGCTCTGCATGGTCATGGAGTTCGTTGGCTTTGCTTTCGTGCCCCCAGCCCCCGTTTTACCTTTCTGGAGGGCTGAGATCAGTGAGAGATCCACCCTGGCTTACCAGGGTGAGGTTTGAAGCTGTTATAGGAGTGTAGACGACACCGCCGGCGGTGAGAGAGCCGGAGCTGGGGGGGGGGGGCGTCCTCGGCGTCCTCGGCGTTTTCGCGGGGGCGGTGGATGCCCTGCCGCGTCGGAAGCCCGAAGGGAGAGAAACGGCCGGACGATGGCTGGGGATGGCCGGAGAGGGCTGTGAGAGCTGGGATGGCGGTGAGAGCGTCTGGAGACCAGCAGCAGCAGCCTGTGGCGAGCCGGGGCGATGGAACGGTGGTGGGAGCACCGAGAGGTCGGCGGCAGCGGCGGCGAGGAGGCGGTGGTGAGAGCACCGGAACGGTGGGTGAGGTCCTCGGCGTCCTGGGGGCCAGAGGGGCAACGATGGACACCGGCCGGGCCGCCGGAGACGAGGCTGGCCTGACGGTGGGAGCGTCGCGAGGCCAGCGATGGAGGCGGTGGCTTGAAGGTGGGGGTGAGAGCCCCAAGATGGCGGTCGATGCTCGCGTTGCCCTCGGCGTCCTAGGGGCAGTGATAGACACCAGCCGGGCCGCAGGAGCCTTAAGATCTTTCATTTCCTCAGAGACTTGTAAGACCTCTCGCCCTATGGGTCCTTTAAGACCCTCGAAGACCTCCCCGAAGTCCTTTTAAGATCTCGAGACTTTTAAGCCCTTTCGCCCTATGGGCTTTGTTAAGACCTTGAAGACCTCCTCCTTGATAAGATCTTGGAACGTAACAGCAATATAGAACTGAACTGAACTAAAATGGAAATTTGTCCTCACTGAAGCACTGAAGCACTTTAAAGCAATTTGATTTTTACCATCTATTTATTCATTTTTAACAACTATCATGAATTTATTTATATCTATTTATTTAGCCAACGATGTCTGAAACAAAATCAATTTTAATTCATGACCAATGCATGTATTCCATTCTTACATGTTATATGCATTTATAGTTATTTATTAATTATTTAATTGTTTATGCCTATGCCAATGTATTCCAGACTAGACCTATTACAGCTGCGAGAGTCTCCGCTCTCGCAGGTTTGGCCCTCCATTCTATCGAGGGCCCGCCTCGATGAAGGATTCATTGATCTGAAGAGGCGGGCGAAACGCGGCCTAAGGGGTTTTTTAGCGGGTAGATTATTGTTAATTTTAGAGGGTACCAGGGAGGGGGGAGGGTATAATCAATCAAACAGAGAGGGCCAGGCTTGCAGTCGACGGAGGGAAGCGGAGGCCGATAGGGGGGGGGACACACAAGTCGTTCCAGTTGGGGGCATACCGATTCAGAGGGTCGTGGGGAGAGGCAGGGCCGAGGGGAGACAAGCTACATCCTCCCGGTTGTTGGCGTGCGGCCGTTGGTTAAAAACGGTCGGGCGCCACAACCCCCGCAAACTAGGTGGTCAGGAAGTACAGAGCCAGGGCCTGCGGCTGATGTTTTGCAATGCCAGGTCCGTTGTCAACAAGGCCCCCCTCATTAGTGACCTTCTGTCAGAGGGGGACCCGGACCTGGCCGGAATAGCGGAGACCTGGTTGGGCCACGAGGGAGGACTCCCCCTCGTTGAAATGTGCCCACCAGGCTACCGCGCTTTTCATCAGCCGCGAGCCCTAGGCAGGGGTGGTGGGGTAGCGGTCATTGTAAAAGAAGGTCTTGAGGCGAGAGAGACCATTGTGCCACAGACTACCGGTTGTGAGTCCCTCTGTGTGAAGTGGGGCCTAGGGAGGCAGTTGGGCTTGCTGGTTGTATACCTGGCTCCCCGCTATGTAGCAGCAGCCCTGCCCGAGCTCCTCGAGGTGATCGCTACGGTGGCAGTGGAGACCCCCAGACTTTTAGTCATGGGGGACTTTAATCTGCCATCGGTGGGCGAATCATCCGAGGTAGCTCGGGAGTTCATGGCTTCCATGACGGCCATGGACCTGACCCAAGTAATTCAAGGCCCCACTCACGAGGGTGGACATACACCGGATCTCATCTTTGTCTCAGGCCAATGGAAGAGTGATCTGGGTATAGGGGATATAGTCATCACGCCCTTGTCATGGTCAGACCACTCACTTCTCCGCCTCGACTTTCCGACCGCTGCTCCCCTCCGCGGGGAGGCGGTACCAGAGTCTCCAATCTGGTACCGCCCCAGGCGCCTGATGGACCCGGATGGGTTCCAGACGGCGCTTGGGCCATTTCCTGTATCCCTGACCCGTGCCCCGATGGAGGACCTTGGATCGGGTCGCGCCCTTGCGGCCTCTCGTGCGGCGGCTAAACACCCAGGCCCCTTGGTTTACCGAGGAGCTGAGGGTGATGAAATGCCGCAAGAGATGCCTAGAGAGAAGATGGAGGTCTACCCGATCTGGATCTGACCGGACACAGGTAAGAGCCCATTTACGGACTTACATTGTGGCGCTGAGAGTGGCCAAACGCCATCATTGTGCCACTCTCATAGCATCCGCAGACAACCGCCCTGCCGCCCTGTTTAGGGTGACCCGCTCCCTCATTCAACAGAGGGTGCGGGAAGCCCCGTTACAGGGTAGAGCAGAGGAATTTGTGATTTTTCTGCAGGAGAAAACCGCTCAGATACAGAACGAGTTAGCCCCCATTCATGGCCCAGTGAGATGCCACAAGGGAGATCTTGTTTGGGAGGAGTTTGACTCCGTTACTTCCGAAGATATGGACAGGTTACGTGGGCGACTGCGAGCCACCACATGTTTACTGGACCCGTGTCCCTCCTGGCTTGTACTGGCATCCTGGGAGGTGACACGAGGCTGGCTCCAAGAGGTTGTCAACGCATCCTTGAGTGAGGGTTCCTTGCCTGCTTCCCTAAAAGAGGCGATGGTGAGGCCCCTCCTTAAGAAGCCCTCTTTGGATCCAGCTCTTTTAAACAACTATCGTCCTGTCTCCAACCTTCCCTTTTTGGCGAAGGTTGTCGAGAGTGTGGTGGCACAACAGTTTCCCCGTCACCTGGATGAAGTTGATTATCTAGATCCGCGCCAGTCCGGCTTTCGGCCCGGGCATAGCACCGAGACGGCATTGGTCGCGTTGGTGGATGATCTCTGGAGGGCCAGAGATGGGGGTTGTTCCTCCATCCTGGTCCTATTAGACCTCTCGGCGGCTTTCGATACCATCGACCATGGTATCCTATTGCATCGGCTGGGGGGGTTGGGGGTGGGAGGCACCGTTTTGCGGTGGTTCTCCTCCTACCTCTCTGGCCGATCGCAATTTGTGTTGGCAGGGGGGCAGAGGTCGACCGCGAGACCCCTCATATGTGGGGTGCCTCAGGGGTCGGTCCTCTCGCCCCTCCTGTTTAACACATACATGAAGCCGCTGGGTGAGATCATCCGTGGTTTTGGGGTAGAGTACCATCTATACGCTGACGACACCCAGCTGTATATATCTACCCCAGACCACCCCAACGATGCCGTAGCGGTGATGTGCCAGTGCCTGGAAGCCGTGCGGATCTGGATGGGAAGTAACGGACTCAAGCTAAACCCGACCAAGACCGAGTGGCTGTGGTTTCCGGCTGCCCGATTCAACCAGCTCACTCCATCGCTGGCCATAGGGGGCGAACATCTTGCCCCTGTGGATGGGGCGCGCAATTTGGGTGTCCTCCTGGATACCCGGCTGTCAATGGAAGATCAGGTGACAGCCGTGGCCAGGAGGGCGTTTTACCAGGTTCGCCTGGTACGCCAATTGCGCCCCCTATTGGATCGGGACGCCCTTCGCACAGTCACTCATGCCCTCGTGACATCCCAACTGGGCTATTGCAACTCTCTCTACATGGGGCTTCCCTTGAGGTGCACCCGGAGACTTCAGCTAGTCCAGAATGCAGCCGCGCGAGCAATTATGGGTACCACAAGGTACACCCATGTAACACCGCTCTTGCGCGAGCTGCACTGGCTGCCTGTCGTCTTCCGGGTGCGCTTCAAGGTATTAATTATCATCTTTAAAACGCTCCATGGCTCGGGACCTAGCTACTTGCGGGATCGGATCCTGCCTCATACATCCTCATGACCGATTCGCTCCCACAGAGAGGGACTTCTCCGGGTGCCGTCCACTAGACTTTGTCAGCGGGCGACACCCAGGGGAAGGGCTCTCTCTGTGGCGGGCCCAGCCCTCTGGAACGACCTCCCTCCCGATATTAGGACCACCACGGACCTCCGCTCCTTCCGTCTTAAATTGAAAACACACTTTTTCTTCCTTGCCGGCCTGGGATAGCTACTCCTCTGTTTTTAGGGGTTTTTTGGGGATTTTTAGTTAGATAGTTTTAATGGGTATTTTAGCACAGGTTACTTAATTTAATTTATTTTTAATGAAATATGTATATAGCCATTGTTCTTATTTCTCCTGTGCACCGCCCCGAGTCCCTGTGGGGAGAGGGTGCGGTTTATAAGAAATAAATTATTATTATTATTATTATTATTATTAACTAAGACTTAATAACAATGTACCTATCTATATAGTTTAAGTTTAAAAAATTTGGCTCTCGAAAGAAATTTCAATGGTTGTACTGTTGATATTTGGCTCTTTTGACTAATGAGTTTGCCGACCACTGCCCTACCCTACTGAAAAAATTGTAAAAACCAATAAAACTTTTTCAATATAAAAAAAAAAGAAAAATGGTGAAAAAAACACAAGAACCCCCCCCCCCCCCCCAATATTCTGTGAATAAGATAGTGGCACGATAAAACCGTACTTATGCCAAAACTAGAGAAATGGGGCTATTCATTTTGGAGACAATCCAGGACAAATATAAGGCAGTCATGCAGTCAACAAAACAGTTCTTGTTCACAAAAACTCACGAAAGCATGATTGTTAGCTTAGGTAGTGTGAGAAAAATATCCCAGATATAATTTCTTCATACCCAAAAAAATGGTCGCAGAGACTATGGTAACAGGAAATAGTTTATTTCACCTGCAGGTGGATTCCCAAGCATGAATGAAAATCCAGGTACAGAGATGCACCTTAAATACACAAGATGATGTATCATATGTGTCATAACTTGGATACAAAAATACAATTGCGTGCACAAAATACAAAGTGAAAAGTACATGGAAATTCCCCAAATGTTCTGAAAACATAAGTGTTCATAGGCCCCAAAGGACCTTGCTTTCCCAGAACTTAAACAATAAGATCATTATCGGCTTCCTGCAAAATATGTCCTGTTACAAAGGAAGTTTCCAAGCTACTTCTGATCAGGTCATTGTAACTTTCTGATTATGCGCGAACCTGTGATTTTCCAAGTAATGGGCTTTTCTAAGCTATTCTAAGTAAGCGAGAAATCTATGCTAAGCATATGTTAGGCCCAAAATGGATTTTCGAAGCCTACCCCAAACCATCAAATTTTAGCCCAAATAATCCAAGATTTTATCCTTATTCTCTCAGGTGCTATAACAGCAACCATTCATATACTGAAAACTGCTTTGAAAATACTTCCCTTGGATATGCTTGCCTAGAATCCTAGGAATTCCCTAAATCATGGCCAAACCATGCGGATTAGGAAGTACAAGAATTGTAAAACTCATCCTGAGGGTGCCAGCATGAGCAAAACTTTTCAAAACAATACACTGTTGATGAAATGAAGGATTCCTCACGGATAGAAGAGTTGAAGGATCAGATGATGGAATGTATGTACAGATGAGGCCCTGGGGATCAGAGGATGGGTCATATGTGGCGATAGGACCCAGGTGTGGATGGAATGGACATGAGAGTGAGGAATATGAATTCTGATAAAACATTTTCTCTTGTCTTCATTTCTTTGCCTTGACAATTAAGAGCTTTGCTCCTTTCCAGTCTCTCTCAGTGAAGAGGGAGGGGTGAGTGGTGAGGTGGTTGCTGCCTCAGGCAAAAGTTTTAAATTGCTTTTACTTTTCTCTGTAGAAAAGTGTTCTTTTATTCTGCTCTGCAATAGGAGGGGCTGCACATTAACAGCGAAACAGAAGTTAGCATCTTAAAACCACTAGCCAGGATATTAGGAACAAGAATAGCTCACTTTTAAGGAAAAATCCCAAAACCCACATAGCTGGCACATTTGCAAGATACCCATGACCTGGGATGAAAAACTGGTGAGGTGACATTTAGCTATTTAACATAACAAGCCTAAGGGTTTAGAGGGCCTGAAGTCCAAATAACCAATCAATATTATCTGTTACATTATTAGGGGGAGGACAAAGGGTTGAACGTGACCATCCCTTGACTAGAAAAACTGCTGTAAGATCCTAATCTTGGCCCTTGGTTAGCTTTTCAAACCGGGGTCCTTATATCTTGGTATCAAAATAAAAGTATAATTCTGCATCACACCTTGCGTCTGGTGACTTATCAGCTTTGACACCAAGCAAGAGCCCAGTTTTGGGGACAACAGACTATAGTCATCCCCATATTTGTAACTAGCTGTACCCGCCACACGTTGCTGTGGCCAAGTTTGGTTAAATGAAAATGTTTCCCCTCATAGACCCTCTCAGCAACCCCCTTCCTTCTCTGCCTCAATTTCCCCTCCCTCTCCCTCCCCTCCCTCTCTTACTCTACCTACCTACCTACCTACCTACCTACCTACCTACCTACCTACCTACCTACCTACCTACTGTATTTTCCCTCTCTCCCTCTACCTACCTACTTACCTACCTACTGTATTTTTCCTTCTCTCTCTCTATCCCTCTACCTACCTACCTACCTACCTACCTACCTACCTACTGTATTTCTCCCTCTCCCTCTCCCTCTCTATCCCCCTACCTACCTACCTACCTACCTAGTGCATTCCCCCCCCCCTCTCTCTCTCTCTCTCTCTCTATCTCTCTCTCTCTCTACCTACCTACCTACCTACCTACCTACCTACCTACCTACCTACCTACCTACCTACCGTATTTCTTCCTCTCTCTCTCTATCCCTCTACCTACCTACCTACCTACCTACCTAGAGAGAGAGGAGGCGGTGAGAGAGGCCGCTGACTCGGCAGTGGCCTTGTGGGGGGGATTTGGCGGAGGGGGGGCAGCGGCAGAGGAGAGAGAGGCAGCTGAGGAGGCGACCGTCACGGAACACACAGAAGAGCTGCAGTTTTACATTTGTGTGGCGTGTACCTGGCACCAGTGTGCCATCCACACAATCTGTACGTATCATTGGTGCTGCACTTGTAAGGAACGTTGTGTGTAAATTTGGTGGCTATTGGTGCAGTAGTTTCTGAGATTAGTGCTTTTGAACAAATTCATAGTTAACTTTTTATTTATATAGATGAACGGAATCAGGATGTTTGGGTAAGAAGAGAGATCGATGGCTAAACCCATCTACTGAAAACTAGGAATAAATTAATTTTGAAGCCAAATTTGAAAACCTATTTGCCACCTCGAGACGCCTCAATTGTATGATGGGTCAAGAGAAAATTAAATCAGCTGCTCTCGGGGCAACACACCTAAATAGCTAGCTGTTTCTGAAATTCATCATACACAGTTTGGATATATTTTATAAATATGAATAAAATATCTCCCAAAAGAGAGGAAAGATGCAAAATTCAGCCTTTCTCAATTTTTGATAACGTCATGAAGGGGAAATGAAGGAACGAAAAAAATGGCTATGGAAGCCAGTCAGCACCAACTCGCTGTCATTCTCACTGGTTCCCCCGCAGCCAAGACCCCTGCTAGGCCTTCCAGTCACTCTGCATCGCACTCCGCTTCCTGCAGTACATCACATATATATCCACTGTACACATCCATCTAATCCCTGGGCGTCCAATCGACCCTCAAGCCAGAGTTCAAAAGAGCACAACGACGCCACCTTCCGTCATCAGCAGTCCGAAGTAGCAAATGTGACTCAATGCGCATGCGCAGAGCTCTGGTGGCGGAAGTTTGAAAAAAGTGTTCGGTACGTTTCAAAAAAAAAAGTTAGCCTTGTCAGCTATGGTAACTCAACAGAAAGTTGTATATGTGCAAGTTGTTAATTTACCGGTAATTGGGTCTCAAAAGGTATGTCTTTTTTTTAACTTGGGACTGTTTTGCTGTTGCCTTCTTCCATCGATCTCTCTTCTTACCCAAACATCCTGATTCCGTTCATCTATATAAATAAAAAGTTAACTATGAGTTTGTTCAAAACCACTAATCTCAGAAACTACTGCACCAATAGCCACCAAATTTACACACAACGTTCCTTACAAGTGCAGCACCAACGATACATACAGATTGTGTGGATGGCACACTGGTGCCAGGTAAACACCACACAAATGTAAAACTGCAGCTCTTCTGTGTGTTTCCCTCACGCGCTCACTCACCCCGCTCCCCTTCGCGGCCCCTCCCACCCGGCTGCTTTTCAGCTCACGTCACTTGCACGAGCGGTGGAGTGGTCTGCGTCATATCCGCGAAGCTCGCCTCCTCAGCGGCCTCTCTCTCCTCTGCCCCTGCCCCCCCTCTGCCAAATCCCCCCCCACAAGGCCACTGCCGAGTCAGCGGCCTCTCTTGCCGCCCCCACCGCCCCCGCCACCAATTCTCCCCCCCACAAGGCTGCTGCCAAGTCAGCAGCCCCTCATCCTCCACTGCCGCCCCGCCCAACTCATCCCCCACAAGGTCGCTGACGATTCAGCGGCCTCTCTCACCGCCCACGCCACCAACTCCCCCCCCCGGCCGCTGCTGAATCAGTGGCCTCTCCTCCGCCACCCCCCCTCCACCAACTCCCCCCACACAAGGCCGCTGCCGAGTCAGCGGCCTCTCCACCACCGCCGCCACCCCCCCTCTGCCAACTCCCCCCCCCACAAGGCCGCTGCTGAGTCAGCGGCCTCTTTCTCCTCTCTCTCTAGGTAGGTAGGTAGGTAGGTAGAGGGATAGAGAGAGAGAGGGAGAAATACAGTAGGTAGGTAGGTAGATAGGTAGGTAGAGAGATAGAGAGAGAGGGGGAAAATGCATTAGGTAGGTAGGTAGGGGGATAGAGAGGGAGAAATACAGTAGGTAGGTAGGTTAGGTAGGTAGGTAGAGGGATAGAGAGAGAGAAGGAAAAATACAGTAGGTAGGTAAGTAGGTAGGTAGAGGAAGAGAGGGAAAATACAGTAGGTAGGTAGGTAGGTAGGTAGGTAGGTAGGTAGGTAGGTAGGTAGGTAGGTAGGGTAAGAGAGAGAGGGGAGGGAGAGGGAGGGGAAATCGAGGAAGAGAAGGAAAGGGGTCATTGAGAGGGTCTATGAGGGCAAACTTTTTCATTTAACCAAACGGCCACAGCAACACCTGGCGGGTACAGCTAGTATCCTGATAAAAAGCAAAGGAAAACCACAAGCAACCACAAACAATAAATCTTATTTTAAAACCAGAGGTTTATTGTTTCATGAGCAATTTGGAACATGAATAGCCAACATAGCAATGCAATTGCACAACAAAACTTACACTTTAAATGCATTGCAATGGGTTCCTAATGACAAATAGCAAGTCCTACAAGGACTGCTATTTGGCAAAGGACCCCATTCTCATCTCAAGCCACATTACTTATACCTTCTTTTTTACTGACCTATGCATTCCATAGTTTCACTTCCTTGTTCCTTCGTACTTTCTTACTGTCACTGACCGTCACTCTCTGCAAACACTTGTGTACATTTGAAGCTTCCCAGCTATTTGTTACTTTCAGCTCCTCATTTTCCACCATCTCATTCTTCCTGGTCTAAATACGTATATCTATTTCAAGAACAAACTTTGCAGAAAATGTAGACACACATTAGCAGGTTAGAAATATGCCTGGTACATTTTGCAATTACCCGTATTTGCCGGCGTATAAGACGACTGGGCATATAAGACGACCCCCCATCATTTCCACTCAAAATATAGAGTTTGTTATATACTCCCCGTATAAGACTACCTCCTCTTCCGCACACCTTCCACACACCAAATAAAACGTTTGACTGCTGGACAAATATCAACAATACAATGACTGAAATTTGTTTCAATCCGTCCCTCATCACCCAATACTTCAAACTCCCGGCAAATTAATCTCTCCACAGGCCACATCACCCTGATTCTACCGATTTCTTGGGGAAAAGGTGCAGAGCAGGCAGAGAAACGGTGAGGAGGGGGGTGGGTGGAAAGGAGCGATCCAAGGCCACATAGGAAAAGCCCCTGCCACCAGCTTCCCGGGAAAGCAACTCACCCACCCTTCCTTTCCTTTCCTTTCCTTTCCATTCCTCTCCATTCCTCTCCATTCCTTTCCTTTCCATTCCTCTCCATTCCTCTCCATTCCTTTCCATTCCTCTCCATTCCCTTCCTTTCCTTTCCTTTCCATTCCTCTCCATTCCTCTCCATTCCTTTCCTTTCCATTCCTTTCCTTTCCTTTCCATTCCTTTCCTTTCCATTCCTTTCCATTCCTCTCCATTCCTCTCCATTCCTTTCCATTCCTTTCCATTCCATTCCTTTCGATTCCCTTCCCTTCCTTTCCTTTCCTTTCCTTTCCTTTCCTTTCCTTTCCTTTCCTTTCCTTTCCATTCCTCTCCATTCCTTTCCTTTCCTTTCCTTTCCTTCCTTCCATTGCCTCCCTCCCCCTCCCTCCCTTCTTTCCTTCCTTCCCTCTTACCCTCCATCCCTCTTTCTTTTTCTTTCTTTCTTTCCTTCCTTCCTTCTTTCACTGCTCCCTTCCTCCTCCCTCCCCCTTCTTTCTTTCACTCCCTCCCTCCCACCCTCCATTCATCTTTTTTCCTATTTTTCTTTCTTTCTCCTTCTCTGTTTCTCTCTCTCCTCCCCCCCCACCCATCTGTCACTCTGTGTGTGTGTGTGTGTCTGGGTGTGTGTCTGTTTCCCCCTCTCTCTCTTTCTGTCTCTCTAAGTCTGCCTCTCTGTGCGTCTGCCATTCTCTCCCTCCCTCCACCCGGGGAAGCAGCATGTCGGTTGCGGAGGTTATCCCGCAGCGAGCGGACAGAAGACCCAAGCTGCGGCTAGTGCAGGCGAGGAGGAGGGGCCAGCATGTCGACTGGGAAGGTTATCCCGCAGCGGGCGGGCGGGCGGGCGGGCGGGCGAAGGACCCAAGCTGCGTGCTGCCGAAGCCATCCGGGGCTGGGCGGGCGGCGCCCGGATGGCTTTGGCGGCACGCAGCTTGGGTCCTTCGCCCGCCCGCTGCGGGATAACCTCCCCAGTCGAGATGCTGGCCCCTCCAGGAAGCCCTGGAAAGTGCAGGGCGCTGAGGTGGCCGTCGGAAGGAGGCGTGGAGGCGCGCTCGCCCATCCTCTGCCCAGGGCGCTGCTCCCTCCTCCTCGCCGGCCCTGCGGCCCGGTTCCTATGAAGCCGCGGACCGGCACCCGTCCGCGGACCGGGGGTTGGGGACCCCTGGTCTAACAGACACACAGAGGGGGAAGAGAGAGGGGGAAGGAGGAAACCCTCCACAGCCGCGCGGAGACGGCGTGGAGTCTCCGCGCGGCTGTGGAGGGTTTCCTCCTTCCCCCTCTCTCTTCTCCCTCTGTGTGTCTGTAGAAAGACGGGGGGGGGGGATCAGAGTCTAACAGACACACAGAGGGAGAAGAGAGAGGGGGAAGGAGGAAACCCTCCACAGCCGCGCGGAGACTCCACGCCGTCTCCGCGCGGCTGTGGAGGGTTTCCTCCTTCCCCCTCTCTCTTCTCCCTCTGTGTGTCTGTAGAAAGACGGGGGGGGGGAATCAGAGTCTAACAGACACACAGAGGGAGAAGAGAGAGGGCAGAGAGCGAGAGAAAGACGGGGGGGGGAGGGAATCAGAGTGTAACAGACACACAACAGGACCTCGCGGATGACCCGGCGTATAAGACGACCCCCCCACTTGGAGGCATGTTTTTCGGGGCCAAAAAGTCGTCTTATGCGCCGGCAAATACGGTATGTTAGTTTAAAACTTTGCTTCAGTGAGGCCTGCAAGCTCACTCCTAGGCCTATTACCTGCAATTTTCCAATGGATATAAGTCTCTTCTCACACAATGTAATCACTAAAGTAAACCCTGAAAGTACAGGAATGCAATAAGAGGTGGGTTCTGCTCTTTAAACTAAAACCATTAGAACTGATAGGATTAAGTGGGCAGAACACAAAAACCTACTGACTCTCCATCCCGCTCCCTTTTTCAGAGCTAAGCTTAACCCATTCCACCCCCAGACAAACCAGACAAGGGAAATCAAAATACTCAAGGCTCCACAGTTAAACTAATCAATTACACCAGAGGTGGTATTCAGCCGGGTTGCAACCATTCGCCCAAACCGGTTGTGGAAATTTGACTGAGTTTGGTGAACCAGTAGTGATGGCTGGCTGGCCCCGCCCCCAAACCTGTCCCCCTGTTGCTGCTTGCTCGCCCGCCCTGACACTTTGCAAAGTGGGTTTCAAAGAGGTGGCAGCTGGCCGCAGGCTGCCAAAAAGTCTTCCAGTTGGTGAAAAAGCTGCTGCCGTCACTGCCATGTTCTTCACAGACTTGCAAGGCAATGGAATGTGCATGTATGAAGAACTGCGGCGACCGCAGCAGCTTTTTTGCTACCACCTCTTTGAGAGCTGCTCTGAAAAGCAGCTCTGAAAGAGGCTGCAGCTGAGAGGCTTTTTTGCCAGTCAGCCAGCCACTTCCCAGCTTGCCTTCCAGTGTCTGGACCAGCCACTGCAGAAGGTAAGCAGACCGAACAAAGAGGCGGTGGTGGGGGAGGAAGTGGGGCTGTGGCTGGGGCCACTAAAGGAAGGGAAACGGGGGTGACTGGCAAAGGGAGGGTGGGGGTAGATAGGTAGAAATCCCAAAAAATTTCTTACCTTTTCCTGTGGCCGTGGCTTGGTGGGGGATCATGTGACTGAGTGGGCGTGGGTGTGAGTGATGTCACGTTGGCCATGCCAACTCAGTCACATGCCCCCCCCCCCACCTAGCCATGCCCACTGAACCGGTAGCAACAGTTTTTGAAACCCACCACTGAATTATACCCATTAGACAGCTTAACCAGAAAAGACCAAAAGGCCTTTCCACCACATCTTAAATCCCGTTGTGCGCGCCTACCCCACACCCTTGGCTTCCAGATGCCACAAAGAGCCTGGAATCTTCAGCCACATCTAGGCTGACACTCAGCTGCTGGCCTGCTCTCCACACTGCAGCTGATTGGCGCTTCACTTCCCAGTCAATCAGCTCCGATGCCCAGCTGATCCATTCGGCTTTGGCCGCCCAGCTGATCAGCGTGGCCAAGCCATTTGCCACCTCCCAGCTGATCAGCATGACTGCTCCGTTTTCCACCTGCCAGCTGATCAACACAGCAGCTCCATTTGCCGCCTGCCAGCTGATCAGCACGGCTCCCAGGCATGCCCATGCATCCTCCCCTTCCTGAATGGCAACCCTGCCCTGGGACGGCTCGCCAGAGGCTTGCCGTTTCGGGGTTTGACACCAGCAACAGACCTTCATCTGTGGGTGAGCTTCACAGACCCTGCCCGGGTGGCACAGGGTAGTAAAGGGCGTTTTTGAGACTTGCGTTCAACAACTGCCTGAAAAGGGGGTAAGTACCACTTAAATTATAATTCTGAGATCCTGGAGAGTGAGAGCAAGTGTGTGTGTGTCATGGTTCCAAGTAATGATTCCAACTGAGTCAGAATTCTGAGATTGGAACTCTTCTCAAAGATTGTCTTTATTGGGTACATCATATTGGCACGTTCAAATGTGAAGCCAACTCTAAATATTTCCCATAGTTCAGTATAATTAAAAGAGTAAATGATTCGCTCTCCCCAAGTGTCACAGATCACATTGCCCAACTGGGTAAATGGCAGGATCTTTAGGCATTATCCTCCTTTCTTGCTCAGCACTTGTTGAGATCAAATCAAATCAAATCAAATCAAATTTTATTTGTATACCGCATCCTCTCCCCAAGGGGACTCGGAGCGGTGCACAGGGAAAAATTTAAAATACTATAAAAATACATACATAGAATAAATACGATAGATAAAAACAAATTAAATTAAGATTATCCCTGCGCTAAAATCCCCAAGTTATAAAGTTAAAATTCCCTAACACCCTAAAGGTAAAGACTAACCTAAGCCGGCCAAGCAGAAAAAGTGTGTTTTAAGTTTTTGACGGAAGGAGCGGAGGTCCGTAGTTGTTCTGATTTCGGGGGGAAGGTCGTTCCAGAGGGCTGGGCCCACCACAGAGAAGGCCCTTCCCCTGGGCGCCGCCCGCTGACATAGTCTAGTGGACGGCACCCGGAGAAGTCCCTCTCTGTGGGAGCGAATCGGCCGTGAGGATGTGTGAGGCAGGATCCGATCCCGCAGATAACTAGGTCCCGTGCCATGGAGCGCTTTAAAGATGACAACTAGCACCTTGAAGCGCACCCGAAAGACGACAGGCAGCCAGTGCAGCTCGCGCAAGAGCGGTGTTATATGGGTGGACCTAGGGGTCCCCATTATTGCTCGCGCGGCTGCATTCTGGACCAGCTGAAGTCTTCGGGTGCACCTCAGGGGGAGCCCCATGTAGAGAGAGTTACAATAGTCCAGTCGGGATGTCACGAGGGCATGAGTGACTGTGCAAAGGGCATCCAGATCCAATAAGGGGCGCAACTGGCGTACCAGGTGAACCTGGTAAAACGCCCTCCTGGCCACGGCTGTCACTTGATCTTCCATGGACAGCCGGGTATCCAGGAGGACACCCAAGTTGCGCGCCCCATCCACAGGGGTAAGATGTTCGCCCCCTATGGCCAGTGAGGGAGTCAACTGGTTGAATCGGGCGGCCGGAAACCACAGCCACTCGGTCTTGGACGGGTTGAGTCTGAGTCTGTTACTTCCCATCCAGACCCGCACGGCTTCCAGGCACTGGCACATCACCGCTACGGCATTGTTGTGCTGGTTTGGGGTAGATATATACAGCTGCGTATCATCAGCGTAGAGGTGATACTCTACCCCGAAACCACGGATGATCTCACCCAGCGGCTTCATATATGTGTTGAACAGGAGAGGCAAGAGGACCGACCCCTGAGGCACCCCACATGTGAGGGGTCTCGAGGTCGACCTCTGCTCTCCTGCCAACACAAATTGCGATCGACCGGAGAGGTAGGAGGAGAACCACCGTAAAACGGTGCCTCCCACCCCCAACCCCCCCAGCCGATGCAATAGGATACCATGGTCGATGGTATCGAAAGCCGCTGAGAGGTCTAATAGGACCAGGATGGAGGAACAACCCCCATCTCTGGCCCTCCAGAGATCATCTACCAACGCGACCAATGCCCTCTCGGTGCTGTGCCCGGGCCAGAAGCCGGACTGGCGCGGGTCCAGATAGTCAACTTCCTCCAGGTGACGGGGAAACTGTTGTGCCACCACACTCTCTACAACCTTCGCCAAAAAGGGAAGGTTGGAGACCGGACGGTAGTTAACCAATAATGCTGGGTCCAGAGAGGGCTTCTTCAGGAGGGGCCTCACCATGGCCTCTTTAAGGGAGGCAGGCAAGAAACCCTCACTCAGAGAAGCGTTGACAACCTCCTGGAGCCAGCCTCGTGTCACCTCCCAGGATGCCAGCACAAGCCAGGAGGGACACGGGTCCAATAAACATGTGGTGGCTCGCAGTCGCCCACATAACCTGTCCATATCCTCGGAAGTAACAGAGTCAAACTCTTCCCAACAAACTGTCTCGAGACCCGCCAGAGACGAAGATGAGATCCGGTGTATGTCCACCCTCGTGGGTGGGGCCTTGAATTAATTGGGTCAGGTCCATGGCCGTCATGGAAGCCATGAACTCCCGAGCTACCTCGGATGATTCGCCCACCGATGGCAGATTAAAGTCCCCCATGACTAAAAGGTGATACACCGGATCTCATCTTTGTCTCTGGCCAATGGAAGAGTGATCTGGGTATAGGGGACATAGTCATCACGCCCTTGTCATGGTCAGACCACTCACTTCTCCGGCTCGACTTTCCAACCGCTACTCCTCACCGCGGGGAGGCGGAACCTGAGCCACCTATTTGGTTCTGCCCCAGGCGCCTGATGGACCCTGATGGGTTCCAGGCAGCGCTTGCGCCACTTCCTGTACCCCTGACCCGCGCCCCGATGGAGGACCTCGTGGCCGCATGGAATACTGCGGCCACGGGAGCCTTGGATCAGGTCGCGCCCTTGCGGCCTCTCTTACGGCGGCGAGCCACCCTGGCTCCTTGGTTTACTGAGGAGCTAAGGGTGATGAAACGCCACAAGAGATGCCTAGAGAGAAGATGGAGGTCTACTCGATCTGAATCTGACCGGACACAGGTAAGAGCCCATTTACGGACTTACATTGTGATTTATCTGCAGGAGAAAATCGCTCAGATACAGAACGAGTTAGCCCCCATTCATGGCCCAGTGGGTTGCCACGAGGCGGATCTTGTTTGGGAGGAGTTTGACTCCGTTACGTCCGAGGATATGGACAGGCTACGTGGGCAACTGCGAGCCACCACATGTTTATTGGACCCGTGTCCCTCCTGGCTTGTACTGGCATCCTGGGAGGTGACACGAGGCTGGCTCCAAGAGGTTGTCAACGCTTCTTTGAGGGAGGGTTCCTTGCCTGCCTCCCTTAAAGAGGCCATGGTGAGGCCCCTCCTGAAGAAGCCCTCTTTGGATCCAGCTCTTTTAAACAACTATCATCCCGTCTCCAACCTTCCCTTTTGGGCGAAGGTTGTCGAGAGTGTGGTGGCACAACAGTTTCCCCGTCACCTGGAGGAAGTTGATTATCTAGACCCGCGCCAGTCCGGCTTTCGGCCCGGGCATAGCACCGAGACGGCATTGGTCGCGTTGGTCGATGATCTCTGGAGGGCCAGAGATGGGGGTTGTTCCTCCATCCTGGTCCTATTAGACCTCTCGGCGGCTTTTGATACCATCGACCATGGTATCCTATTGCACCGGCTGGGGGGGTTGGGGGTGGGAGGCACTGTTTTGCGGTGGTTCTCCTCCTACCTCTCTGGCCGGTCGCAATTTGTGTTGACAGGGGGGCAGAGGTCGACCTCGAGACCCCTCACATGTGGGGTGCCTCAGGGGTCGGTCCTCTCGCCCCTCCTGTTCAACACATATATGAAGCCGCTGGGTGAGATCATCCGTGGTTTTGGGGTAGAGTACCATCTCTACGCTGATGATACTCAGCTGTATATATCTACCCCAAACCACCCCAACGATGCCGTAGCGGTGATGTGCCAGTGCCTGGAAGCCGTGCGGGTCTGGATGGGAAGTAACGGACTCAAGCTCAACCCGACCAACACCGAGTGGCTGTGGTTTCCGGCTGCCCGGTTCAACCAGCTGTCTCTATCGCTGGCCATAGGGGGCGAACATCTTGCCCCTGTGGATGGGGCGCGCAACTTGGGTGTCCTCCTGGATTCCCGGCTGTCCATGGAAGATCAAGTGACAGCCGTGGCCAGGAGGGCGTTTTACCAGGTTCGCCTGGTTCGCCAGTTGCGCCCCCTATTGGACCGGGATGCCCTTCGCACAGTCACTCATGCTCTCGTGACATCCCGACTGGACTATTGTAACTCTCTCTACATGGGGCTCCCCTTGAGGTGCACCCGGAGGCTGCAGTTGGTCCAGAATGCAGCCGCGCGAGCAATAATGGGTACCACAAGGTACACCCATGTAACACCGCTCTTGCGCGAGCTGCACTGGCTACCTGTAGTCTTTCGGGTGCGCTTCAAGGTGCTAGTCATCATCTTTAAAGCGCTCCATGGCTCGGGACCTAGCTATCTGCGGGATCGGATTCTGCCTCATACTTCCTCACGGCCAATTCGCTCCCACAGAGAGGGACTTCTCCGGGTGCCGTTCACTAGACTTTGTCAGCAGGCGACGCCCAGGGGAAGGGCTCTCTCTGTGGCGGGCCCTGCCCTCTGGAACGACCTCCCCACCGATATTAGAACTACCACGGACCTCCGTTCCTTCCGTCTGAAATTGAAAACGCACTTTTTCTGCCTGGCCGGCCTAGGGTAGCCTCTTACCATAGTATTATAGGGTTTAGGGTTTTAGTGATTGGTTTTGGGGAATTTTAGCGCAGGGTCTTATTGTTTAATGTGTTTTTTAACTGTTTTGTATATCTATGTATATTTATTGTTTTAATTTCCCTGTGCACCGCTCCGAGTCCCCTTGGGGAGAGGGAGCGGTCTAGAAATTAAATATTATTATTATTATTATTATGTCCACCCTCGTGGGTGGGGCCTTGAATTAATTGGGTCAGGTCCATGGCCGTCATGGAAGCCATGAACTCCCGAGCTACCTCGGATGATTCGCCCGCCGATGGCAGGTTAAAGTCCCCCATGACTAAAAGTCTGTGGGTCTCAACTGCCACCGTAGCGATCACCTCAAGGAGCTCGGGCAGGGCTGCTGTTACATAGCGGGGAGCCAGGTATACAACCAGCAAGCCCAACTGCCTCCCTAGGCCCCACTTCACGCAGAGGGACTCACAACCGGTAGTCTGCGGCACAATGGTCTCTCTCGGCTCAAGACCTTCCCTCACAATAACCGCTACCCCACCACCCCTGCCTAGGGCCCGGGGCTGATGAAAAGTGTGGTAACCTGGTGGGCACATTTCAACGAGGGGGAGTCCACCCTCGTGGCCCAACCAGGTCTCCGCAATTCCTACCAGGTCCGGCTCCCCCTCTGACACAAGGTCATGGATGAGGGGGGCTTTGTTGACCACGGACCTGGCGTTGCAAAACATCAGCCGCAGGCCCTGGCTCTGTACTCCCTGACCACCTAGCCTGCAGGGGTTGTGGCACTTGACCGTTTGTAACCAACGGTTCCGTGCCCCCAACCGGGAGGATAGAACTTGTCTCCCCTCGGACCTGCCTCTCCCCACGACCTTCTGGATGAAAATGCCCTCCATCGGGACGACTCGTATTTCCCCCCCCCCCCAACGGATCCTTCCGCTTCCCTCCGTCACCTGCTGGCCTGGCCCTCTGTTTTCTCGCCCGTCTCTGCCTGTCTATACCCTCCCCCCTCCCTGGTACCCCCTAAAACAGACAATAATTTATAAACTAAAAACCCCCTGAGACCACGCTTCGCCCCCACTCCTTGGCTGACCTTGGCTCTACCAGCCTCTGCCTGTGTTATGTCTAGCACATCGTAGAATAGCATTCCAAACCTCCTATCCTCCCCCCATCTGTGTGGCAACTGAGAAACTGAAGTTAAAACCAGCCCAGGTACCCTTTTTGTACTGCTGTGCTGAGCTCTTCAAATCAAAAGATGCAGTCCTGAAAAAACCACAAGCCAGCACTGATCCCCCTCCCTCTCCTGATAGCCAAGAGCCGAAACCTATGACCCCTCTGCTGAGCAAGCCTGTAACTGGGCAAGGGAGGGGCCAGCTTGAGTACGTCCTGACCCATACGCCCTTCTCCCCGTCTGATCTAGTTATTTGGAAGAACAACACCCCCTCCTTTAGGTCAGACCCTCAGGTAGTAATACTGATTTTACAATTTAAGGAAATGATACTAAATTACTCTTTTATAAAATGTTAAAAGGTTACTTTTGTATTATTTTACAATCTTAAATGTATAAGTCATTATATTCTTGCCTAAAATGTGTAATAGGTTACTGTGCAAAATGTGTTCAGTAAACAGGACAAGATAACCTTTGTTATTCCAAGCCGTTTACAGGCGCTTACATACAAGTTAGATAGGAAGCCATCTGCTCAGATGAAAGGCACCAGAAAAAACCCCAAATAAGAGATAGGGGCCTCTCAAGAAATTGTCAAGTTAACCCTTTAGAGCAGTGATGGTGAACCTTTTTCGCCTCGGGTGCCTAAAGTACACATGCTCGCGCTATTGTGCACGCTCATGTGCCCACCCCCATAATTTAATGCCTCCCATGCAGTGCCTCCTGAGAATACATGTGTGACACCCCCTGCTGTCCAGCACATGTACACATGGCTTTTTTGGAGCCTGGGGAGGGCAAAAATGGCCTCCCCCAGAGGCCGGAAACGGCCTGTTTTCTGACTTCCAGTAGGCCCGGTAGGTCCATTTTTCATCCTCCCAAGGCTCCAGAAGCTTTTTTTCCTCCCTCTGGAGGCTTCAGGAGAGCAAGAAATGGCTGAAAATCAAGGCCGAAAATCAGCTGGCCAGCACACTCATTTGCGCTGGAGCTGGCAGGGCAACGCTTAGCATGCCCTCAGAAATTGCTTCGCGTGCCACCTGTCGCACCCGTGCCATAGGTTCGCCATCATGGCTTTAGAGTATGGAATGATGAAAGAAATGACTTAAATGAATAAGCAGAAGGGGGAGAGTTTCTTAGGAGTAGAGTATAAAATGTATTGTTTGAATGCTATTTGTTAAGTTTGGAGGAATTCAGTCCGAGTCAGGCTAGTCATTAAACAGGTTTATTGCAAGTAGCAAGAACTATATACAGGAACAACAAGAGATCAGTGCAACTCAGCCTTCCCAACTTCGATTGCTTTTTATAGGTTTCCCTAAAGCGGGAAAAACCTGAGCCAGACAGAAAGGCTGGCCCGGCCAGCCGCGTCTCGGGCAATCAGACGCGACTGGCTGTTACAGTGTTTCACAAACCTCCGGGTCAGCCTTGGTTCCCCAGACTGACTGTCTGTGCATGGGCTGAGAACATAACACTATTCTTTGCTCTCCTTGTACTCGATCCACTTGGGAGGAGATTTGGAGGCCGCCTTTGCAAACACTTTTTATTTTTCTGTAAATAAACCTTTTTGAATTGTGAACCAGACTTGTCTCTGTGTTGTGAGAATTTAATAATTGGTTTTTTATCTCACAGTTTTGTTCCCTTGAGAATTGAATCTACTATCACCAACACTTATCTTTTTTTTTCCCTAGGCAGGTTTGGGGTATTTTTCTATCTATCACAGAAGCATTTGATGTTGCTACTTTTTAAGGGACATTTGATGATGTTTCTTTTCTAGGTGTCTGCATGTTTTCTTCCAGGGAGAGTCCATGAAATCGATTGCTCAGCACCAGTGGGGCTGCATCAGAGTGGATTGGGTTGGACAGGGCTTTTCTACTAGGGAGCAATTTCCTCTAGAGGAGCAATACTCCTCTATGAACCAGAATCTCTTCTGCTTGTTTCTGGTGGATCTGGGGTCTTACATCTTCCAAGAAGGCTTTGGGGATTTTGCTGAGAGGGTGTCCTGGGGGAACACCCATCTGCCAACCCCAAAGAAAGTTTCCAATTACCCATGGGATCTGCCTGCAGACAAGCTTTTGTTCCAGAGGAACATTGAACAGGTCAAGGATCTACTTCTTCAGACGTGGGAGAGCAGAAGGTTGGTATTTCCTTTAAAACAGTGGCTCGAGCAAGCACCACTTCAGTGCTTCTGGAATGGGCTCATCCAAGATATTGCAAACAATTCTTTGGATTGGGCCCAGTGTTTGCATCTCAGCTAACAGCTGGTCAATGTATTCGTCTATACTCACTATCTTGTGGGCTGGTAATGTTAGGATATTCAGCCTTATATTGGGTTGACAATATATATGAGCCTATATTCTTAAGGAGTTATGTAGCTTTAAGAACTGTCTTAAATTCTGATTGGCTGTGAGTCTCAGCTCTACCATAAAGCAAGCTCAGAATCACAGTCCATTCCCTTTTCAATTCCCTGTGCTGAGGAGCTGTGACTGAAGAAGAAGGAGGATTTGTTTTGCATCACTGTAAGATAAACTCTGTTTGGTGAAGGACTGTTATTTGTTTGAGAAGTTAGTTGGAAGAAGTATTTTAGTTGCTACTAAGTAAAGACTATTTATTTTCTTACTATCACTGTTTTAGAGTTTGTTTGTGGCTACAGCAACGTATCTCTTTACTGTCCGGTGAATTACACTATTCTGCATTTATTTTCCTAACACTGGTTAAGGGACCAGAGTTGTGACACTGGTTCTGAACCCAGAGTTGCTAACAGGTAAAACATACAGGAGATATTTCTTCAGATCAAAATGTTATGTGTCTGCATTGTAAAATGGGCTCTAAGCTGTAAAAGCACAGATTGAAAGACAACCCTTGCCCTCTTTCCCTTGTGAACCAGGTGGTGAACCCGATTAACCCACATAGCCCACAGAGCTGGCACTCTGCCTGGCTCCCCTGCCCACATTTGTGACAGGGATTAGGCTCAGAGCCTGGTCAGCACTTCAACTGGACACGGTGTTGCTTGCATATATCGTAGATGAAATTCACTCTAGTTCACAGTGAGCCACCAACATGTGTCTCTCCCCTTCATTGTACTTTGGTGGGGTGTATAGGGTGTCCAGGGAGGGGTAGCACCTCTGGTGTAGGGGCATGTCGTGTCCTTTTAGGGCTGCTCGTTTTAGGGCAGCTTTTAGGGCAGCTCATCCACCTTTGGTCCCCACCTGTCACTCAGCCCTCACCTGTGGCTCCTAGTAGCTGTAGCATGCGCAGCGGCCACTGTTAGGATAATTATCCTGATGTTGGGTTGACAATATATATAAGCCAGGATTATTAAAGAGTATATGTAACTTTAAGGACTATGTGGAATCTGATTGGCTGTGCTTCCCAGCTCAATCATAAAAGGCAGCTGGAAACACAGTTCATCCTTTTTGCTTTCCTTTGCTTCTTGATTGCCACTGAGGAAGGAGCTGAACCTGAAGATGGAAGAAGTATCATTGTTTTGACTGACTGTAAGATAACTGTGTTTTTGGTGAAGGACTGTTTATTGTTAGAGGAGTTAGTATCACTCTTTGGAAGAAGTATTTTAGTTACATCAAGAGTAAAGACTATTTATTTTTTCTACTATCAGTGTTTTAGAGTTTTTGTGTGGTTTAAGCAACATATCTCTTGCTGTGTATTGCACTATTCCACCTGTTTATTTTCCAACGGGGGCGTTTTTACCCCTAACAGCCACACCCCAAGCAACAGCTTCAACAGGCTGGCCAAACCAGTTTTAGAGTAGCCGTTGGGTCATTGACCTTTGGTTAGATAGGGACTTGTCTATCCCAGTCATGTAAAGACAGATTCCAGCGGATTGAGCTAATGAAACCTACTAGAATAGTACAACGATCATGAAGGTGGTCTCCGCAAGTGATGTGGTATGCTAAGAGCATGGCAAGACACGAAAGACGTCCATGAATGGAGTTTGCAACCAACTTCAAAGTGAATGCGGCTGTTTGTGTCTAAATTGGGGCAGAGAACATAGAGGGATGCAAGGGAATGTGGAGGTCAACTAGTCCAACCCCTTCCCAAGGCAGGAGTCCTTACACTTCCTTCTCTTTGAGAGCTGTCAGTGGCAGACATGAGGGAAATGGTGTGTGTGCGTGTGTGTGTGTGTGTGTGTGTGTGTGTGAGAGAGAGAGAGAGAGAGAGAGAGAGAGAGAGAGAGAGAGATGAATGACACAGCTACCATACTTGCATGAGGCAGTCAAGACCCAGTAATCCCCGCTGGCAAGCAGGAGTCCCCAATCTCCCCCACCCACCCTTCTGGCAGAGCTGCAGTGTTGGAGCTGGGAGGTGAGATGGATTCCCCCCCCCTGCCCTTCTGGAAGAAAAGAAATTTAGTGCAGGAGGAGGAGGAGGGGCAGCGTAAAGGAGCACCACCTTAAACCAAAGCCTCTGAGTAACTGGGAAAAAAAGCCGTGCTTTTTGAGTGGCAGTTTTCAGCAGGTTCCAAGCACGGCTTTCTTTCCCAGTTACTCAGAGGCTTTGGTTTAAGGTGGCACTACTTTACACTGCCCCTCCTCCTCCTCCCGCAAGTGACAGGTGCCTCAGAGACTCAGCGGGCAGCTCAGGGAAGACAATGGCCACGATGACTTCACTCCCCAGGAGCTGCCGCCGCCTTCCGAAGGAAGGGAGAGAGAAAAAAAAAAGAGAGACAGAGAAAGAGAGAGAGAGAGAGAGACAGACAGACAGAGAAAGAAAGAAAGAAAGAAAGAAAGAAAGAAAGAAAGAAAGAAAGAAAGAAAGAAAGAAAGAAAGAAAACGTATGATCTCAATTGAGCCCAAAATTTTGGTTGCTAAGCAAGAGCGTTGTTAAATGAGTTTCACCACATTTTACAAGTTGGCCATGGCCACCCGGTCACATGACTGCCAAGCCATGCCCACCCAAAATTTTGAAACCCACCACTGTCCCAGGTGGATATCAACCACAGCCTGGATGCCACACCATCAAAGACTGAAACCCTACAGGCCATCAGCCAGCTGTCCAGTGGCAAGGCCCCAGAATCTGATGCAACTGCAGCGGAGGTCTGTAAGGATGGCAGTGCAGTGCTTCTTGACAAACTCACTCACCTGTTCCAGTCTTTCTGGAATCAAGGATCCATTCCTCAGGAACTGAATGATGCATCCATTGTACACCTCTACAAGAGGAAAGGGAATAGACAAGTCTGCGATAATCATAGAGGAATACCAGTGCCTTCCTCTGCATGGCAGTCTTGTCCTAGTAAACTCCTTCTCCTTTCTGGCAATTTTCCTCTCTGTTAGAGGCACCAAAATAATCCAGACAATGTAAGGTTTCCTGCTGGAGCAGGGGGTTGGACTAAATGACCTCTGAGATGCCTCCCAGCCCTAAATTGCTGTGCTGTTTCAAAGCATCTTCTGAAGCCACGTCTAGTGCCAGGGTTTGTGGTGCTTCCTTCCTCTTCTTTCTCTCTCTCCTTTCCTCTTTCTTTCTTTGTCTTTGTCTTTGTCTTTGTCTCCTTCCTTCCTTCCTTCCTTCCTTCCTTCCTTCCTTCCTTCCTTCTTTCTTTCTTTCTTTCTTTCTTTCTTTCTTTCTTTCTTTCTTTCTTTCTTTCTTTCTTTCTTTCTTTCTCTCTTCCTCTTCCTTTTTCTTTCCTTCTTTCTCTTCCTTTCTCTCTTTCTCTTCCTTTCTCTTTTTCTTTGCCTGAACCGGCAGGGAAAAAAGGCTTTAAAAACGTTGTTTTTAAAAAAACCTTCTGACAATCGGGTGGCTCAGCTGTGAGGTGTGCAAACGTCAGAAGCGTTTTAAAAAAAACTTTTTAAAGTCTTTTTCCCCTGCCGGTTCGCCTGAAAGAAAGAAAGAGAGAGGGGGGAGGGGGGAGGGAGGGAAGGGAGAAAGAAAGCAAAAGAAAGTGGGAGGTGTTAGAATGAAAAAAATAGGACTCACTTTTCAGCTTGGCAAAGAAGAAAAACAAATGCTGTCGCTTTAAATCAGGAGTCTCCAAACTTAGCAGCATGGTTGGCTGGGGAATTCTGGGAGTTGAAGTCCACAAGCCTTAATGTTGCAAACTTTGGAGACCCCTGCTTTAAATTGAAAAGCCTTCGGAAGCTGCTCAGAAGGAGGTTTTTAATTGTAGAAGCAAAGTGACATTCAGCAGTTCATTTCTGGGTCAGCTGTCAGAAGATTTACCTTGGTGTCCCTCCACCTGGGTGAAGCTCCCATATTTTTATTATATTTTTAATTTTTAAAAATCCCATAACACCAGAAAAGCAAAAAAACACAATAGAATAATAAACCAACACTTTTTGCCAGTTTTTTTCCTTTCCCCAGGTGGCTGCGGGAGGAGGGGACTCTTTTTTTAAAGTTTTTATTTTTAAACAAACATAGACAAACAAAACATGTAACATAAAAACATCTTCCATTACGTACAGTGTGTCGATTGGTTACAAGGTTTTTGTGCATCCTTTCCATAGTCATCACTTAAACTGTATATAAAGTCACATATTGTCAATCAAATATATTTATATTACAGTACTTCATTTGTTTGACTTTCACTATTATTTCTTCATTTTAAACGAGGTATTCTAAATATAGGTTCATTTATATTATCATAATTCATTACATCATCATCAATATATCCAATAATAAAGTATTTTTATGTCCTATTCTAAATCATTCTATTATTTTGGTATTGGTAACATTCTCTAATAATTTTCAATTCCATGTTTGTTTGTTTTTAATCTAACCACTGATAAAATAAATCCCATATCCTATAAAATTGTTTATCTTCTTGTTCTCTAATTTCATATGTCAACTTACTCATTTCAGCACATTCCATTATTCATATCATCAATCTAATATATATGTATACAATGCTCCACCGCCTCCTTCTGCCCCCCCCCCACCTCTCCACTCGAAGCACCAGCACTCGCAACGCTCCCCCGTCCTCCGCCTCCATCCGCCTCCCCCCCACCTGGCCACTAGAAACGCCAGCGCTCACAACGCTCCCCCGCCCTCCACCTCTTCCCCCCCCCAACACCTGGCCACTCAAAATGATGGAGCTTGCAATGCCCCCATGCCCTCCGCCTCCTTCCGCCTCCCCCTCACCTGGCCACTCGAAATGCCGGCGCTCGCAACGCTCCCCCTCCCTCTGCCTCTTTCCCCCCCACCCCCCACACCTGGCCACTGGAAACACCGGCGCTCGCAGCGCTCCCCCGCCCTCCGCCTCTTCCCCCCCCCGCACACACCTGGCCACTCAAAACGCCGGAGCTCGCAATGCTCCCCCGCCTCTTCCCCCCCCCCCCCAACACCTGGCCACTGGAAATGCTGGAGCTTGCAACGCTCCCCTGCCCTCTGCCTCTTCCCCCCACACACACCTGGTCACTGGAAATGACGGCGCTCGCAACGCTCCCCTGCCCTCTGCCTCTTCCCCCCCCCCAACACCTGGCCACTGGAAACGTCGGAGCTTGCAACGCTCCCCCGCCCTCTGCCTCCTTCTGCCTCCCACCCCACCTCACCACTCGAAACGGTGGTAGGTAGGTAGGTAGAGGGAGAGAAGGAGAAATACGGTAGGTAGGTAGGTAGGTAGGTAGGTAGGTAGGTAGGTAGGTAGGTAGGTAGGTAGATAGAGGGAGAAATACAGTAGGTAGGTAGGTAGGTAGGTGGGTGGATGGGTTGGTGGGTGGGGTGGGGGGAGGGGGGGGAAACCAAGGCAGAGAAGGAAGGGGGTTGCTGAGAGGGTCTATGAGGGGAAACTTTTTCATTTAACCAAACTTGGCCACAGCAACGCGTGGTGGGTACAGCTAGTTTAAAATAAATTTATATTATTGGCATTTCATTAGGTTAGGTTTAGGTTTAGGTTTATTGGTTTTTTATACCGCCCTACTCCCGAAGGACTCAGGGGGTATACAGCCAAAATAAAAAACAAATATATAAAAGTTAGAAAAAGCTATTAAAAGGCATAATTAAAAAACATCATTAAAATATTGGCCAAAACGTGGAAAAAAACCCAAACTAACCCTAATTAAAATAATAAAAATTTAAATTTAAAAATTTAAATTTAAAATTTAAAAAACATGCTTTATGCCAGCCCGGCTTGTTGAAAGAGAAAGGTTTTGAGACTGCGGCGGAAGGTGCGTAAGTCAGGACTAGTTCTTAATTCCGAGGGCAATTCGTTCCAGAGAGCAGGTGCTCCCATGGAGAAGGGTCTCCCCCTGGGTGTCACCAGTCGACATTGTCTAGCCGACGGCACCATGAGGAGACCCTCTCTATGGGAGCGTATGGGCCGGTGGGAGGCTCTCGGTGGCAGAAGGCAATCTCGTAGGTACCCAGGTCCTAAGCCATGGAGCGCTTTATAGATGGTAACCAACACCTTGAATCGCACCCGGAAAACCACCGGAAGCCAGTGCAGCTTGCGCAGGAGGGTTGTTACATGGGAGCGTCGCGCCGCCCCCATAATTACCTGTGCGGCCGCATTCTGGACCAGTTGAAGCCTCCGGGTGCTCTTCAAGGGGAGCCCCATGTAGAGAGCATTGCAGTAGAGCATTACATCATCCTGGAATCATCCAATGGTATTACATCTTTATATTCTCACTTACAGTTTATATAAAATTTCATATGATCAATCTAGTGTATATAAATGCATTATTATCATTGTTAATCATTTATTTGACTATAACTATTATCACTTTGTCGTGTACATAATACTCAAAATTTAACTAAGTTTAAATTAATTTTTATTGTAACATTTCATTTCATCATCCTGTATCCTTCCAGTAGTAGTGCAGTCCAATATCTCTTGCCATTTGTAGAATCTGTATTCTAAGTGTTTTCTTGATAAATCTTACGTGGACTTCTCTTGGCAACTTGTTGTTCATTGCATATCTTTTTATTTTTTATATTGAAAAAGTTTTATTGGTTTTACATTTTTTAACAGGGTAAGGTAATGGTTACAAAGAAATTTTGAGAGCATTCACGTCAGAGTCATCGGACCTTCCGAGACCTCAAAATACACATTAAAAAAGTTAACATAGAAAACATTTTCCATACCACTACAAGTTGAAAGCAAGTACATTTACCTAAATTCTCCCTTCCATGCTGTCAGACATTTACAAAAAGTCCGGATAGAAATATTATGCAAAATTGTTCAGGAAAAAATCAAGGCAAAGTTATTTTTTTGATCTAAGTCTTTTGGCTATTGTATCTTCTTTTTCTCCTCCCTGGCCCCCCGCAGGCGGAGCCGTGGCCCCCTCCGTCCCCCCTGGATCTTCCCCCAGGGCAGAGGAATGTTTTTTAAGAAAGGCTTCTGCCTCAGCAACTGTTTTAATCCTCACTCTTCCTCCTTCCCAGAACACCAGCATCCCTTCGGGTGTCATCCACTTGAACCAAATCCCGTGATCAAACAAGGTTTTAGACAAGAAGGAAAATTTCCTCCTTGAGTCTCTAATTTTTCTAGGGATCTGCTTCAAGATAGTGACCGTTTCTCGATGATAAGTTAAAGGTTTCTCTCTCTGCGCTTTCAGGATTTCCTCTCTGGTTGACCTTCTAACAAATTTCACATGTATCTCTCTAGGCACTTCATTCATCCTGGCATATGCAGAGTTAATTCTATAGGCTAGGTCAATGTCCCCCCTGATCTCATCCTTAGGTTTTTGTAAATAATCTGCTAAAATTGTACTCATAAGATCAGGCAGGCATTCACCAGAATCCTCAAGAACATTCTGAAATCTCAAAAAATATGTCATTCTTTCCATATCTATCCTAGACACACGCCCATTTATTTCCCCCACCTCATTAGAAATATTTTTAATCTCTCCCTTAGCCCCCTCCAACCCTCCTTCCAATTCTTCATTCTTCTGTGTATTCTCCAACACTTGCTTCCGGGTATCCAATAGTTCCTTTTTGAAAGTACTATTTTCAGCCCTCTGGGCCTTTATTTCTGATATCAAAGTCTGCATAGAGGTTTCAAGAGAAGCCATCCTTTGTTCCAAATTTACAAGTGCTGCTTCTTGTGCCATGGTTAAAAGTTAGAATCACTGCCACCAAGATGGCGTTTTCCGGGTGGGGCTGGTGGGGCAGATCAGGAGCTCAGTTCAGTTCAGGGCCGTGAAGTTGCAAACAATTCAGAAACCAAAAGAGACACAATTTCCCAAATCAGCAAATAGTAATAACGAAGGTATTCCAAAGAAGAAATCACAAATCCATCAAGAAATTTTTTTTTTTCCAAAAATCCAGAGAGAGTCCTGCTTTCAAAGAGACGCTGGAAATTTTCCTTAGTTGAAATAATCAGGCAGGGACACAGAGAAGCCACTTCCACCGCCCATCTCAGCCAGAGGGAGAGAGTAGCAAAAAAAGAATTTTTTTAAACTCAGCCAGACCTAGAAACAATCTTGCAAAAATTCACATTCCACTTTCCCTTGTTAGAGACCGTCCGGAGTGAAAGTTTCCGCTTTCCCTTTGCAGAGAAGCCATTTTAACGTGCCGCTTAAATCCGAGGGGGGTTTTTTTAAAAATAAACACCCCCCTCCCAGTCCGTTCAGTCTGGCTGGCAGCAGGAAAAAAAAGTTTTTAAAGACTCACTCTCTCCTCGCAGCTGAAGCCTCGGGAGTCCTTCTGACTGAGCCGATCAGCCCTCCTCATAATTGTAAATGGCGCCGTCTTCCCTGGGCGAAGGGAAAACCCCCCGCTAGCATGTTCTCCCTCACCTGAGCCGCGCCGGGAGCCGCTTCCTCCACCGCCGTGGGGGGCACGCCCCCCGACGAGCCGGCCCTACGGGAGACCCTCAAACAAGAGGAGTCTCGCCCCCGTTGGGGGGCAGAAGAAGAAACAAAGCGGCGAGCGAGCGCTAGGCTCGCCCGTCGCCGCAGGAGCCGGAACCGGAAGTCTTGCATATCTTTTAAAGACTCGAAACCCTCCATCTGTTCCTTCCATCAGCTTGCATGGTGCTTCTGCCAAAATTACTCTCATTGTTTCTGCCAAATTTTCTCCCCTTTCTTCATCTATGTTTTAAAGTCTGAGATAGAGTTCCAGTTCGTCAACCTCTCCTTTCAATATTCCACATGTATCATTTCCCTCCACTCTCGGTTTGCTGTCAATGTCAACAATTTTCTTATCAGTTTGTTCATATTTTTCTGCAATTTTTTGAACTCTATCCTCAAATTTCATCGTTTTGTAGGTATTCTCGACTCTTCCCTCCATGTGTTCTGTTCTTTGTTCTATAATCTCAAGACTCTTTTCAATGTTCTCTGTACTTATTAGTACTTTTTGAGTTTCTGGCATAATTTTTGCAATGTTAATTCCTTTTCTTCTTCATGTTGCACCATTTTTCCAGGTTGTAAACACTGCCACTAAAACATCCAAGGCTTATTGCTAGGTTTCAAACAAATTCACTATAATCTTTCAGCTGATTGTCAGCTACTGATACTACTCCAAAAGAGCACCTGTATAAACAAACCCTGCTCTTCCCACTGTTCCTTTCAATAAACAAAGTCAAGAATGTTAAGATATAAAATATAAGTCAAATGTTCAAAGGAATTAGTGTTTCCAAGCCTCCAGCCTCTAGGTGGCAGTGTTACTTCTTTTTCCTCTGATTTTACCCCTCTCTTTGTTCTGAACTTGAGAGAAAAAAATGTTTAAAAGGTAAAATCCACTCAAATGTTGCAAAAAGAAAAGATTCTTGATCCACAGATACAAAAAGTGAGGAAAAATAGAAGAAGGAAAAAAGAAACCAGTCTAATCTAAAAAGTAAGAGGCATTTGTAAGAATTCCATCACCCAAAAAACGAAGTTAAAGAAAGATAGATAACACACTAATTTTAATACAGGCTTAATCCACCACTTACTCTCTTGTGTCTTCAATTTTAATTTTACTCTAAGTCTTTTTGGGTGTTCTCTTCTCTGATAGTAAAATTTATCTCACCATTTCGACACACTCTCCCTCCTGCTCTGCTTCCGTTCAGGGGGCTGTCCCAACCTTCTGCAGCTTCAATGGCTGCTTTGAATACGGCTGCATGGGGGATTCTGGGAGCATCTCGAAGCTCCCACGTAACACCTCTCCTGCGCGAGCTGCACTGGCTGCCGGTGGCCTTCCGGGTGCGCTTCAAGGTGCTTGTTACCATCTTCAAATTGCTCCATGGCACGGGGCCTAGTTATTTGCGGGACCGTCTCCTGCCGCATACCTCCCACCGTCCGATCCGCTCCCATAGGGAGGGCCTCCTCAGGGTACCATCCGCCGATCAATGCCGGCTAGCAGTGCCCAGGGGGAGGACCTTCTCAGTGGCTGGGCCATCCCTCTGGAACGACCTACCCCCCAAACTTTGGACTATCACAGACCTTCCCCTCTTTCGCCGCTCACTTAAGACATATCTTTTCCATCAAGCTGGTCTAGCTTAGCCAATGAGTAAATGTATTTTAGAATTTTAATGGGATGTTTTAGCACAGGTTTTTTAGTTTAATTTATTTTAGTCATTACTCTGTATTTATTGTTATTTATTGATTTTAACTCCCTGTGCACCGCCCTGGGCGGTTATATAAATCGAAATAAATATAAAAAAAAAAAAATTTCTTGTAGCCGGAAAAAAAAGCTTCTCCTGGATCAGTCAGAGACTTTGCAATGTCGCAGAGATCAGCAGGACATGCCCTTCTCTATCACTGTCCCTACAGGATGGTTTAGGTCCAAAAAGGACCGTCCAACAGCAGAGATATCAACAGCAATCCTGGTGCTCCAGGATTGCATGTTGTGTCGTAGCGACGTCAGCCCTGCCCCCCCCCCCCCTTAACAAGCTTCCTGGGTGTTCAGCCAAAAGCATTTCACACCTCATAAAAGTGTAGCAAACTGGCCCACTGCCTGCCTGGAGGGAGCCATTGAGAAAACGCAAGACAATCTAGCTGATAGAAAACTCCTGCCTTGCCCCTAAAGCAGTGATGGGTTTCAATTTTTTAAACTTCCTATTCTGTGGGCGTGGCCTATTTTGTTGTCCTGGCTTGGCAGTCATGTGACTGGGTGGGTGTGACCAACTTGTAAAATGTGGTGAAACTCATTTAACAACGCTCTTGCTTAGCAACCAAAATTTTGGGCTCAATTGTGATCATAAGTTTCTTTCTTTCTTTCTTTCTTTCTTTCTTTCTTTCTTTCTTTCTTTCTTTCTTTCTTTCTTTCTTTCTTTCTTTCTTTCTTTCTTTCTTTCTTTCTTGTGTCTCTCTCCCCCACTTATTTTCTTTCTTTCTTTCTTTCTTTCTTTCTTTCTTTCTTTCTTTCTTTCTTTCTTTCTTTCTTTCTTTCTTTCTTTCTTTCTTTCTTTCTTTCTTTCTTTCTTTCTTTCTTTCTTTCCTTTTTCTTCCTTTCTTCCTTTCTTTCTTGTTTCTCTCTCTCCCTCTTTCTTTCTTTCTCTCTCTCTCTTTCTCTCTTTCTCTCTTTGTCTCTCTCTCTCCCTTCCTTCCTTCCTTTCCCTTTCTTTCTCTCTTACTCTTTCTCTTTCTTTCTTTCTCTCTCTCTCGCTCACACACACACACATCAATTCCAGTTGGTGAAAATTTCTGTTTTGCCAGCTGGGAGGCTGGCAAAGAAGCCTCATTTTCCCTGCCGCCCCCAGCTCTTGGGGGAAGGAGGCAGGGAAGTGAACCCCGGGCCTCATCTCTGCCTCCTTCCTTGAGAGCTGGCTTCGGGGACAGCCAGCCTCTCCCACCACTGCACCCTTTACTCACCTTCCACCCGGAGGCTCCCATTTTGCTTCCCACGAGACTGGGTGCGGCAGAACATGCAACGAAGGTGCATCCATGTCTACTATTACTATCACCAGCAGCAGTAACAGCGAGGTAGCGGCGGCGGCGGCTGCTCTCTGATTCTGTGGGTGTGGCTGCTCTCTGCTCCCTGTGCTTTGCAGCCTAGCTGGAGATAACTGCTTCACTTGCTGCCGCTGGGACACTGGGGAGGTGGGAGTAGCACTGTCTGGGTTTGGGGAAAGGCGGACGGGGCCAGGTTGCTACAGCAGTTCCTCCACTGACCCCTAAAGAAGCGGAGGCAAATAATTGGTTGTATGCGCAAATCGTCCACCACAGTGCGAGAAGGAGAGCAGCAGAGGCAAAGCGGCCTTTCTGGGCTCATCTGAAGAAGCCCCCCTCCCCCCCACACACACTTCCTTCTCTTTGAGAAGCAGTTTGCAAAGTTTGAGTTTTGCAAGGCGCTTGTCAAAGAGAAGGAAGCGCGGGCTTCTTCCAACAGCTGAGTCCTCCGTGTTGGGGAATATCTCTGTTGGGAGACAGAAAAGTTGTACAGTGGAATGTGCAGCTTGAGAAACGTTGCTAGTAAACACACAAATAGTATCTCAGACACTGTTAGTAAAAAAAACAAGTAGCTTTACTGGTGGTGTAAAACTAAACTACTGCTTCACAAGCAGAGATTGTAGATAGTTAGTCAAACAAAGTCCTTAACAAACAAACAATTGCTTACAGTCGCAATTAACGATTCTTCCTTCTTCACACAGTCAGTCATGGCAAACGAGTAGATAGCAATCACTAGAGAGATCGAGCAGAGAGAGAATATGCGCTCTCCTGGCTTCCTCTTATTGTGGAGATAATTACAGCTTCTAATTGCATTCCAACAGTCTTAAAGCAACAAGGACCATTTGTCATCATGGTATTATATATTGCCTACCCAACACTAGGAGTCTACTCCTAACACTCCGTTCTGGCAAAGAAAATGGGTGAGTGGGGCAAGCAGGCAGGGCGAGAGAGAGAGCGATGACTGGGTGGGCAGGGGGAGTGGGTGGGGGGGTAGGCCAGGGGAGGGATCGTTCCGGTACCTGGCCTACGGAGGTCCCAGTATGCAAATGGACACTGGATTTCTACCGCTGGTCCATGTGTACTGGACTGGACTGGCTGAAACCCACCTCTGCCCTAAAGGGATCATTTCCAAAAAAATAGAAATCATGTACTCACAGGAACTATCTGCCCTGCCCCTGTTAGGATTATTTCCCAAAGTAGAAACTGGACAAAAGAAGCACCTCTTGACTTATGAGTAATATTTTATTTGGGGAGAGGGGGGTTGCTTCCAACAGAAGAAAGAAAAGAAGGAAAGGAGGGAGGGAGGGAGGGGAAAGAAGGACCACAAACCTGGCTGGCACTAGACACAGCTTCAGAGGATGCTTTGAAACAGCACAGCAATCCAGCTACTCCTGCAACGCTGGCAGCTTTGGGAGATGCTAGCTGGTGGCCCAACAAGCTTCGCAGTCATGTGACTGCGAAGCTTGTCAGGCTACCCCCCCCTCCCCGCCAGGCTAATGTATCCCAAAGCTGCCAGCTGCAAAACTTACCAGGCTGCCTCCCCTCACCCCCCTCACCTTCGCAACACTGTCGCCTTTGGGAGACGCTATCCGTATCCTGGCCAAAGCTGCATGGGAAAACTCCCCGGGAGTTCCGGGACACCCTGCTGCAGCTGCAGTTGCTGTCCCCACCGCAATGCTTACCTATGTGTAGTGGATGCACATGGCGAAGGTGATGCAGGGGAAGAGTCCAAGTGGGTAGACTGGTTCAGGGGCATGGCTAGCCAGCGGTCACTACCGGTTCTACGACCCAGGCTGGCATACCACTACCGGTTTGGCCAAACCGGTCTGAACCAGTAGGAACCCACCTCTGGTCCAGAGTACACAAGGCAGAAACATGATTCAAAGCAGGGTTTTTTCCAAGGCCAGGGAAGTGCATGCCAAAGCAAAACAATTGTTCTTGACAAAGACACCCTCCCCTGGCCTCTGCTTAAATAAACCCAAGCCAGGTGTTCCTTGTGAGGAGTGGTAGGGCGGCCTCCTTGCCAGCAGCCTCACAAACCTTCTTTGAGCTTACCTTCACTCCACTCTCCATTCCCTCGGATCACATGGGGGAGGAAACTGTTCCTCATCAGAGGGGATCTTCTGCCTCTCATCACCACTGCCTGTCTGTAGCTGATCTTCCCCTGTTGTGATGTCTGCACCCATGCTTCCCCAGATACCTCCAGATGTCAGCTCGGAGGAAGATGAACCAGTTCCAGGCACCTCAGGAGGGGAGTTGGTCAATGGCTCCAAGCAGCCATCTGAGAGTAATTTGGCTGAAGCACAGGTGCAGCAGGACAGCCCTGAGGCTTCAGGTGGGGAAAACATGCAGCTGCAGCCAGTCAGCGATGAGGAAGAGGAACTGCCTTCTGCACCTGATCCAAGAACATGTAGGGCAGAGAAAATGCAGGGGCAGTGAAGGTCATCCAGATTACTCACAAGCAGGCTTGTGAGTCTTGATGGGCTGCACCAGAAGTTGGCTATTTAGCACAGCAGACAGATGGAGATGATGCTGGGAACAATGTGTTTGTTTTCTTGCTGTATGTTATTGCCTTGAACTTTGGATAATGTCAGCTGTTTGCCTTTGTTTTGGAACTTGCCTTTGCCTTGAGAACTTGCTTTTGCGAAGTGGACTGGACTAGCCTTTGCTTTGTGGATTAGTGATTAGCAGGTGAACAAAGGTAGCATGCATCTTGTGGGAGCCTCACCATTACCTCTCTGGCCTGATACCTAACAGGCAGTTCAGCTGCCCGTAAGCACACCCCACCTCCGTTCGCCTGCTGTGCCCGCCCAGCCTCCCCTGCAATTGTAGAAGCAGTACCAGCCTTGCCTTTCACCTGTGTGACCCCCCAGCCTCCCCCCTGCAATGCCAGAAGCTTCACTGGCCTTGCCTTTTGCCTGCATGACCCCCCCAGGCCCCCTGCAATTTCAGAAGACACGCAAGCCTCCTACCTCCTCCCCTCTTTCATTAGAGCTGACTGAGTTGTGAGCCAAGTTGTATTTGTGAAGCCCCTTTGAGGCACCCCTCCCTCCCTTCCTGGTCCCCACAACACACTCTCGCCTGTCTTCCCCTCACCTCCGGTGGCCCTGGCAGCTGCTACTCCCACCACCACTCCCCCTCCCTCTGGTCCAGGTGACAGATCTGCAAGGCCCCCAAACCTCTGGAGCAGCCATAGTACTTTTTTTAAAAAACAATCTTGCATCGTATGCTATCCCCCTAACAGCTGCTGCAATCACCCATTGCCAATTGTACGCTGTCCCTGCAGCACCATTGCTTTTGCCTGTCACCCGATTGCCTGGCAGCTATTTGTCCCATGCAGCCAAATGGTGTTTGGGTGAATGGGCAGGGAGGAAGGGCCAGGGGTGGAGGGCCAGGGGCCTATTGTCCGTGGAGAATTGCCAGTGGAAGAGGAAAGCTGGCTGTAAGTGGACTGGGGCAGGGGGCTGGGGGTGAAGGAGGTACAGCCAAGGGTCTATGCCTAAACGTCCCATTCCGGACATAACTGCCCCAATTCGGTCCCTTAGGAAAGAAAAGTCTTTGACTCCATTTGGATAAAGCAAAGGGTTTTTGTTTTTGTTTTACTTGCAGTAAAGTCAAGCCAGCTCTGAGTTTACAGGTCTGAGATTTACAGCTCTGAGAGTTAAACTGAACAGCGGGGAGAGAGAATTAATTGATTCACAACATTTCTGTTCCCAGCAATCTAAACTTAATAGGGTTATCAGTGTATGTAACATAGATGTTTGTGTGGGTAAGATTATCAACCTTGCTGTCAAGCAAAACCAAGTATTTAATAGTGAGTGCCATACCATGTGCACTAATTAAACAGGCAGTAAGAAAGTAGAGGACAACACAGGTTATTTAGACAGTAAACACAGGGTCAATCAAAATGGACTCAAATGTCTATACACCAATGCACAGAGTATGCGACATAAACAGGGTGAATTAGAAATTCAAGTAAATGATGGCAGATATGATTTTTTTTTATATTGAAAAAGTTTTATTGAGTTTTACAATTTTTCCAAGTAGGGTAAGGTAGGGTGTGAAAAAGATATTTTGAGAACTTTCACATCGAGATCGTTGGCCCCCTCCGGGGCTTCATGACAAAATATAGATAATACATAATTTCAATAGTACTACAAAGTGAAGAGAAGTGCATACATCATTGTAAAATCTGTGCTAGCAATCGTATACAAACATCCAAACAAAAATTATACTATATTAAAAAAGTCATTTTTTAGATCTAAGTCTCTTAGCAATTGTATCTTCTTGTTCTCCTCCCTGGCCCCCAGTGGGCGAGGCCGCGGCCCCCTCTGCTCTTCCATTTTCATCCTCCAGGATAGAGGAATATTTTTTAAGAAAGGCTTCCGCCTCAGCAACTGTTTTAATCCTTACTCTCCCTCCTTCCCAGAACACCAACATCCCTTCTGGCATCACCCACTTAAACCAGATCCCCTGGTTGAATAATTTTTTAGATAAGAAGGAATACTTCCTCCTTACCTCTCTAATCTTTTTCGGGATCTGCTTTAAGATAGCGACTTCCTTTTGTTGATAAATTAAAGGACCATCTCTCTGTGCCCTCAAAATTCCTTCCCTTGTTGACCTTCTAACAAATTTAATATGTATCTCTCTGGGTACTTCGTTTATCCTGGCATATGCTGAGTTAATTCTATAAACCAGGTCAATGTCCCCCCTGATCTCTTCCTTAGGTTTATGTAAGTAATCTGCTAAAATTGTACTCATAAGATCAGGTAGGCGTTCACCAGATTCTTCGGGAATATTCTGAAATCTTAAAAAATATGACATCCTTTCAAAATCCATCCTAGACATATGACCAGTTAAATCTCCAATTTCAGTATTAACATTTTTGAGCTCTCCCCTTGCCCCAGCCAGCCCCACTTCCAACTCTTCCATTTTCTGTGTGTTCTGCATTAATTTATTCTGTGTCTCCAAAAGTTCTAGTTTGGAACTGCAGTGATCTTTTCCAAGTTCTTTAATTTCCTTTACCAAAGATTGTAATACTTCTTCCATAGCTGATAATCTTGCATCCGTATCTGGTTTTTCTGGCTGCTTTTTTGAAGCCATGGTGAGTGGTTTAAATCAGTGTCACTAAAATGGCGTTTATTGGGTGCGGCCGGTAAGGCAAGTCCAAGAGCAGAATCCAATAAGCAAAGTCAAACTTGTAAAATCCAGAGAGAAAACCAAATTTTACAGTCAATTATAAAGAAAGAGAAGGCACTCCAGGGAAGGAATCAATTAATCAATTACCACAAATCAGCCATTAAAAAAGAGAGGCAGTCCAAGTCACAAGGAGATGTCGGAAATTTTCCATGAAGAGTAAATCACCTAAGAACAAAGGAATGCCATTTTCCCTCGCCCAATCTGGAAGCCACCGGGAGAGAGCAACGAACAAAATTGTTTCATTGTAGCAAGACTTCGATACTATGTATCTAGAATCAATCCGCAAAGACTTTCACTCCTTTAGCAAAGTTCGGATGAAAAAAAAATTCCGCTTCCTCAAGCATGAGGAGCCATTTCAAAACGCCGCTGTTCTTAAATCCGAGGGGGGGGGGTAACAAACTCCCCCCTCCATCGTTTTTTAAAGTCAAAGCTGCCAGCAGAAAAGGACAAAATCACTTACAATCCACATCTCAGCCAGAGTCCCGGCATTGCCATCCGACTCGAACGATCCAGCTCTCTCCAAATTAATTATCTGCTCCTGTCCTCCGTTGGCGAAGGGAACCAAGCCCCCCGCAGCATGTCTTCTCACTCCTAGGTCGAAGACAAGGACCCCCCCCCCGACCGCCATCGGGCTAGGAAAGGTCCCAGCAAGCCAACCTTACGGGGGGGTTCCTTAAAAGGAACACCCCGCCCCGTTTGGGGCCGCGAAAACGACAAAACGGCGGACGAGTCCCAGGACTCGACCGTCACCGCCGGCAGACCGGAAATGACTCTATGGCAGATATGATATTGTTGCCATTACAGAAACTTGGTGGGATGAAACCCACAAATGGAACATACAGCTAGAAGGATTTAAATTATTTAAAAGAAATAAATAAAATAAAGAGGAGGTGGAGTTGCACTATATATAAGAAATAACTACATCTCTACAGAAATAGAGCACAACAATGATGAAAATTATCTTGAATGTATTTGGGTCAATATTAAGTGGGGGGAAATGACATTGCCAAAGGTCTATACTATGGTCCACCCAACCAAACAGAGGAGATAGACAAACTTTTTGCTAGCCAGCTAACTAAGGTATGTAGGAAGTACATCACAATAGTAATGGGGGATTTTAACTACCCTGACATCCTGGGTCCTACCCTGGGTCCTAACAATGGAGAAGGGCGGGGTATAAATTTGAAAAATAAAATAATAATAATAACTGGGAGACAAACTGCACCAAGTGGAAAATTCAACAGGTTTCTAATAAACCTAGCAGACAACTTTGTTTCCCAAAAAGTAGAGAAGGGAACAAGGGGATCAGACTTAATTCTCAGTAACAGACATGAAATGATAGAAGGTGTTAAAGCTACAAGAACCTTGGGGGCGAGTGATCATGCAATGTTGGAATTCAACATTATGCAAGCATAAGCAATAGAACAAAGTTAAACTAGAATCTTGGACTTTAAGAGAGCTAATTTCAATAAACTTAGAGAGAGCTTGGGAAGGATTCCATGGATGAGAATCCTCAAGGGGAAAACAACTCAAGAAGCTTGGGAAATTTTGAAAAGTGAGATTATAAAAGGCCAGTCTAGCGCAATACCAATGAAGAAGAAAAATAATAGCTCTCAAAAGAAACCAGCATGGCTGCATAAAGAACTCTCTGACAAATTGAAAGACAAAAAGGACAAATATAAAAAGTGGAAAGAGGGGCAAATAACTAAGGCAAAATATCAGCAAATAGCCCAAGCCTGTAAAGATGAAGTGAGGAAAGCTAAGGCTCACAATGAACAAAGGCTTGTGACAAAAGTAAAAAATAACAAAAAAAGCTTCTTCCAACATGTTAAAACAAGAAAAAAGTCAAGAAAACAATTGGTCCATTGCTGGGAGAAAGTGGCAAGAATGTGACAAGCAACAGGGAGAAAGCAGAACTATTTATTTATTTATTTATTTATTTATTTATTTATTTATTTATTTATTTATTTATTTATTTATTTATTTATTTATTTATTTATTTATTTATTTATTTATTTATTTATTTATTTATTTATTTATTTATTTATTTATTTATTTATTTATTTATTTATTTATTTATTTATTTATTTATTTATTTATTTATTTATTTATTTATTTATTTATTTATTTATTTATTTATTTTTGTTTTTATTTATTTATTTACTTATTTATTTATTTATTTAAATTTATACCCCGCCCTTCTCCTAAAAAAGGACCCAGGGCGGCGCACAGGCGTTATTAAAACCATACAAAAATGCATAATTATTAAAAACTATTAAACTATCCCTGTGCTAAAACTAATAAAACTCTACAATTTAAAATTTTCCCTATAAAAGTCAGAAACGGGGGTTATGCTAGGCCGGCTTGTTGGAATAAATAAGTTTTAAGACGTTGGCGGAAAAGGCGGAGGTCCCCGATGATGCGTAGATCGGGGGGTAGGTCGTTCCAGAGGGCTGGGCCCGCCACAGAGAAGGCTCTTCCCCTGGGCATCGCCAACCGGCATTGCCCGGCCCGACGGTACCCGGAGAAGGCCCTCTCTGTGGGAGCGGATCGGTCGAAGGGATGTATGGGGCAGGAGGCGGTCTCGTATATAGCTAGGCCCCGAGCCATGGAGCACTTTGAAGATGGTCATCAGCACCTTGAAGCGCACCCGAAAGGCCACAGGTAGCCAGTGCAGCTCGCGCAGGAGAGGTGTTATGTGGGATTGCCTTGAGGCACACATAATCACCCGCGCGGCCGCATTCTGGACTAACTGCAATCTTTGAGTGCACCTCAAGTGGAGCCCCATGTAGAGAGCGTTGCAGTAGTCCAGCTGGGATGTCACTAATAATAATAATAATAATAAATTTGAATTTATTAACCGCTCCCTCTCCCCACAGGGACCCGGGGCGGTGCACAGGAGGAACTAAAAACAATATAAACAATAAATACAAAAATACATACTTTAAAACACAATTAAACAATATTATCCCGTGCTAAAAATAATTAAAAACCCATTAAAATACATTTGAAATCTATAGACAGAGAGACTATCCAAGGCCGGCCAGTCGAAAGAAATGGGTCTTTAATTTCATACGGAAGGAGCGGAGGTCAGTGGTCGTTCTGATATCGGGGGGAAGGTCGTTCCAGAGGGCCGGGCCCGCCACAGAGAGAGCCCTTCCCCTGGGCGTCGCCCGCTGACAAAGTCTAGTGGACGGCACCCGGAGAAGTCCCTCTCTGTGGGAGCGAATCGGCCGTGAGGATGTATGGGGCAGGATCCGATCCCGCAGGATCCGATCCCACTAATGCCTGAGTGACTGTGCGGAGGGCTCCCTGGTCCAGTAAGGGGTGCAACTGGCGTATCAGGCGTACCTGATAAAACGCCCCCCTGGCCACGGCCGTCACATGGTCCTCCATGGTCAGCCGGGAATCCAGGAGGACACCCAAGTTGTGCGCCCTCTCCACGGGGGCTAGTTGCTCGCCCCCGATGGCCAGTGTTGGACTTACCTGGCTGTACCGGGGTGCCGGAAACCACAGCCACTCGGTCTTGGACGGGTTGAGCTTGAGTTTGTTGCTACCCATCCAGCCCCGTACGGCGTCCAGACACCGGGACAGCACCTCGACGGCATCGTTGGGGTGGTTTGGGGTGGATATGTACAGCTGAGTATCGTCAGCGTACAGATGGTATTCCACCCCAAAACCACAGATGATCTCGCCCAGCGGCTTCATATAGGTGTTAAACAGAAGTGGCGAGAGGACCGACCCCTGCGGCACCCCACATGTGAGGGGCCTTGGGGCCGACCTCTGCCCTCCTGCCAACACCCATTGCGACCGACCAGAGAGGTAGGACGAGAACCACCGCAAAACGGTGCCTCCCACCCCCAACCCCCCCAGTCGGTGCAATAAGATACCATGGTCGATGGTATCGAAAGCTGCTGAGAGGTCTAATAGGACTAGGATAGAGGAGCAACCTCTATCCCGAGCCCTCCAGAGATCATCCACCAACGCGACCAATGTCGTCTCGGTGCTGTGACCGGGCCGGAGGCCGGACTGGCGCGGGTCTAGATAATCAACTTCCTCCAGGTGTCGAGGAAACTGTTGGGCCACCACACTCTCAACAACCTTCGCTAAAAAGTGAAGGTTGGAGACTGGACGATAGTTTTCTAATAATGCTGGGTCCAGGGATGGCTTCTTGAGGAGGGGCCTCACCACCGCCTCTTTCAAGACGGCAGGCAAGGACCCCTCACTCAAAGATGCGTTCACAATGCCCTGGAGCCAGCCTCGTGTCACCTCCCAGGATGCCAGTACAAGCCAGGAGGGACACGGGTCCACTAAACATGTGGTAGCCCTAAGGTTCCTCAACAACCTGTCCATATCCTCAGTAGCAACAAAGTCAAACTCCTCCCAAGATGTTGTCTCAAGACCGGCATCTGACAGGCCGACTGGGCAACTTTCAGTGGAGGGCAACTCGTTCCGAATCTGAGTGATTTTGTCCTGCAGATAAGCTCCAAATTCCTCTGCTCGCCCCTGCAAAGGGGCTTCCCGCGGCCTCTGGTGAAGGAGGGAGTGGGTCACCCCGAACAGGGCGGCAGGGCGGTTATCTGCGGACGCGATAAGGGTGGCACAATACTCCCGTTTGGCCACTTTTATCGCCACTAAATAAGCCCTAATATGGTCTCTTACTAGTGTTCGGTCAGCATCGGATCGAGAGGATCTCCACCTACTCTGTAAGCGTCTCTTGCGGCGTTTCATCTCCCGCAGCCCCTCGGTAAACCAGGGGGCCTGGGTGATTCGACGCCGTGTGAGAGGCCGCAAGGGCGCGACTCGGTCCAAGGCCCCCGCGGCCGCACTATACCATGCGGCCACTAGGTCCTCAGTCGAGTCGTGGGTCAAGGACACAGGTATTGGCCCAAGCTCCCTCTGGAACCTTTCCGGGTCCATCAGGTGCCTGGGGCGGAACCACCTAGGTGTTTCCGGTTCCGCCTCCCCGCGGTGGGGTGTGACGGTTGGAAAGTTGATCCGAAGGACAGAGTGATCTGTCCATGACAAGGGTGAGATGGCTAAATCCCCTGTTCCAAGATCACTATTCCATTGCCCAGAGACAAAAATCAGATCCGGTGTGTGTCCTCCATCGTGAGTGGGGCCCTGAACTAATTGGGTCAGGTCCATAGCCGTCATGGAAGCCATGAACTCCCGAGCCGCCTCGGATGTTTCGCCCGCCGATGGCAAGTTAAAGTCCCCCATGACTATCAGTCTGGGGGTCTCCACCGCTATCTCGGTGATCACCTCGAGCAACTCGGGCAGGGCTGCTGTTACATAGCGGGGAGCCAGGTATACAAGCAGCAAGCCCAACTGCCTCCTTAGGCCCCACTTCACGTAGAGGGACTCACAACCGGTCGTCTGAGGGACAGTGGTCTCCCTCGGCTCAAGACCTTCCTTAACAATGACCGCCACCCCCCCCACCCCTACCCAGGGCCCGGGGCTGATGAAATGCACGGTAGCCCGGTGGGCACATATCCACGAGGGGTGCACCCCCCTCGGGGCCCAACCAGGTCTCCGTGATTCCCACCAGGTCCGGGTAGCCCTCTGACACAAGGTCATGAATAAGGGGGGCTTTGTTCACCATGGACCTGGCATTAAAAAATATCAGCCGGGGGCCCCGGTGCTGTGATCCTTGACTGCCTAGCCCGCGAGCGGAGCACAGGGGGTCGGGGCAAGTGACCTCTCACAACCAATGGCCACGATCTCCCGACCCACGATGGACATCCTGTCTCCTGCCGCCCCTGCCCCTCCCCAAGACCGATCGAATGGGAACACCCTCTATGGGGACGACCCCCACTCCCCCCTTTTTAATGGACCCATCCTTAATCCTACTTCCACTTCCGCCCGCCGGCCCTATATCTTGACCCCCTTCTGACTGGACAGACCCTCCCCCTCCCTCCTCCCTGGAGCCCCCTAAAATACGAATAACAAATTTCACTAAAAAACCTCTGAGACCACGCTTCGCCCACCTCTTCGGATTAATAAATCCCTCATCAAGGTGGGCCAAACCTGCGAGAGGGGGGACTCCCGCAGTAATATCAGGTCTGCTCTTGAGTACGTGATTGAGAAGTAAAAAGGGTCATAAATTAATTTAAGGGGCTACAGTTGGCTACATCGATGTTAAAATAGATTGACTGCGCATGCGCGAAGATGGCGGTCTGCCTCTGAGCTCCGTTGGGTCTTGGAGCTCGTTGGCTTGAAAAAAAACATGCTGCACGGCCTGCTACCCACTCTTAAGGGCCGGGCCTAGTGAGCTGCTTACCCTGGCAGCAGATCGAGACCTGGATGGTCCCCCAGGGTAAGATAGCGGCGGAGATATCGTTGAGGACGCCGGGTGTGGCGTTCCGGCCGGATGAGAAGGAGGCCGATGCTGACGCCGATTCCAAGCCGGATTTCGAGCTTGAGGCCAGGAGGACGTGGAGGCCGGGGCTGGAGCGGCGCTAGGACGATCTACTGAGCATCGGCTGCCGGGGAGGTTTGGAAATTGAGGAGAGGACGGACCGGGCCGGGCCGGGAGAAGAGTGGCCGGCCCGAGGCCTCTAGGAGGAGGTGAGAGTCTCTTTTTTCGGGCGGCTGAAAGAACGGCTGGAAAGATCTTGTAACAACGTGGCGTCCTTCAAGTCATCGCCCAGCTACCGGAGCCTTTGGGATGGGCCGGAGCGGGCCGGACCGGGGGCTTCGCTGGTTGTGGGGAGGCCCGAGGCCTCCAGGAGGAGATGAGTCCAGGCAGCCGGAAGGACCTTGAGAATTTAACAACAGCGTGGCCGAGGCCTATAAGAACTTTTAGCCGGGCCTGGCCAGGAGAAGGAAGAGCGGCCGGGCCTGGTCTTTTCTGAGAGGACGCAAGGCCAGAAGAGAACTTTCAGGACGGAATCGTTGGCCCCTCCAGGGCCTCTTAATAAAACATTGGTAATACATTTTTCAATATACTACAAGATGGAAGTGAGTGCATACATCATAAATTCTAAATTCTAAATTCTATGCTGGCAGACATGTACAAACATCCAGATAAAAAGTTACATTGGGCTAGTAAAAAAAAAGAAACCAAATAAATTCATTTTTTAGATCTAAGTCTCTTGGCAATTACATCTTCCTGCGCTCCTTTCTGGCCCCCAGCGGGCGGGGCCGTGGCCCCCCTGCCCCTCCCGAATCTTCACCCAGGATAGAGGAATGTTTTTTAAGAAAGGCTTCCGCCTCAGCAACTGTTTTAATCCTAACTCTCCCTCCTTCCCAGAACACCAACATCCCTTCGGGCGTCGCCCACTTAAACCAAATCCCGTGGTCAAACAATTTTTTAGATAAGAAGGAAAACTTCCTTCTCATCTCTCTAATCTTTTTAGGGATCTGTTTCAAGATAGCGACTTCTTTCTGCTGGTAAATTAACGGACCACCTCTCTGAGCCTTCAAAATTTCCTCTCTGGTTGACCTCCTAACAAATTTAATATGTATCTCTCTGGGTACCTCATTTATCCTGGCATATGCAGAATTTATTCTGTAGGCTAGGTCAATATCCCCCCTGATCTCATCTTTGGGTTTATGCAAATATTCTGCTAAAATTGTACTCATGAGATCAGGAAGACATTCACCATCTACCTCAGAAACGTTCTGAAATCTTAAAAAGTATGACATTCTTTCAAAATCCATCCTTGACATATGCCCAGTTAATTCTCCAACTTCAGTTTTAACATTTTTAAGTTCCCCCTTTGCCCCAGCCAGCCCCCCCTCCAATTCCTCGGTCTTCTGTATATTCTCCTTTAGTTGTTTCTGTGTTTCCATAAGTCCCTGTCTGAAATCCTTATTTTCTTGTCTTAGTCCTTTAATTTCCTGCACCAAAGTTTGTAACACTTCTTCCAGAGCTGTCATTCTTCTTTCCAATCCTGCCACTTCTGATGTGATAGAAGCCATGGTAAGCTGTTAAGATCCGTGCCACTAAGATGGCGTTTTTTGGGTGGGGCCGCTGTGGCAAGTCAGAAGAACAAGGTCCAAATCAAAGTTGTAGAAAGTTTATAAAATCCCCAAAGAGAGCAAGTTGCAAAATCAATTATTCAAACAAAGGAGGCACTCCAGAGAAGGAATCAATCAATCCAAAAATTTCTTCATTGGTAGAGAGAGGCAGTCCAAATCACCAAGAAACGTTGGTATTTTTCCACAAACAAAAATAACTATTCAGGAACAAAGGGAAGCCATCTTCCGCCGCCCTGCCTGGGAACCAGCCGGAGAAAGTCAAAGATACAATTGTTTCAAGCCAGCCGGACTTAGATACATTTGTAGATACAAGCCGCAAACTGCTTTCACTTGCTGAGAAAAAAAAGCCGGATACAAAATAACTCCCTCACAACGAGGAATCATTTCTAACCGCCGCTGTTAAACCGAGGGGGGGTTTAACAAACAAACACCCCCCTCCACAGTTCTTTCAGTCCAGGCTGCCAGCAAAGAAAAATAGTTTAAAAAAGCACTCACTCTCCCTCTCGCCGCCAAAGCCCCGGAAGGCTTCCGATCCGCCTTCAGCTCTCTCCAAATTCGTTAATTGTTACCGTCCTCCGTTGGCGAAGGGAACCAAGCCCCCCGCAGCATGCCCCCTTCCTCCTGGGCTGAAGACCCGGACCGCCTCCCAGCTGCCGCCAGGATGGACCAGCCCAGGCAAGCCAGCCCTGCAGAGGCCCCCCCCAAAAGAAAAAAAGGGGGTGCCCCGCCCCGTTAGGGGCCGAAAGAGGGACAAAACGGCGGACGAACCCCAGAGTTCGTCCGTCGCCGCCAGAAGCGGAACAGGAAGTTCCACCCACGATGAATTTTAAGATCTATAGAGCCGGACTATATCTCACTGGAGCATGTTGAATTTATCATTTTAAACATCTATTTTAACTATTTATATTGCCAACGATGCTCCCCATAATCAACTGTATGACCCATTTTATATCTTGTATCTATATTTGTATTATATTTGTATATCTATATATTTATGTATTTATATATTTATATACTTATGTGTTTATGTACTTATATATTTATATTTATATATTATAATTATAATTATGTACTCAAAGGCAGACCTTATGCTACTGCGAGAGTCCCCTCTCTCGCAGGCCTGGCCCTCCTCTTTAACGAGGGCCCACCTCGATGAGGGATTTATCAATCCAGAGAGGTGGGCGAAGCGTGGTCTTAGGGGTTTTTTAGTTAGACAGTTGTTATGTATTTTAGGGGGTACCAGGGAGGAGGGAGGGTTTAAACAGGTTAAGGAAGATAGGAAGGAAAGGGGCGAAGCCGGCAGAGCGAGGAAGGAAGCGGAAGGATCCATCAAGAGGGGGGATACACAAGCCGTTTCCATAGAGGGTCTACCCATCAAGACGGTCGTAGGGAGGGGTAGGTGCGATGGGAGACAGGCTCCTTTTTCCCGGTTGGGGACACAGGGCCGCTGTTTACAAGCGGTCAGGTGCCACAACCCCCGCAGACTAGGTGGTCAAGGATTACAGAGCCAGGGCCCGAGGCTGAGGTTTTGTAATGCCAGGTCCGTGGTCAACAAAGCCCCCCTCGTCTATGACCTTGTGTCGGAGGGGGAGCCGGACCTGGTAGGAATAGCGGAGACCTGGTTGGGCCACGAGGGAGGACTTCCCCTCGTAGAAATGTGCCCACCAGGTTACCGCGCTTTTCATCAGCCACGGGCCCTAGGCAGGGGTGGAGGGGTAGCGGTTATTGTTAGGGAAGGTCTTGAGCCGAGAGAGACCACTGTACCACAGACTACCGGCTGTGAGTCCCTCCTTGTGAAGTGGGGCCTAGGGAGGCAGTTGGGCGTGCTGATTGTATACCTGGCTCCCCGCTATGTAACAGCAGCCCTGCCCGAGCTCCTTGAGGTGATCGCCGCGATGGCAGTTGAGACCCCCAGACTGATTGTCATGGGGGACTTCAATCTGCCATCGGTTGGCGAATCATCAGAGGCAGCTTGGGAGTTCATGGCCTCCATGACAGCCATGGACCTGACCCAAGTAATTCAGGGCCCCACGCACGAGGGAGGACACACGCTGGATTTGATCTTTGTCTCTGGTCAGTGGAAGAGTGATCTGGGTATAGGGGACATAGCCATCATACCCCTGTCATGGTCAGACCACTCACTTCTCCGGCTCGACTTTCCAATCGCTACACCCCACCGCGGGGAGGCGGAACTGGATTCACCTATATGGTTCCGCCCCAAGCGCCTGATGGACCCGGATAGGTTCCAGACGGTGCTTGGGCCATTACCTGTGTCCTTGACCCACGCCCCGGCAGAGGACCTAGTGGCCGCGTGGAACATCGCGGCCACGGGGGCCTTGGATCTGGTCGCGCCCTTGCGGCCTCTCCTGCGGCGACGAGTCACCCAGGCTCCTTGGTTTTCTGAGGAGCTGAGGGTGATGAAGCGCCACAAGAGACGCCCAGAGAGGAGGTGGAGATCCACACGGTCTGAATCTGACCGAACACAGGTGAGAGCCCATTTACGGACTTACCTTGTGGCGCTGAGAGTGGCCAAACGTCATCATTGTGCCACTCTCATCGCATCCGCAGATAACCGCCCTGCTGCCCTGTTTAGGGTGACCCGCTCCCTCCTTCAACAGAGGGCGCGGGAAGCCCCTTTGCAGGGTAGAGCAGAGGAATTTGGGGAATATCTGCAGGATAAAATCGCTCAGATTCGGAGCGAGTTGGCCTCCATCGAAAGTGGCCCAGTGGGATGCCCCGAGGCAGATCTTGAGACAGTTTTGTGGGAAGAGTTTGACTCTGTTACTTCCAAAGATATGGACAGGTTACGCGGGCGACTGCGAGCTACCACATGTTTAGTGGACCCGTGTCCCTCCTGGCTTGTACTGGCATCCTGGGAGGTCACACGAGGCTGGCTCCAGGAGGTGGTCAACGCTTCTTTGAGTGAGGGATTCTTGCCGGCCTCCCTTAAAGAGGCGATGGTGAGACCCCTCCTCAAGAAGCCCTCTCTGGACCCAGCATTATTGGTAAATTACCGTCCGGTCTCCAACCTTCACTTTCTGGCGAAGGTTGTAGAGAGTGTGGTGGCACAACAGTTCCCCCATCATCTGGAGGAAATTGATTATCTGGACCCGTGTCAGTCTGGCTTCCGGCCCGGGCACAGCACCGAGACGGCATTGGTCACGTTGGTGGATGATCTCTGGAGGGCCAGAGATGGGGGTTATTCCTCCATCCTGGTCCTATTAGACCTCTCAGCGGCTTTTGATACCATCGACCATGGTATCCTATTGCATCGGCTGGAGGGGTTGGGGGTGAGGGGCACCGTGCTGCAGTGGTTCTCCTCCTACCTCTCCGGTCGTTCGCAATTTGTGTTGGCAGGAGAGCAGAGGTCGACCTCGAGACCCCTCACTTGTGGGGTGCCTCAGGCGGAGGCCTCCTCAAGAAGCCTTCCCTAGGCTTCCGGTTCCGCCTTCCAGCGGTGACGGACGAGTTTTGGGACTCATCCGCCGCTTTGTTCTTTTTTCTGCCCCCCATCGGGGGTGAGGCACCCCCTTTTTGGGGGGCCTCCCGTAGGGCTGGATCGCCTGGGTCCGTTTATCCCTGCGGCGGCAGGAAAACGGCCCTTGTCTTCGACCTAGGCGAGGAGAGACATGCTGCGGGGGGGTTTCTCTTCGCCAATGGAGGACGGCAACGAACGATGAATTTAAAAAGAGCTGAGTGTTCAGGTCGGAAGGCTTCCCGTGGCTTTGGCGGCGAGGTGAAGAGTGAGTGATTTCAATCTTCTGGTGCTGGCAGCCTGGACTGAAAGAACATAGAGGGGGGTGTTTGTTTGTTAAACCCCCCCTCGGATTTAAAGCGGCGCTTGGAAATGGCTCCTCGTTGCGAGGAAGCGGATATTTCGCGTCCCGACTGTTTTGAACCAAGGGAAAGTGATTTGCGGCTTGTTTCTTTACAATGTATTTAAGTCCGGCTGGCTTGAAACAATTTTTCTCTTGTTACTTTCTCCTGCTGGCTCTCAGACTGGGCGGTGGATGGCTTCCCTTTATTCCTGAATGATTATTTTTACTTATGGAAAATTACCAACATCTCTTTGTGATTTGGACTCCCTTTCTCTACCAATGAAGAAATTTATGGATTAATTGATTCCTTCCCTGGAATGCCTTCTCTGCTATAATTATTGATTGTGAAAAGTGTTTCTCTTCTGGGTCCTGAACTTTTTACAATTCTCATTTGAACTGTTTTTCTCCTGACTTGCCTCAACGGCCCCACCCAAAAAACGCCATCTTAGTGGCACTGACTTTAACAGCTTACCATGGCATCAAAATCAGAACTGGCAGGATTGGAACAAAGAATGTCATCTATGGAATCAGTGTTACAAGTTTTGGTGCAGGAAATTAAAGCTTTGAGAGAGGACAATTGCAGCTTCAAGAAGGATCTTTTGGAAACACGGAAGCAAGTGCTGGATAACACACAGAAGACTGAGGAGCTGGAAGGGGGGCTGGCTGGGGCAAAGGGAGAGCTTAAAAATGTTAACAGTGAGGTTGGAGAACTGATTGGGCATATGTCTAGGATGGATTTTGAAAGGATGTCATATTTTTTAAGATTTCAGAACATTTCTGAGGAATCTGGTGAATGTCTTCCTGAACTCATGAGTACAATTTTAGCAGACTATTTACATAAACCTAAAGATGAGATCAGGGGGGACATTGACCTAGTCTACAGAATAAATTCGACATATGCCAGGATAAATGAAGTACCCAGAGAGATACATATTAAATTTGTTAGAAGGTCAACCAGAGAGGGAATTTTGAAGGCGCAGAGAGGGGGGCCCTTAATTTACCAACAAAAGGAAGTCGCCATCTTGAAGCAGATCCCAAAAAAGATTAGAGAGATGAGAAGGAGGTACTCCTTCTTATCCCAAAAATTGTTTGACCACGGGATTTGGTTTAAGTGGGCGATGCCGGAAGGGATGCTGGTGTTCTGGGATGAAGGAAGAGTAAGGATTAAAACAGTTGCTGAGGCGGAAGCCTTTCTTAAAAAACATTCCTCTGTCCTGGGGGAAGATTAAGGGGGGGCAGGGGGGGCCACGGTCCCGCCCGCTGGGGGCCAGGAAGGAGAAAAAGAAGATACAATTGCCAAGAGACTTAGATCGAAAAAATAACTTTGCTTTTTTTTAATTAATATTGTGTAACCTTTATATCTGGATGTTTGTATACGACTGCCAGCATAGAATGGAGAATTTAGGAAACATGTACTTATTTTCACTTTGCAGTATTTTTGGAAAATGTTTTTTTTAATGTTTTATTATGAAGCCCTGGAAGGGCGAATGATCCCGACGCGAAAGTTCTTAAAATGTTTCTGTATCCCTTACCCTACCCTTTTTGGAAAATTGTAAAAACCAATAAAACTTTTTCAATATAAAAGAAGCCTTCCCTGGACCCAGCTTTGTTGGAAAACTATCATCCAGTCTCCAAACTTCATTTTCTAGCGAAGGTTGTTGAGAGTGTGGTGGCACAACAGTTTCCCCGTCACCTGGAGGAAGTTGATTATCTGGACCCGCGCCAGTCCGGCTTCCGGCCCGGGCACAGCACTGAGACGGCATTGGTCGCGTTGGTGGATGATCTCTGGAGGGCCAGAGATGGGGGTTGTTCCTCCATCCTGGTCCTATTAGACCTCTCGGCGGCTTTCGATACCATCGACCATGGTATCCTATTGCATCGGCTGGAGGGGTTGGGGGTGAGGGGCACTGTTTTACGGTGGTTCTCCTCCTACCTCTCCGGCCGATCGCAATTTGTGTTGGCAGGAGGGCAGAGGTCGACCTCAAGACCCCTCACTTGTGGGGTGCCTCAGGGGTCGGTCCTCTCGCCACTCCTGTTCAACGCATACATGAAGCCGCTGGGTGAGATCATCTGTGGTTTTGGGGTAGAGTACCACATCTACGCTGATGACACGCAGCTGTACTTTTCTACCCCAAACCACCCCAACGATGCCGTTGAAGTGATGTCCCGATGTCTGGAAGCCGTACGGATCTGGATGGGAAGCAACAGACTCAAACTCAACCCGTCCAAGACCAAGTGGCTGTGGTTTCCGGCGTCCCGGTTCAACCAGTTGATTCCATCACTGGCCATAGGGGGCAAACATCTGGCCCCCGTGGATCGGGCATGCAACCTAGGCGTCCTCCTGGATACCCGGCTGTCTATGCAAGATCACGTGACAGCCGTGGCCAGGGGGGCTTTCCACCAGGTACGCCTGGTGCGGCAGTTGCGTCCCTTATTGGACCGTGACGCCCTTTGCACAGTCACTCACGCGCTTGTGACATCCCGGCTGGACTACTGTAATGCTCTCTACATGGGGCTCCCCTTGGGGTGCACCCGAAGACTGCAGCTGGTCCAGAATGCGGCCGCGCGGGCGATCTTGGGAACGTCTAGATATTCCCATGTAACACCGCTCCTGCGCGAGCTGCTCTGGTTACCTGTAGTCTTTCGGGTGCGCTTCAAGGTGTTGATTACCATCTTTAAAGCGCTCCATGGCACGGGACCAAGCTACCTGCGAGACCGCATCCTACCTCATACATCCCTGCGGCCGATCCGCTCCCACAGAGAGGGATTTCTCCGGGTGCCGTCCACTAGGCAATGCCAGCGGGCGACGCCCAGGGGAAGGGCCTTCTCTGTGATGGGCCCAACCCTCTGGAACGACCTACCCCCCGACCTCAGAACAACCACGGACCTCAGCACCTTCCGCCAGAAATTAAAGACACTCCTTTTCCATCAGGCCAGTTTGGCCTAAGTTATTTTCCTAGCCTTCAGTCTGCATATAAATTGTTTTAATTGGGTCTTTAATGGATCATGTTTTAAACTTTGTAAATTTTAGCACAGGGATAACCTATTTAATTCGATATTAATTATTTATATTTTATATTGTTTGTTTTAACTTCCTGTGCACCGCCCCGGGTCCCTTCGGGGAGAGGGTGCGGTTATATAAATTTGACTAATAAATAAATAAATAAATAAGGGGTCGGTCCTCTCGCCTCTCCTGTTCAACACATATATGAAGCCACTGGTTTTGGGGTAGAGTACCACTTCTACGCTGATGATACGCAGCTGTATATATCTACCCCAAACCACCCCAACGATGCCGTAGAGGTGATGTGCCAGTGCCTGGAAGCCGTGCGGGCCTGGATGGGAAGGAACAGACTCAAGCTCAACCCGTCCAAGACCGAGTGGCTGTGGTTTCCGGCATCCCGGTACAGCCAGTTGACTCCATCACTGGCCATAGGGGGCGAACATCTAGCCCCTGTGGATGGGGCACGCAACTTGGGCGTCCTCCTTGATGTACGGCTGTCCATGGAAGATCAAGTGACAGCCGTAGCCAGGAGGGCGTTTTACCAGGTTCGCCTGGTCCACCAGTTGCGTCCCCTACTGGACCGGGGTGCCCTTTGCACAGTCACTCATACATCCCTTAGACCGATACGCTCCCACAGAGAGGGCCTTCTCCGGGTGCCATCGGCCGGACAATGCCGGCTGGCGACACCCAGGGGAAGGGCCTTCTCTGTGGCGGGCCCTGCCCTGTGGAACGACCTACCCCCTGAACTCCGCACCATCACCGACCTCCGCCTCTTCCGCCAGTGTTTAAAAACACACTTATTTCATCAAGCCGGCCTAACATAGCCTCCGCTGTGACTAATTTTAGATAGTTTTAAATGGGGGATTTTAATTGGTTTTAGCGCAGGTTGTTGTTATTTAGTAGGTTTTAAATTTATGTATTTTGTACTATTTTTGTATGTTGTTTTTAAGTTCCTGTGCGCCGCCCTGGGTCCTTTTGGAGAAGGGCAGGATATAAATTGAATAAAATCTAAAAATCTAAATCTCGTGACATCCCGACTGGACTACTGCAATGCTCTCTACATGGGGCTCCCCTTGAGGTGCACCCGAAGACTTTAGCTTGTCCAGAATGCAGCCGCCCGGGCAATTATGGGAACCTCTAGGTTTTCCCATGTAACACCGCTCCTGCGCGAGCTGCATTGGCTGCCTGTCATCTTTCGGGTGCGCTTCAAGGTGTTGGTTATCATCTTTAAAGTGCTCCATGGCACGGGACCTAGTTATCTGCGGGATCGCATCCTGCCCCATACATCCCTGCGGCCGATTCGCTCCCACAGAGAGGGACTTCTCCGGGTGCCGTCCACTAGGCTGTGCCAGCGGGCGACGCCCAGGGGAAGGGCCTTCTCTGTGGCGGGCCCGACCCTCTGGAACGACCTTCCCCCCGATATTAGAACAACTACGGACCTCCGCTCCTTCCGTCAAAAATTAAAAACACATTTCTTTTGCTTGGCCGGCTTGGGATGACTTAACTGTTTTAGGGGTTTTTAGGGGTTTGTTTTAGCTTTGGGATTTTAGCACAGGGTTTCGTTTAATTCTTTTTAACATTGTATTGTCTGTAATTTTATATGCATTTTTAATTTCCCTGTGCCCCGCCTCGAGTCCCTTCGGGGAGAGAGAGCGGGTTATAAATTAAATTATTTATTTATTTATTTATTTATTTATTTATTTTAGATGTTAAAATAGATGTTACAACAAATATTAAATAGATTAAAACAATTCACCATGCTCCAGTAAGGAATATAGTCCGGCTATCATAGTTTGTGCATTCTTGGGTGATAAAAGTTGGTAAAAAGTCCATATGGGATGCTGTAGATAAATAAATATCAGTTCTTCCCGGGTTCGGCCTCACCATAACCAGCACAGCATCTCTCGGGCCTCGGCTCTCGGCCCTTAGGTGTTTTTAGGCCCAGGCCCGGCACTCCTAGTCCTCCATCAGCCTCCTTTGATCTCCCGGGCCTCCTGTGCCACAGAGGCCTCCCTGTTGTGGTCTCCAGCCTCCAATGTCTCCAATTCCAGCCTCCTGGTCTCCAGCCTCCCCCAGACAGCTCCTCCTGGCTCCAGCACTCTGGGCTCCAATTCCGGCTCCAGCTCCAGGGGCTCGGGCAACATCTCTTTTTTTTTATTTATTTATATATTTTTTTAATTTTTTTATATTTTACAATATTCCACCCAGTGCTATACAAAAACGAAAGGAAGAGTTGGTTCTTCAGATATCTTCAGTTATCTTTAAGATCTCCAAAATCCACGTTCTCTGGGTACAGGTATCGAGGCATCCAAAGTTCCAAGTGCATAGTCCACAAATGGCTTCCAAGTCTTCCAAAAAATGTCTTTTTTATAGACCCCCTCTCTAAGTTTAATATCACATGTCATTTTATCATTTAAAGCTAATTTCCACATTTCACAATACCACTCTTCTATTTTAATATTTACCTCTATTTTCCAGTATCTTGCTATTATAATTCTACCCATTATAATCATAATTCTAATCAATTCTTTCTCATATTTTGTTAATTCTAATTCCTTAATTATCAATAATAATATAGTTTCTGATCTCAATGTTATTCTTTTCTTCATCATTTCAAACATCGTTTTCTCCAATTGTTGCCAAAACTTTTTAATTTTTCCACATTTATACCACATATGTTCATAAGTTCCCAATTCCATGTTACATCTCCAACATTTATTACTAATTTTTTTATCCATCAATGATAACCTTAATGGGGTCCAATACCATTTCCAAACAACCTTAAAGTTGTGCTCTTTAATCCTTATAGACAAAATCCTCATAATTCGACTCTTCCAATTCACATTCCAGTCTGAATCTAATATTTTGATCTTGAGTTCTTCCTCCCAATTCGTCTTCATTACCATTTGTGGATTTCCATCAAAGTTTATAATCTTATATATCTTACTAACGAGTCCCTTTAACCCAATTTCATCCTTGATAATTTGAGATACTAAGCTTTCAAATTCAGTTTTACTTCTACTTATTTTACATATTCCCCTTACTTTCATAGTCCATTTTTCTACCTGTATTTTTTCAAACCAATTCAGCTCCAATTTTTCAATTATTTCTTTTTTTCTACTCTCGTTTTCTAAAGCTCTTAACCAATTTACTATACTTCCTATATTTTCATCCTCAATTACTTTATCTCGACTTATGTTAGTTTTAATCGGCCAACTTCCAAGTGTCTTCCCCAAGAAGGATATGTCCGGAATCAATATTTTAACAAATTTATTCCAAATTTTACTCAATCCCTTTAACCAATAACTGTTGATTACCTTTTTTGTTTTTACTTTATCTAAAAACCATGTAGGACCAAATCTCTTAATGTCCTTTAACTCTAGATCTCCCCAATGACCATCTCCTCCTTTAAGTATTTTTATCACAGTTCGAATATTATAGGCCCGATAATAATTAAGTAGATTGGGAATTCCCAATCCGCCTTCCTTTTGATTTTGATACCACATTTTCTTCATTAATCTAGGTCTTTTCCCACCATTGCAAAATTTATCTAATTTCTTCTGATATCCTTCCATATCTTTCTCTGTCAAATTTAATGGTAGCATCTCAAATAAAAAATTAAACTTTGGTAACAACATCATCTTACACATTGCAATTCTGCCAAACCAAGACAACTTTATCTCTTTATATTTATCTATCTTCTTCTCTACTTCATTCAACATCACATCATAATTAATTTTTTTCAATTCTCTAACTTTGAGTGAAAGTGTTATTCCCAAATATTTCAATGTATTTTTAATTCTTATCCCAAATTGTTTTTGCATACTCTCCCACTCCTTACCATTTTTGTTCATTAATAATTCGGATTTTGACCAATTTACCTTTAAACCTGTCATTTCTTCAAATTCTTTCAAATGTTTATTTATCCTCTTCAAATCTTTCTCTATATCTTTCAGAATAATCAAGGTATCATCCGCGTACAAATTTATCTTATATCCCTTGTACCCTTCCAATTCTTCATCTTTTTCTATCAATTTAGTCAAAACTTCCATAACTAATAAAAATAATGTTGGGGACAAGGGACATCCCTGTCTCGTGCCTGCTTCCAATTTAATCTCTCCCGTCATTATTCCATTCACCTTCACTTTTGCACTACTTTTTTGATACAATTTTGAAATAACATGTATAAATCTATTACCAAAGCCTAATGCCTCAATAATTACTTTGATAGTTTCCCATTGTACAGAATCAAAGGCTTTAAAAATATCTAGTGATAGTATACCTATTTTATCACCATTACTCTCAGCTACATCTATAATATTTAATACTCTTCTAATTATGTCACTCATATATCTACCTTTAACAAAACCTACTTGATTATAGCTTATATACTTGTCTATAAATCTATTTAATCTATTACTTATAATGGCAGTAAATATTTTTGCATCTTGGTTAATTAAAAAAATGGGTCGATAGGACTCGATCCTCTCCAGATCTTTATCTGGTTTAGGAATTATGGATATTACCGTTCTATTCCATGACATCGGGACTTCTCCACCGTGTAAAATTCCATTAAATAATTTTTGCAGTTTTGGTATTATTATTTCTTTAAAGTCTTTGTAAAATTCAGCAGGTAATCCGTCTTCACCTGGAGTCTTCCCTAATTTTATCTCTTGTATTCTTTCATTAATCTCATCTTGTGTTATATCTCCTTCCATCAAATCCTTATATGTTTGATCTATTTTCACAGCATATTTTCCAAGATGGTTTTTCAATTTTTCCAAATCAATTGATTTCTTTGAATATAATTTTTGAAAAAAATTCCTAACTACTTCACATTTCTCCAGTCTCTTATAACATCTTGTACCTTTTTCATCTATCAGAGAGCCAATTTCTCTCTTTTCACTTTTATTTTTCACCATCCTTGCTAATAACCTAGAGTTTTTATTACTAAATTCAAAGAAATCCCTATTTAAATATCTTATATTTTTTTTAACCCGTTCTATATCTTCTTCTATCGATTTAGTTTTTAGTAAATTCAATTCCTCCAAAAAATTTTATCTTTCGTAAGTAAAAATTGGTTCTCTAATACCTTAATTTGTCTTGTATCCTGTTCCATTTTACTTCTATATTCTCTATATTTCCTGCTTGACAACTTAATGCTTTCTCCTCTAAATACTGCCTTCATCGTGTCCCAAACAATTTCAAATTTAACCTCTCCATTATCATTCAATCTCCAACTTTCCTCCCATTTTTTAAGTATCCATATTTTATCCTCCTCCTTTTTATACAATTTTTCATCATATCTCCAACCTCTTTCTTTTTTTCCAATATTGAAGTCTATTTCCATCATAACTTCTGCATGGTCAGAGTCCTTGAAAATTCCCACGTCTATTCTATCTATATTATTCAACAGGTCTTTAGAGACGAAAATATAATCAATTCTTGAATATGTATTATATACCTTAGAGCAAAAAGTATACACTCTTTCAGTACCTTTCAACTCCCTCCAGACATCTACCACGCTATTTCGGAACATCCATTTATTTAAAATTTCCCCTTTATTTGTTTCTCTAAAGCGGGTGAGATTAGTACTATCTATTTTGTCTCTAATTAAATTAAAATCTCCAGCCACAATCACTTTCCCTACACTTTCAGTTTCCAAAATCTTAGTTATTTTATCAAGGAATCCCTTTTGTTTTTCATTCGGTAGATATAAGTTAACCAGTGTCACTTTTTGCTCGTTAATATTTCCTACAATTATTAAATATCTTCCTTCATCGTCTCTAATTACTTGTTTTTTCTCAAAATATACCCTATTTGATATCAATGTTGCCACTCCTCTGGCTTTGGAAGTTCCGAAAGATTTTTCATAAATTTGCATACCCTTTATATTCATTCTATTTAAATCCTCAGATTTTTGATGAGTTTCCTGCAAAAATAATATGTCTGGTAAGTCCCTTTTAATTTTAAGCTCCAATCTCCTCCTCTTTATTTGATTCCCTGTGCCCTTCACGTTCCATGTCATTATTTTTATAAACCGCATTTAAACGGTAACTTTTTTAGTCCTAGCCCCTCCTCTTCCTTTTCGTGCCCAGATCCCAACACCAAACAAAAACGACATACAAAAAAACCATGAGACACTACAAACAACATATAACAAACTGTCTTCATCTCCCACCTCCTCAACCGGCACCACCTCTGCATAGAGATTGTGGGGGGGGGGACGTGCCGATGGTCGGATCACTTCTCACGGGCTGTCTTTTTAAATTCCACTCTCAAAAAAGGGAGACAGTGTTTACTTTTCCCCGCACTCAGCTTCTTGCTTTTTAGGATCCTTCTCTTTATCCACTGCTTGCATTGTATCTTCACGGCTTTTCTTCTGTTCAGACATTGCTGGAGAAATTTCTTTCCGCTTTAAGCTTCTTGGGTCTGCTCCAACAGCCCCTTTTTCTTCTAATATTGGAGATCCTACTTGCATTCCACCCATCTTAAGCATTTGATTTCCAATTTCTGTTAAATCCTCGTCTTTCTCAATCAGCCCAAGCTCTCGTACATATCCTACTGGATCCACTTGCGGAGTAATTGTCTGCATTTTGCCCTTATAAAAAAACTTCAGCTGCTGTGGTGGCCTCCAATTATACTTAATGTCTTTGTCTCTCAGAACCTTTGTAATTGGCTTCAAAAAATATCTCCATGCTCTTTCGTCTCTTGAAATATCCGGAAAGACTTGAATATCTTTCTCCTCAAATTTTGGAACTTCTCCTAACTCTCTTATTCTCGCCATTACCTCTAATTTATCACCAATATTTGCAAATCTCACCAGCACATTTCTATTTGCTCCATTTTGTCTCTCAGTCCGGCCTCGGGCCTTGGCCTGGATCGTCTTTGGCCTCGGCCCGGCTGTTTTTTTTCCCCCGGCCTCCCAGCCTCCCAGCCTCCGGTATCTCCGGTACCTTCGGTGTCTCCACCTCCTTGCCTCCAGCACCTCCGGCGTTGACCTGATGTCCTGGTGCCGGCAGCGTCCTCCAACTCTCTGCCGGCATCTTCGCCCGCTTTCTAGGCCGCTACTACTTAACTTGTTTTTTGCAACTGTCTTTACACAAAGGGAAAAAATAGTCCAACCGATCAAAAACAGCATGACAGGACTTCCGGGTTGAGCGTCGGCTGTCGCAGACAGGCTTTTACGAGCTTGTCAATCCAGCTGCCTGTTAGAGGCGTTTTTATAAGATCGTAAATGTCTCGGATACTCATAAATCCTTAGGAATTTATGGGTGAACTTACGCTGTCGGGTTGAGCCTCTTGTGTAACTCTCCAGAAGGTATTATAGCCTCTGGGGAGCTGGCAAGAAGAGCCCCCCCTTTTCAGCGCTTTAGTTCCAGGCGGCTGTATTCCTTCGCTAAGAAATTAGTGAAGCTAGACGGCCGTAATCAACTCTTTAAAATATGTTCCAGGCAATCCATCAAGAAAGACTATATTTCAAGCCTTCGTACCTCAAAGGAAACTAAAACGCAAGTAATTAAAGTTTGTGGTATATCTCTTAGAACAAAGGATTCAAGATGGCGTTAACTACCAGATGAATGAAACTAAACTTAGTTGCCTTGTCTAATTATTGATTTGTGGATTTTGGTCTCTGCTTAACCCCTGGCTGATAGCGGACAGCTGTATGCGGAAAGGGGGAGCAAGCTATAATTACTGACTTATTTTGATATTTTGAAGAGGGTTTTTTTTTTTTCTCTTCCTGAAAACTTGGAAAGCTTAAAAGCAAGGCAATGGAACAAACTCGTGTAGTAACTTCCCAGGACTTTAAAGATTTGATGAACTTTATAGTTAATGAAAGCAGAGACCTCAAAAGAATGATCCAGGAGAAATATGAACAATTAGAAAAAAAAATGTTTGCAATGGCCAAGAGTCTGTCTGAAGTTATCATTAAAATTGATGGGAAAATCGAACAGCTGACCTCACAGGTGGAACTTAAAGCAAAGGAAACGGATTTGAAATTGGTGGAAATGGAGGGGAATATGCACAAATTGGACAAAGAGGTTATTATGTTACAATTTTTTTAAATGGAAAACGCCATTAGACTGAGGGGATTATCAGAAAATCCTAGAGAAGACTTAAGAAAAGTTTCTGCCGATGCTTTGGCTATATTAGTAAAAATGAATCCTGGTGAAATTTATGCTAAGATTGATAAAATTTACAGAGCAAACTCACGTATAGCATTACAAAGGCAACTACCGAGAGATGTTGTGATATATTTTACTGAGAGAAACCTCAGAAATGATATTCTGCAGAAGTCTTTTCACTCCTCTCTCCACATAGCTGGAAAACGGATTGGTGTCTTTAAGGAACTTCCATCAACTATCCTGAAGCTTAGAAGGGATTTTGGTTTTTTGGTGGCAGAGCTGAAGAAAAGAGGGATACAGTACAGGTGGGATGCTCCAATGGGTGTTATATTCAGATATGAAGGGGCGCGGTATTGTTTGAATACTATAGATAAGGCAAGAGATTTTTATTATGAAATACTGAAGAAAAGTGCAACGCCCCCACGTATATCTATACCAACACTAGTAGATCTGGATGGTTCACAACAAGATATTGAGATGGAGCAAAAACAATTTGGAAAAGAGATGGAAGAACATACTCAGTTGGATTCCCCTGGGCTTTTTTTAAGCCCTACTCTGGAGGAAATGTCGAAGACTGCTATAGGGGGATCTGTTGGAATGCCAATACGTAAATCAGATGAGCAATGTGAAGCCAGGTCTAGTACCAGACAAATCCAGAAACCGCAGAAGCAGAGGAGGTCTCAATCTCGGCGAGTTAAGAAAGACAAAAGGATTAAAGGACGAAGCAATTAATCAATCTAGATAAAAATATACAGATCTCTGCAATGCTGGTCCTCTTGGATGTGGAAACTTTTTCAGGGTTGAAAACTGGAACCGGAGCATTTGCAGTGGATCTGGTTGTTACCCTATCACGATCTTGGAACTTTATAATCCTGATGAAAAGTCACTCGGGGGTTACCTATGTAAAGGGTTTTTTTCTTGTTATTTATGGGGGCAGCTGCTTAAACTGGTATTACAAACAGCTATGGATGGAATGGAAGGAGACCTGAAGAGTTGGACTTATGAACATTGACGCGGAAAGGATTAATATTATGTTAGTGTTCTGGGGAAAAAACTTGGGCCGAACTTTGAAATTTTCTTGCAATTTGCTGTATCCTTCTTGTGATAGGATCTGAAATTTTCCTATACCATTAATGTTTCCTTTGTGAAGAGAGAAGTAACTTTGCTTTTTTCAAATATTAGAGTAATCTTTACATTTTTTTTTGTGTTGTTAAGTGGGCAATTAAGCAAATGGAGAGGGGAAAAATAGTAAACCTTTTGAATCAGGAAGGATGTAAACTTGAGCTAGGATATATGGTTTAAGTTTTATAAGTGTTAGGTTATATGACATGGTATTTAGATCTTAAGAATTATTTTCTATGTATTTTAATGTTTAACTAAAAGGGGGTGTTTATGTTGAGCTTGTTATAAGGTTTCTAATGGATTGGTTATATACAGAATAAATATCAGATTAGGAAGTACTATGTAGTTTTTAGGTAAGAATGCTTTGATTGATAGGTGAATAGAGTAAATAATATTTGGGATGCTTGGAATTATTAGAGTGGTGTATAGCGGAAGTCAGGGGGGTGGGTTTGAATGGGAGGTGGGGGAGGGTTAGGGTGGAGGGCGGGGTAATATATATGTATGATTAATCTAGAGAGGGGAATAATGGGATATGCCTTTTTTTTTTTTTAAAGAGAAATTTATATTATGTTTTTTATATTTTTAATTAACTTAGAAGATGGTGTTAATGGGATATTAATATACTAAGAGAAACTTATATTGTTTCTGCTGGGAGGCGAGGGGGTATAATATCTGAATGAGAAACTTATTTTAAGACGGGGTGAGGGGGGGTATAGTATTTGTATGTGATTTATATTACATGTGGGGGGGGGGTAAAAAGGGGGAAAATCTGTGTGAATAAAACTTTTTCAATAAAAAAAAACAAAAAAAAACAGCATGACAAAAAACAGATTAGGAACACAAGTTTGTTTGTGGTTACAGCAACGTATCTCTTTACTGTCCGGTGAATTACACTGTAGTAAGGAAAAGTCCTTCTGGGTTTGGCTCCAAGTGGGGAAGAAGACACTGGAGACATGGAGGCTGCTTGGAAAGATGGTCTAATGGTGAACAGGACCACATGGCTGGAGTCCTGACCAGAAAAGGTGCTCACATGCTTCAATGTTGGTGGACAGGAAGAGAAGGGCTGAGCAAGGGGCTTGCAGGGCTTTTTATCAACTGTTTGGCCCCACCTATCTGTTTCTTGTTCCTGTGTAAGAAGTGTACTCTGATTGGTTGCCAGGCTCCCATGGGCTGAGTCCAGGTTTGGTAAGGCCAGTCTTACCTTAATCCCATGACTCTGGAGCTGAAGGGGAAAACTCTTTATTGTGTAAAGTGGACTAGCTCAGGCTGCTTAATGGCCCATTGACAAAGGGGGTGGGGGCCGGAGGCTGCAGGAGACAAAACATGTTTCTTCCTTTTCACATCTGGGGAAATATAATATTCTGCCTTTTCAATATTTCCTAGGGCATTTCATTTCTCTGGGAGAGAGATGGGTGATAACTTTCCACAATCCCTACTTTTTTTTTTCAAAACATGTGAGTGGAACGCACATGTTTTTGACAAAAGATTAAAATTGGTCAGATCAGGGAGACTTATAATTTTTCCTGATGGAAGGGCATTGAAAGAGACAGAAGGATTCCTTCAGTGACCCCCAGAGAGCTTTCAACCATGAAGGTCTAGCAGTCGGGGCACAAGTTCTGGAAAGAAATTTACAGTGTCCAATTTTCCATGCCAATTAATATCAGATATGACTTTCTGTGAGCTTCCAGACAGGTTTTAAGCAAGCAGAGATCCCAAAATTCTTCACAGCCATGGTGTTGCCTTTAACTGACTACAGGCTGCCCAATTCCAAGGGATAGTTCTTGAACCTGCCCTAGCTCTTATTTTAGTGAGGCCAAATTGAGTTTAGCAAATGTGCAATCCAAGCCAATCCATATATATCACACCCAATGAGCCCTGGGACTCCTACTCATGGGACCACCAGTGCTGCATATCCTGCTTTACTGGGCATCATCATTTGCCAATCAGTCAAGGTTTTGGGTTTTGGAGATCCTTTCTGCTCTTCTTCAAGTGGGGGAATTGCCTGAGGGGAATTGACCCTCCCCCTAAGCTTAGGCTTTCGTGGCAGGGCAAAATCATCCTAGAGAAGCTTTGTGTTGAGACATAGTTTTAATCTAGTTCTAAATTGAGTCTCTCTCTCTCTCTCTCTCTCTCTCTCTCTCTCTCTCTCTCTCTCTCTCTCTCTCTCTCTCTCTCTCTCTCTCTCTCTCTCTCTCTCTCTGTGTGTGTGTGTGTAGTTGCTTCTATAATACAAAACTACAGTTTGGGAGAATCTCCCTCCCACCAGACAGAAATCTAAGGTATTCAGCTCTTGCTGTGCCAGCCACTGTCAAATACAATTCTTACATGTACATTAAACTGAGTACAATATAAATGAGAGAAAGGAAGAAAACTTTACAACAAACTTCTGTGAATGAAGCAGAGAAAGAAAACCTTACAATCAATTTTCCACCCTCCCCCATAGTCTTTACAGCTGTCTTCTAGGTACTGAAAAAGCCTTTTGGTCTTGACTTCTTCATCTCAGGGTCACTTTTTAATGTCTGCTGGATGGCATTAGCTTGGCTTGCTGGTAAGAGTGGTCAATCAAACTTGGTAGAGTCTGTCCCATGCTTGGCAAAGTTTTTCCTGTCAGGTTTTATCAGGAGGCAATCACCAGCAGCAAATCTGAGAGTTATGGTTTGAGCTAGCAGTCCTTTGTTTCTGAGGTAAAGAAGAGGAGAGGCCAAGTATACAGTTCTTTACAGGCAGATCTTTAGTCTCATGTTGTGGAATTTTCCCCGATACTGTCCAAGCGTGGAAATCCAAACATAATTTTAGAAGGCAGATGATATAAATTTCATGGAACATGACATTCCCACTGACTCTATGATTGAAACACTTGCAGTAAAATGAGTACATTTCCAAAAGGAAAACAACTTGTATTGTAAACAAAAAAAAACCAAAATATCATAGGGTAGAGCACCTTGAATCATAAGCATTTAAAAATGCTCTCAGGTGTAAAAGGGGGGGGGGGGGAGACAAACCACTTTAAAAAATAAAAATAAAACTATCAAACATTAAAAAAAGGGTACTTTGAGTCAACACTCCAAAATATCAAATTCCATTCAGATGGAAGCAAATTCTCATTCAGTATGTTAAAACATTTACAAATGTTAGCAAAATATCTCAAAATCATTTCTTTTGGTAGGTTTGATTAAGCATTTTAAACCTCAAAAATTTCTAGAAGAGAAAAAATCAAAATTATCTTCAGAGCAGAAAAGAAATGTAACTGCATAGCTTTTATATGCAGACAAAAAGATCACAATGGTGAAAGGTAAAGGTGCAGGAGCAGGTCACTCATTTACCCCAAATGTCTCAGAAGAGAGAAAACAAAATGGTCACAGTGAGCAGAAAACCCACAGCCGCTTTTAATGACCTAGAAGAAAGGAGGGAGAAAAAAAAAGGGGGGGCAGATGCACAGAGGCATTCACAGGTATCACTGGGGCATCTCACACACGCACTCATGGTTAAATGAGCAGACAATCACACTTCTCCCCTTTCCTGCTTCCCTTCAAAGGATGACCCAGAAGGAAGAGGGGGGGGGGGTATCAGGCAATCGCAGGTCTTTGGGTCCCTTCACTTATCAATCCCTCAGGGCATTGGGGACACCCACGCACATTCATATTGTAATCATACCTTCATGCTTGCTCATGCCAATCAATATTATAAGTATTTCAGGGAGCTTTTTCACAAGCCACTGAGCTCCATTTTGTATTATTAGAGGATCTCACCCTCCCTTCAGGTTTGCAAATGGTAACACACATACACACACAGAGAGAGATACCATTAAAAAAAACACCCTTGTAACTTACTGTTTCTTTATATGAAAGGGAATCAAAGTACATTCACACCAACTGTTACCATCAACATACTCACATTTGCACTGCAATCAGACTGCTTGTGTAAATTACTTTCACACACAAAAATTCTATTTCATTCTTTCTTCATGCACAGCTAAGAATTTTATCAGACATATCAAATTAATCAAGCCCAATTACCTAGGTCTTCCATTCAGACGGGCTTTACCTCTTTATTACCTGCTAAAATTTCTTACTTTTGCTCAAAGTTATGCCCGTTATTCTATCTCCTTAGGCACTAGATTGCTAATACCTGTCCCCGCCCTGTGGTGTTTCTAATTTGGCTCTGCCAGCAGACGCGGGCTAATTTTTAAAGACCCAAATTCTTCTATATCCATCTTGAACTCCCAGCCCACGCTGGCATATTTTTAAAGGTCAAGATGTATAGAGACAATGTATAGAGATGTTTGTCCACACATTGTTTACATTCAGCCAGGGTTCTGATTGGACCTCCCAGCAAGGCTGGCATAGTTTTAAAGATCCAAACTCTTCGGCCTCCCAGCAATCGCTGGCATATTTTTAAAGACCAAGATTTATGGAGACTTTCATTAACACATCATTTGCATCTGGGTGGGGGCTCTTGAGCTTTACTTTTCTTTTTAAAGGCAACTATTACTGCTGCAACACCTTTTTTAAGGTATCCAGGTGAGCTCTTTCTGTACAGAATGATTTCCAGAGCTTAGGGTATGAACTTAGTTGCACAGGTTGTAGGCTTATCTTTTCAGAGGTTTTACCAGTATATAAGGAACAAAAGGGGAAGGGCCAATGTGTAGCAGAGTTTAATGTGGCTAAAGGAGTGGTGTAAAGGGAAGGCTTTGGTTTTAGTCATGATGTCTGCAGCTGGTCCAATGAAAACTGTACAAAAGAGATGGTTTGCACTCATCCAAGAAAGGGACTGAGTTACTTAGCATTAAGTGCACAGATTGCCAAACCATGTGCATGAACCATAGAAGTGGCAAGAAAATAGGGACAGTCAGGCATAACAGTTTATGCAGATAGTAAACACAGGGTCAATCAGAATGGACTCAAATGTCTATACACCAATGCACAGAGTATGAGGAGTAAACAGGGTGAATTAGAAATTCAAGTGAACGAGGACAGATAGGATATTGTTGCCATTACAGAAACTTGGTGGGATGAAACCCACAAATGGAATATACAGCTAGAAGGATTTAAATTATTTAATAGAAATAGACCAAATAAACGAAGAGAAAGAGTTGCAGTATATATAAGAAATATCTACATATCTACAGAAATAGAGCATAACAATGATGAGAACTATCTTGAATGCATTTAGGTCAATATTAAAGGTGGGTGGGGGATGACTTTGCCATAGGTATATACTACAGGCCACCCAACCAATCAAAGGAAATAGATGAACTTTTTCCTTTTTCAGCCAGCTAACTAAGATATGCAGGAAGCACACCACAATAGTAATGGGAGATTTTAACTACCTAGACGTCAACTGGGAAACAAAACTGTGGGAAGGGAACTTCACCAGGACAGTGTTGTATTAGGAAGGCCAATACAGGCCATAACCAAAACTTGAAGTCACTAGAATAACAAAGCCAGCATACATTCTAAACGAAACTTCCTGAGAATAATTACCAGGATATCAGGGCCATTAGAAATAGTTGCAGAGTACAAGATAATACAAAAGACCCAGGAAGCATAGGAAGAAGTTACCTCTTCAATAGCAAAAGGTCGGAGTGACATCAAAGACTCATTAGCTCGGGGCAAAAATGCAAAAATAGGAAATACAATAGAAGACACTAGGGCTCATCTCTGCCCCATGGGAAGTACTTTAGGGCAGAAGAATAAGAAAGGACAAGACAGGATTAGAACCATTAGCAAAGACACACACAAAAGTGATAAAACAAAAGGACCTCAAAATTGAAAATGGTATTAAAATGTACAGTTACTATATGTCAGGGATCAGCTCACCCAGGAAGTCTGGAAAATTTTGAAAAATTATAAAAGCTCAGTATAGCATGATACCAATGAAGAAGAAAAATAACAGTTCCCAAAAGAAACCAGCATGGCTGCATAAAGAGCACTGACAAATTTAAAGACACAAAAGGTATAAAAAAGTGGAAAGAATGGGGCATAACTAAGGCAAAATATCAACAAATAGCCCAAGCCTGCAAAGAGGAAGTGAGGAAAGCTAAAGCTTACAATGAAGAAAGTACTTTGCCACAAAAGTAAAAATTAACGGAAAAAAAAGCTTCTTCCAACATGTTAAAAACAAGAAAAAAGTTAAGGAAAGAATTTGTCCACTGCTGGGAGAAGGCAAGAAGGTGACAAGCAACAGGGAGAAAGCAGAACAATTTAACTTCTTTTTTTTGTATCTGTCTTTACACAAAGGGATAAACAGTCCAGCCTATCCAGAATAGCATCACAAAATTTAAATTAGGAAGTCAAGTTGAAATAGGGAAGAAAATGGTAAGAGAGCACCTCTTCTACCTTAGGACTTAAGAGTAGTTGGCCAGATAGATGTGCAGAGTTTTTACTCAGGTTGAAGGCAAACCTCTAGTAGCGATTCACACACAAGGCAACACTCCTCCTTAAAGGGAAAAAAAAATTCTCTACTCACCTCGCAGGATACATTCTTCCAGGGCTGAAAGACATGATAACAAGGTTCCCTCCCCCACAGAAAAGGCATTGTTGGAGGATTAAGGGGGGGGGGGGTAGATAGCTTGCAAGCACAGTTTGAAAATTAAAACCTTCAGTTAATAAATAGATAAACTGGTAACATGAGGATCTCAGATAAGAAATAGGACCTGGATTCAGTAAAAACATTTAAACACACAATAAATTCAAGGACAAAACTTTTCTTGTAAATAAACTTAAACATTTTCTGGGTTGTTACTTAAAGATACAAGGAAGGAAGAATATTTCTTCATTCTGTTTCTGTTTGGCCATACAGATGCAAAATAAAGAGTCCCCTCCCCCTTCGCTCAGTTTTCTGGGCCCCGACAAACTGAGCAAAGGCAATTTCTACTAGTTTACTCTTTTCTTTCTTTCAACAATTTAAAATTCCTGTCCTTTTGGATTGGAGACATTTTATAGTTACTATTACCTCGAGGATGCACAAAGACTTAGGCACACATATACATAAGGAGAAAATAAGAAGGGAAAAGGAACCCTCAGGTTTATACACTCTAGTCATTCCCAGCACAAACCTTTTAAATTAGGGAAGGCACAAATCTTAACAAATAAACCACGTGGTTACATAGAAGACAGAGAAAGAGACAGACAAACAGAAAAGAAAAGAAACCAACATTTTCCCTTTTCTTTTAAGTACCCTTATGTAGCCAAATTAGTTTTCCTGTATCATCTTTCAGCAAAGCCCGTTTCTCACACAATTTCCTTGCTCTCAGCCAAAATCTTGGCATCTAAGGAAATCTCCGAGGGCATCTGTGGCACCCACGAGCTAATGCTTCCCATGACCCTTTACATGTAGGGCTCACTTTGGCCTAGCCTGGTGACCACCCGCCGTAAGTTTCAGAAAAAAAAATTCTGGGAAGGACTTTGATTCCCCCAAAGTAAACAGCCCCTTCCTTGGGAATCACCTGGGTTTTGCGGATCAAAAAGGTAATCCGTGAGGACCTCTGCCCCTCTGCAGTAGTACCATCACCTCTACTCTTTTCACTGTTTTCTACTCTTTCTGGGTCTTTGCCTTTTTGCTTTCACAGGACAAAAGCAGCAACAACAACAAAAAAAATCACTCACTTTTCCATCCATTTTCACACACTCTCTCTTTTTCCTAACAGAAGGTCCTGTGCTCTGGCCTGACCCTAATACTTTCCAGGCTCTCTTGGTAAAACACACAGAGGAACTAAGATCCAGCTGTGATTGGGAGAAAGATTTCACTCACACACATGCAGGCATACACACATTTCTCATGCTTTTCCATGCTTTAAATTAAATTTTAGAGAATTAAAATTTAGAGGTACTCACCTTCTTTCCAGGGAGCCTTTGAGCTCAAACTCAAAACCCCTTTAAAACCTAGATCCAAATGGCTAAAGACCAGGTAAAAGTCCACCCACAGACTCAATGAGGTCTGTGCCGGCATGGGTCTCTTTTTCACCTGGGCCACATCCATTGGTTAGGCTAGTTCAGGTCCCATTGTTGGGTCGCCAATTGTAGTAAGGAAAAGTCCTTCTGGGTTTGGCTCCAAGTGGGGAAGAAGACACTGGAGACATGGAGGCTGCTTGGAAAGATGGTTTAATGGTGGACAGGACCACATGGCTGGAGTCCTGAACAGAAAAGGTGCTCACATGCTTCAATGTTGGTGGACAGGAAGAGAAGGGCTGAGCAAGGGGCTTGCAGGGCTTTTTATCAACTGTTTGGCCCCACCTATCTGTTTCTTGTTCCTGTGTAAGAAGTGTACTCTGATTGGTTGCCAGGCTCCCATGGGCTGAGTCCAGGTTTGGTAAGGCCAGTCTTACCTTAATCCAATGACTCTGGAGCTGAAGGGGAAAACTCTTTATTATGTAAAGTGGACTAGCTCAGGCTGCTTAATGGCCCATTGACAAAGGGGGTGGGGGCCGGAGGCTGCAGGAGACAAAACATGTTTCTTCCTTTTCACATCTGGGGAAATATAATATTCTGCCTTTTCAATATTTCCTAGGGCATTTCATTTCTCTGGGAGAGAGATGGGTGATAACTTTCCACAACACTATTTCGCATTTATTTCTAAACACTGGTTATGGGACCAGAGTTGTAACACTGGTTCTGAACCCAGAGTTGCTAACATTGGTTATGGACCCAGATTACACAGTGTAAATACTGGTTACAGATATAGAAGAGTTGCTAAACACAACAAACTACTCTGGTGAAGATGGCAGAAGTCCAGGGTCCAAATTTGTCAGTTATTACTCGGCTGGATGGCACCAGCTATGTTTCCTGGTCCACCAAGTGCAGTCTGCTGTTGTGCAGAGAGGGGCTATGGGAAGTTGTGGCGAATCCACCGGACGTGACTGCCTGGAGGGCAGATAATGACGATGATGCCAGAAAATTTGCAGACTTTAAGCAAAACAACGAAAGGGCACTTTGCATCATAGGCTTAACACTTGATGATTCCCAGCTAGTGAATATTCGGGGTGAAGTTTCTGCTGCAAGATGCTGGGAGAATTTAAAGATACTGTATGTTCGTGACACTGTGGGAGCACACATACATTTAACCCGAAAACTGTTTAGGACAAAGCTCAGCAAGGAAGGAGACATGTTAATTCACATTAACTGCATGAAGGACATGTTTCAAAAGTTGCAAGAAAAAGGACTGAATTTTATTTATTTATTTATTTATTTATTTATTTATTTATTTATTTATTTATTTATTTATTTGTTTGTTTGTTTGTTTGTTTATTTATTTATTTATTTATTTATTTATTTATTTATTTATTTGTTTGTTTGTTTGTTTGTTTGTTTGTTTGTTTGTTTGTTTGTTTGTTTGTTTGTTTCAATTTATAAACCGCACCCTCTCCCCGAAGGGACTCGGAGCGGTGCACAGGAAGTTAAAAACCATATATACGTAACAAATATAAATATTTAAAACCCAAATTAAATAGTTATCACCCTGTGCTAAAATCATTAAAAACTTAAAACTATATCCCTTAAAATCCCGATTTAAAACAATTTAGACTTCAGACTGCAGTCTAGGTGTGATAGAATTAGGCCAGGCCGGCCTGATGGAAAAAATAGGTCTTTAACATTTGGCGGAAGGAGCGAAGGTCTGTGGTAGTTCTAAGTTCGGGGGGTAGGTCGTTCCAGAGGGTTGGGCCCGCCACAGAGAAGGCCCTTCCCCTGGGCGTTGCCAGCCGGCACTGCCTGGTGGACAGCACCCGGAGAAGTCCCTCTCTATGGTAGCGAATCGGGCGAAGGGATGTATGGGGTATAATACGGTCCCGCAAATAACTAGGCCCCGTGCCATGGAGCGCTTTAAAGATGGTTATCAACACCTTGAAGCGCACCCGAAAGGCCACAGGCAGCCAGTGCAGCTCGTGCAGGAGCGGTGTTACATGGGAATGCCTAGGTGCTCCCAAAATTCCCCGCGCGGCCGCATTCTGAACTAGCTGTAGTCTTAGGGTGCACCTCAGTAGGGTCCAGTAGGGGGCGCAACTGGCGTACCAAGCGAACCTGGTAAAAAGCCCCCCTGGCCACGGCTGTCACATGGTCCTCCATGGACAGCCGGGAATCCAGGAGGACGCCTAAGTTGCGCGCCCTGTCCACGGGGGCTAGATGTTCACCCCCAATGGCCAGTGCTTGGGCCACTACCTGTGTCCTTGACCCGTGCCCCGACGGAGGACCTGGTGGCCACGTGGAATACTGCGGCCACGGGGGCCTTGGACCGGGTCCCGCCCTTGCAGCCTCTCATGCAGCGGCGAGCCACCCAGGCTCCTAAGTTTACCAAGGAGCTGAGGGTGATGAAATGCCACAAGAGATGCCTAGAGAGGAGATGGAGATCCACACGGTCTGAATCTGACCGAACACAGGTGAGAGCCCATTTACGGACTTACCTTGTGGCGCTGAGAGTGGCCAAACATCATCATTGCACCACTCTCATCGCATCCGCAGATAACCGCCCTGCCGCCCTGTTTAGGGTGACCCGCTCCCTCCTTCAACAGAGGATGCGGGAAGCCCTTTTGCAGGGTAGAGCAGAGGAATTTGGGGAATATCTGCAGGATAAAATCGCTCAGATTCGGAGCGAGTTGGCCTCCATCGAAAGTGGTCCAGTGGGATGCCCCAAGGCAGATCTTGAGACAGTTTTGTGGGAAGAGTTTGACTCTGTTACTTCCGAAGATATGGATAGGTTACGTGGGCGACTGCGAGCTACCACATGTTTATTGGACCCGTGTCCTTCCTGGCATCCTGGGAGCTTACACGAGGCTGGCTCCAGGAGGTAGTGAATGCTTCCTTGGGTGAGGGGTTCTTGCCTACCGTCTTGAAAGAGGCGGTGGTGAGACCCCTCCTCAAGAAGCCCTCTCTGGACCCAGCATTGTTGGTAAATTACCGTCCGGTCTCCAACCTTCACTTTTTGGCGAAGGTTGTAGAGAGTGTGGTGGCACAACAGTTCCCCCATCATCTGGAGGAAATTGATTATCTAGACCCGCGCCAGTCCAGCTTCCGGCCCGGGCACAGCACCGAGACGGCATTGGTCGCGTTGGTGGATGATCTCTGGAGGGCCAGAGATGGGGGTTGTTCCTCCATCCTGGTCCTATTAGACCTCTCAGCGGCTTTTGATACCATCGACCATGGTATCCTATTGCATCGGTTGGAGGGGTTGGGGGTGAGGGGCACCGTTTTACGGTGGTTCTCCTCCTACCTCTCCGGTCAATCGCAATTTGTGTTGGCAGGAGGGTAGAGGTCGACCTCGAGACCCCACACATGTGGGGTGCCTCAGGGGTCGGTCCTCTCGCCACTCCTGTTCAACACATATATGAAGCCGCTGGGCGAGATCATCCGTGGTTTTGGGGTAGAGTACCACTTCTACGCTGATGATACGCAGCTGTATATATCTACCCCAAACCACGCCAACGATGCCGTAGAGGTGATGTGCCAGTGCCTGGAAGCCATGCGGGCCTGGATGGGAAGGAACAGACTCAGACTCAACCCGTCCAAGACCGAGTGGCTGTGGTTCCCGGCAGCCCGGTACAACCAGTTGACTCCATCACTGGCCATAGGGGACTAATATCTAACCCCTGTGGATGGGGCACACACCTTGGGCGTCCTCCTTGATGCACGGCTGTCCATGGAAGATCAAGTGACGGCCGTAGCCAGGAGGGCGTTTTACCAGGTTCGCCTGGTCCGCCAGTTGCGTCCCCTATTGGACCGGGGTGCCCTTTGCACAGTCACTCATGCACTCGTGACATCCCGACTGGACTACTGTAACGCTCTCTACATGGGGCTCCCCATGAGGTGCGCCCGAAGACTGCAGCTTGTCCAGAATGCAGCCGTGCAGGCAGTTATGGGAACCTCCAGGTTCTCCCATGTAACACCACTCCTGCGCGAGCTGCATTGGCTGCCTGTCATCTTTTGGGTGCGCTTCAAGGTGTTGATCATCATCTTCAAAGCGCTTCATGGCACGGGACCTAGCTATCTGCGGGATCGCATCCTGCCCCATACATCCCTGCGGCCGATTCGCTCCCACAGAGAGGGACTTCTCCGGGTGCCGTCCACTAGGCTATGCCAGCGGGCGACGCCCAGAGGAAGGGCCTTCTCTGTGGCGGGCCCGACCCTCTGGAACGACCTTCCCCCCGAAATAAAACAACTACGGACCTCCGCTCCTTCCGTCAAAAATTAAAAACACATTTCTTCTGCTTGGCCGGCCTGGGGTAATTGAACTGTTTTTTAGGGTTTTTAGGGGTTTAGTTTTAGTTTGGGATTTTAGCGCAGGGTTTTAGTTTAATTCATTTTAATACTGTATTATGCTTTTGGTTTTATACATGTATTTTTTAATTCCCTGTGCACCACCTCGAGTCCCTGCGGTTTGTACCGGGACGTCAGGAACCACAGCCACTCGGTCTTGGATGGGTTGAGTCGGAGTTTGTTACTTCCCATCCAGGCCCGTACAGCTTCCAGACACCGGGACATTACTTTAACGGCATCGTTGGGGTGGTTTGGGGTAGATATGTACAACTGCGTATCATCAGCGTACAGGTGGTATTCTACCCCAAAACCACAGATGATCTCGCCCAGCGGCTTCATGTAGGTGTTGAACAGGAGTGGCGAGAGGACCGACCCCTGAGGCACCCCACACGTGAGGGGCCTCGAGGTCGACCTCTGCCCTCCTGCCAACACAAATTGCAACCGACCGGTGAGGTAGGAGGAGAACCACCGTAAAACGGTGCCCCCCACCCCCAACCCCTCCAGTCGATGCAATAAGATACCATGGTCGATGGTATCGAAAGCCGCTGAGAGGTCTAACAGGACCAGAATGGAGGAATAACCTCCATCCCTGGCCCTCCAGAGATCATCCACCAACGCGACTAATGCCGTCTCGGTGCTGTGCCCAGGCCAGAAGCCGGACTGGCGCGGGTCCAGATAGTGAATTTCCTCCAGGTGACGGGGGAACTGTTGTGCCACCACACTCTCTACAACCTTCGCCAAAAAGTGAAGGTTGGAGACCGGACGGTAATTTACTAACAATGCTGGGTCCAGGGAAGGCTTCTTGAGGAGGGGTCTCACCACCACCTCTTTCAATGCGGCTGGCAAGAACCCCTCACTCAAAGAAGCATCTAGGAATTTCTGGTTCCGCCTCCCCGCGGTGGGGTGTAGCGGTAGGAAAGTCGAGCCGGAGAAGTGAGTGATCCGACCATGACAGGGGTATGATGGCTATATCCCCTACTCCAAGATCACTAGTCCACTGGCCAGAGACAAAAATTAGATCCAGTGTGTGTCCTCCCTCGTGCGTGGGGCCCTGAATTACTTGGGTCAGGTCTATGGCCGTCATGGAGGCCATGAACTCCCAAGCTGCCTAATGAAAGATTATAAAAGCTGTAAATCTTAAATTGTAATTTAAATTGTCTATTGATAAATTGAATAAGTTTGGCTATATTAAACAACACTAATACTTATTAGTTTGAGAATTTAATATTTGGTGGGTGGGAATACAAATGAGTGCTCCAAACCTTACCAAAATTGGTAAAAAGCCTTCCTCTTCAGCACCCACTTCTGGGGCTCCTAGTCTTGTACACCAGGGATCTATAGACTTAATGCTCCAACAAGAAGAATCTTAACGACTTCCGGTTCCGCCTTCCAGCGGCGACGGGCGAGTCTTGGACTCGCTCGCTGCTTTGTTCTCTTTTCTGCCCCCCCAACGGGGCGAGGCACCCCCTTTTTTGGGGGGGCCTTCCGTAGGGCTGGCTTGCCTGGGTCTGTTTTTCCCTGCGGCGGCGGGAAAATGGCCCTTGTCTTCGGCCTAGGTGAGAGGAAACATGCTGCGGGGGGGGTTCCCTTCGCCAATGGAGGACGGCAACGAACAACGGATTTAAAAAGAGCTGAGCGTGCGGGTCGGAAGGCTCCCCGGGGCTTTGACAGCGAGGTGAAGAGTGAGTGATCTTTAACATTAACTGTGCTGGCAGCCTGGACTGAAAGAACGCAGAGGGGGGTGTTTGTTTGTTAAACCCCCCCTCGGATTTAAAGCGGCGTTTAGAAATGGCTCCTCGGTGCGAGGAAGCGGATATTTTGCGTCCGGACTGCTTTGAACCAAGTGAAAGTGATTTGCGGCTTGTTTCTTTACAATGTATCTAAGTCCAGCTGGCTTGAAACAATTTTTCTTTTGTTACTTTCTCCTGCTGGCTCTCAGACTGGGCGGTGGAGGATGGCTCCCTTTGTTCCTGAATGACTATTTTTACTTTTGGAAAATTACCAACATCTCTTTGTGATATGGACTCTCTCTCTCTACTAATGAAGAAATTTCTGGATTAATTGATTCCTTCCCTGGAGTGCCTTCTCTGCTATAATTATTGATTGTGAAAAGTGTTTCTCTGCTGGGTCTTGAACTTTTTACAACTTTCATTTGAACTGTTTTTCTCCTGATCTGCTTCAACGGCCCCACCCAAAAAACGCCATCTTAGTGGCACTGACTTTAACAGCTTACCATGGCATCAAAATCAGAATTGGCAGGATTGGAACAAAGAATGTCATCTTTGGAATCAGTGTTACAAGCTCTGGTGCAGGAAATTAAAGCTTTGAGAGAAGATAACAGTAGTTTCAAGAAAGATCTTCTGGAAACACGGAAGCAAGTGCTGGAGAACACACAGAAGACTGAGGAGCTGGAAGGGGGGCTGGTTGGGGCAAAGGGAGAACTTAAAAATGTCAACACTGAAATTGCAGATTTGTCTGGTCATATGTCTAGGATGGATTTTGAAAGGATGTCATATTTTTTAAGATTTCAGAATATTTCTGAGGAATCTGGTGAATGTCTTCCTGAACTCATGAGTACAATTTTAGCAGACTATTTACATAAACCTAAAGATGAGATCAGGGGGGACATTGACCTAGTCTACAGAATAAATTCGACATATGCCAGGATAAATGAAGTACCCAGAGAGATACATATTAAATTTGTCAGAAGGTCAACCAGAGAGGGAATTTTGAAGGCGCAGAGAGGGGGGCCGTTAATTTACCAACAAAAGGAAGTCGCCATCTTGAAGCAGATCCCAAAAAAGATTAGAGAGATGAGGAGGAAGTATTCCTTCTTATCTAAAAAATTGTTTGACCACGGGATCTGGTTTAAGTGGGCGATGCCGGAAGGGATGTTGGTGTTCTGGGATGAAGGAAGAGTAAGGATTAAAACAGTTGTTGAGGCGGAAGCCTTTCTTAAAAAACATTCCTCTATCCTGGGGGAAGATCCAGGGGGGACGGAGGGGTCCACGGCCCCGCCCGCTGGGGGCCAGGGAGGAGAAAAAGAAGATACAATTGCCAAGAGACTTAGATCGAAAAAATAACTTTGCTTTTTTTTTATTATCATTAATATTGTATAACCTTTATATCTGGATGTTTGCACACGACTGCTAGCATAGAATTGAGAATTTAGGAAACATGTACTTATTTCCACCTTGTAGTATTTTTGGAAAAATGTTTTTTCAATATTTTATTATGAAGCCCTGGAAGGGCCAATGATTCCGACGCGAAAGTTCTTAAAATGTTTCTGTATTCCCTACCCCCTTTGGAAAATTGTAAAAACCAATAAAACTTTTTCAATATAAAAAAAAAGAAAGAATCTTAACAACTTCTAGAAAGACATGCAGGCAACATTACAGATGATTCAAGAAGCAATTGTATCACAGAAAGAAGATACAAGAAAGAATCATGATGAGATAAAAAGTAACCAACACAAAATGGAAGAAAAAATGGACAAGATAAAGGAACAGATTCTTAATATAAATTCCCAACTAGAAAATTTTCAACAAAGGGAAAAGCCGAAAGCATTGCTGGGAGACCAGCTGGAAAAAAACAGGCTCTGCCGAGCCTCACAGAAATCCAGAAGTCTTCGGACTGTAACCCTTCCTGGAGGGACAAGGGAAAAGAAGGGACATCTTGGATAACTAGAGGAAGCAGCAGTTCGTCGGGAAGTTGGAGCAAAACCCTTCAAACTGGCAGCCGGGGTGGGAGCCACAACTGAATGACTGCTACAAAGCTGGGGCATCTGGACTAAGTTATTGTGCTGGAGCGATGTTGGAATGGAGTGTTGAAACCAGGTGAGTGATTGACCAACTCACAGAAAAAAAAGAAAAAGCTGATCTTAATCTTAAAAAGGGTCCTGGAGCGGAATTAGCTGCTAGCTGGTTTTCGGGGAATGTTATTGAAAAAAGGTGGCAGAGGAGGTTAAAGCACCAAAGCCTCAGAAGATTTTGTCTTCTGAAATTTGGAATTGAAGAAAAATTTACAACTAAAAGGAAGAGCCCAGGGGGAAGTCTCCTTTCTCCTTATCTTATTCTATTCTTTGTGGATTAAAAGCATTTTTGACGGCTATTGACAGCTGTGTGTCAGCCTCTATGTTGCTTGCTTGCTGTCGGCTGCCATAGTAACAGGGAGGGAGGGGGTTCATGGTATTTGGGAGGGGAATCATGCATACTGAAGGCTCAATCCACTGTTGACTTTTATTGCTCCTCATAACCACTCAGAGAGTCAGTTTGGGATGTCATGGTAAGCAGTTACCTGGGCAATCTGTTTGTCCAGGCTTGTTCTGAAAAAGTGCGCTAACAGACGCTCTGGTAAAGGGGGTAGCCTTCCAATGACTCTCCTAAATTTGCAGATGTGCTCTTTGATGGGGCGGCCCCTCTGCTTTAGGTTGCTAAACTCATCTTCCCCACCACCCTGCTGATTGCAGCATAGCAATCCTCCCCGGGGTGAAACTCCCCAAGCCACAGATTTACTTGATGACCCCATGCGAATTGGAGGAGTTACATAACTTCATTGATAAAAACTTAAAGAGGAGGTTCATCCAACCAGCTATGCCACCGGTAGCTACACCAGTGTTATTTTGAGGGAAGAAAGTTTGTTCTCTTCGCTTACGTGTTAATTATAAAAAAATTAATGTCATTTGTGTGGAAAATATGTACCCTTTACCTCTCATGAAGGGCATGTTAGCTCATCTGGCCAAGGGGAGATTTTTCACTAAGTTGGATTAGAGGGAAGTGTACTACAGAGTCTGTATAAAAGCAGGAGATGCCTTCAACTGCCCTCTGGGTTGCTTCCAGTTTAGAGTACTCCCATTCAAACTGCACCGGCAGTTTTTATGCAGTTCATAAATGAGGTGCTGCTTGAACACCTGTATAAGGGGGTGTTAGTTTATCTTGTTGACACCCTCATCTACACAGAAACTCTAGAGGAACACGTGAAACTCATGCGCTCAGTCTGGAAAAAACTCAGAGCTGCTGAACTTTATGCCAAATTGTCTAAGCTGGACATTTTGGGTTTGTGAAGACCTTACATTTGATTAAAAGACAGTTTTGGTGGCCTTTTCTTAAAAAAGACTTTGAATCCTACATTGCTAGTTGTACTGTTTGTGCTCCAGCAAGAGACCACCAGGAAAACCTCAAGGGTTACTCCAAAACATTGGAGAGCTGGTGCCCCTTGGAAGGAGATATCCATGGACTTTATTGTCGAGCTACCAGAAAGTAATAGAAATACCATCATTTGGGTGATCAGGGATTTGTTCTCCAAGCAAGTGCATTTTGTGCCCTGTTCCAAAATTCTGTCAGCAAAAATGCTGGCTAAACTGTTCATCCTACATGTTTATAGGTTACATGGTGTTCCTGAATGCATTATCTCAGATAGAAAGGTCCAATTCACCTCTCACTTTTGGCAGGAGTTCCTAAAATTGTTTGGCTCCTCCCAAGGTCTAAGCTCCACCCACCATCTGCAGACAAATGAGGCTTGTGAAAGGGTTAACTCGGTTCTAGAGCAGTACCTCAGGTGCTATGTCAATTATCAGCAGGATAATTGGGCCAACCTCTTGCCTTATATGGTTATGGTTATGGTTTATTAAATTTGTATACCGCCCTTCTCCCTTGCGGGACTCAGGGCGGTGAACAGGCATCAATAAAAACATATAAGAACATCAATAAATAACATACTTTAAAATAATATTAAATTAAATTAGGGCCCGTTCTAAAATCCAAGTTGAATAAAACCAATTTAAAATAACCAATTAAAAGCTACTAAACCAGGCCGGCCACATGGAATAAGTGCGTTTTCAGAGCCCGACGGAAGAGGCGCAGGTCGGTGATTGTACGTAGGTCGGGGGGTAGGTCGTTCCAGAGGGCAGGGGCTGCCACAGAGAAGGCTCTCCCCCTGGGGGTCGCCAGGTGGCATTGTTTGGCCGACGACACCCTGAGGAGGTCTAATCTGTGGGAGCGAACTGGTCGGTGGGAGGTATTTGGTAGCAGGAGGCGGTCTTGCAAGTAACCAGGCCAGATAATAATTCTGTACATAGCAATACAGGATTGACCCCATTCAAAGTACTGTTTGGCCAGGATTTTGTGCCTATCCCTGAATTGCCCCAGGAGAAACCATAAAACCTTTCCTTGTCCAAGTGGATTAATCAGCTTCAAGTTATCTGGCCTTTGACTCGTAAAGCATTAGACGAAGCTCACCAAGGACATAAAAAAGAAGCTGATAAAAAAGGGTGAAGCCAAAAGAATACCAGGTTGGGAATAGGGTTTTCTTGTCCACTAAGTATCTTCAAACTACCCAAAAATCGAAGAAACGTGAACCTAAATACGTGGGTCATTTCCTCATTGTCAGCATTGTTAACCTGCTAACAATACAGTTGGAACTGCCAAAGACCCTTAGGAGAATCCATCCCATGTTCCATGTTAGCTTACTGAAATGGGAACATACCTCCTTAAATTCACTGCAATCTTGTCTCTTTCAAGTCACGCTTTCTTTTCACTCCAGTCCAGCTACTGATAGTTGTTAGCAACTCTGGGTTCAGAACCAGTGTTACAACTCTGGTCCCGTAACCAGTGTTTAGAAATAAATGCGGAATAGTGTAATTCACCGGACAGTAAAGAGATACGTTGCTGTAACCACAAACAAACTCTAAAACAGTGATAGTAAGAAAATAAATAGTCTTTACTTTGTAGCAACTAAAATACTTCCTCCAAACAGAGATTCTTACTTCTCAAACAATAACAGTCCTTCACCCAACACAGAGTTATCTTACGGTGATGCAAAACAAATACTTCTTCAGTCTTCACAGCTTCAGCTCCTCAGCACAGAAATCAAAGGGAATTGAAAAAGGGAACGGACTGTGTTCCTGAGCTTCCTTTATGGTAGAGCTGAGAAGCACAGTCAATCAGAATTCAAACACAGTTCTTAAAGCTACATGTGGAAAGAAATACAATACAATACAATAGCAGAGTTGGAAGGGACCTTGTAGGTCTTCTAGTCCAACCCCCTGCATGGGCAGGAACCTTATACCATTTCAGACAAATGGCTGTCTAACATCTTTTTAAAGACTTCCAGGGTTGGGGCATTCACAACTGCTGGAGGCAAGCTGTTCCAGAGGTTAATTGTTCTTACTGTTAGGAAATTTCTCCTTAGTTCTAAGTTGCTTCTCTCCTTGGTTAGTTTCCACCCATTGCTCCTTGTCCTGCCCCCAGGTGCCTTGGAGAAAAGTTTGACTCCCTCTTCTTTGTGGCACCCTCTGAGATATCGGAACACTGCTATCATGTCTCCCCTGGTCCTTCTCTTCATCAAACTAGACATACCCAGCTCCTGCAGCCGTTCTTCATATGTCTTAGTCTCCAGTCCTCTAATCATCTTGGTTGCTCTTCTTTGCACTCTTTCCAGAGTCTCCACGTCTTTTCTACATCGTGGCGACCAAAACTGTATGCAGTATTCCAAGTGTGGCCTTACCAAGGCACTATACAGTGGCATTAACACTTCACGCGATCTAGATTCTATCCCTCTGTTGATGCAGCCTAGAACTGTGTTGGCTTTTTTGGCAGCTGCTGCACACTGCTGGCTCATATTTAAATGGTTGTCCACTAGGATTCCGAGATCCCTCTCACAGTTGCGACAATATATATGAGCCTATGTTCTTAAGGAGACATGCTCTCATGTCTCCTTAAGAACATAGGCTCATATATATTGTCAACCCAATATAAGGCTGAATATCCTAATATACTCCCCCTTGGGTTAATCAATATATATTCACATCCTTAAGCCATAAGCATCACAACACTCCTTGTGCTTTATCGCTCCTTGAGCCTTCGTAAAATGATCAGCCACATTATTTTCTGACATACAGTAAATAAGCTTTACCATTTCATCCTTTATACACTCTCTCATATTTACATACCTAAGATCAGTGTGTTTTGATCTTGTCCTCATATACAGTAATTGGACAACTCACTTCAATACCTAAATCTAGCAATAATTGCTTTACTCTTCAAAATCAGATTGTATCAAACTATATATACTCTCCTTTAAGAACTAACAGTGATGTTGTTTAGCCTTCTTAATAACCTATTGGCCTCTGCATATATATCGTATGCTTTAATGGTGCATGCAGATACGTCTCTCTCCGTCCAATTGATTGACTACATACTTGTGTCTAGCTGCCCACACTTATGCTGCCCTGAGAGCAGTTGCCTTTAAACCTGGTCATACACTTCGTCATCATCAGTTACAGACTGATTAACTCCCTGTGCCATCTATCTTGCTTTATATGTAACCCTTCCTGATATACCTGTCTTCCTTTTATATATCCCCTTGGAAATTATTATGTTTTTCCCCTTTGGTATTGCAACTGTCTCATAAACTTCCAGATTCTTAGATGATTTCAACTCCTTCTCATTTGCAGCTCTCCACACCTTCCGATCCTCTTTTGGGTATGTAGTTAATTCAGTGTATGTTGCAGGAACCTTAGTTGTCTGAAAGACCATAGTCGCCTGATAACGATCAGGTGGCCTGATTTCTCGTTTTGACCTCCTCGGCAGTTCAGGACTTGTAGATGTACTCTCCACCTTTATATGTTCCTGCTCTATTTCCTCCTCTTGAGTACTCTCTACTGCTTTCTCCCTCTCTACATGTGTATTTTCAGTTTGTGACTCAAAAATTATTTCTTTCTCATTCTCCAGTTTATCCCAGTTCAAATGTTCCATGAACTTTGCATTAGGACTGTGAACCATCTTCGTTGTGCCCTTTTGCCAAAACCTGTATGACTTATGGCAGGGGTGGCGAACACGCGGTTCTCGAGCCGCATCCGGCTCCCGGCCAAAATGAATGCGGCTCTTTGCCTCTTATCATTATTTTGTATACTTTTTTTTTTTTAATTATTATTTTTATTATAATTTTCAACAAATTATACATCTACACATAAAATTTACTTTTTTTTTTTTTAACAATAATCAATAATCCACCCGGTGCTATACAAAACGAAAGGAAGAGTTGGTTCTTTGGATATCTTCAATTGTCTTTAAGATCTCCAAAATCCACGTTCCCTGGGTACAGGTGTCGAGGCATCCAAAGTTCCAAGTGCATAGTCCACAAATGGGTTCCAAGTCTTCCAGAAAATGTCTTTTTTGTAGACCCCCTCTCTGAATTTAATATCACACGTCATTTTATCATTTAAGGCTAATTTCCACATTTCACAGAACCATTCTTCTATTTTAATATTTACCTCTATTTTCCAATATCTTGCTATTACAATCCTACCCATTATAATCATAATTCTAATCAATTCTTTCTCCTGTTTTGTTAACTCAGGTTCATTAATTATCAATAACAATATAGTTTCTGATCTCAATATTATTATTCTTTTCATCATTTCACCCATCATTTTTTCTAATTGCTGCCAAAACTTTTTAATTTTCACACATTTATACCACATATGTTCATAAGTTCCCACTTCCATATTACATCTCCAACATTTATCGCTCATTTTTTTTTTATTTTTTTTTTAATTTTTACAATATATCACCCGGTGCTGTACAAAACAAAAGGAAGAGTTGGTTTCAAGTGTCGTCTATTGTCTTTAAAATCTCCAAAATCCACGTTCTCTCGGTACAGGCGTCGAGACATCCAAAGTTCCAAGTGCATAGTCCACAAATGGCTTCCAAGTCTTCCAAAAAATATCATTTTTATAAACCCCCTCTCTAAATTTAATATCACACGTCATTTTATCGTTTAAGGCTAATTTCCACATTTCACAATACCATTCTTCTATTTTAATATTTACCTCTATTTTCCAATATCTTGCTATTACAATTCTACCTATTATAATCATAATTCTAATCAGTTCTTTCTCATATTTTGTTAACTCTGGTTCATCAATTATCAATAACAGTATAGTTTCCGGTCTCAATATTATTATTCTTTTCATCATTTTACACATCGTTGTTTCCAATTGCTGCCAAAACTTTTTAATTTTCACACATTTATACCACATATGTTCGTAAGTTCCCAATTCCATATTACATCTCCAACATTTATCGCTCATTTTTTTATCCATCAATGATAATCTTAATGGGGTCCAATACCATTTCCAAACAACCTTAAAATTATGCTCTTTAATCCTTATAGACAAAGTTCTCATGATTCGACTCTTCCAGTTCTCATTCCAATCCAAATCCAATATTTTAATCTTAAGGTCTTCCTCCCAGTTCCTTTTCATTACCATTTGTGGATTTCCATCAAAATTTATAATCTTATATATCTTACTAACGAGTCCTTTTAACCCAATTTCATCTTTAATAATTTGAGATACTAAACTTTCAAATTTAGTTTTATTTCTATCTATTTTACATATTCCCTTTACTTTCATAGTCCATTTTTCTACCTGTATTTTTTCGAACCAATTCAACTCCAATCTTTGGATTACTTTTTTTTTCCTACTCTCAATTCCTAGAGCTCTTAACCAATTTACTATATTTCCTATATTTTCATCCTCAATTACTTTATCCCGACTTATATTAGTTTTAATCGGCCAACTTTCAATTGTCTTCCCCAGGAAAGCTCCGGGATCGGGATCAATTTTTTAACAAATTTATTCCAAATTTTGCTCAGCCCCTTTAACCAATAACTATTAATTGCCTTTGTTTTTGCTCTATCTAGAAACCATATAGACCCAAATCTCTTAATATCTTTTAGCTCCAGATCACCCCAATGACCATCTCCACCTTTAAGTATTTTTATCACGGTTCGAATATTATACGCCCGATAATAATTAAGTAGATTGGGAATTCCCAATCCACCCTCTTTTTGATTTTGATACCACATTTTCTTCATTATTCTTGGTTTTTTCCCACCATTACAAAATTTATCCAATTTCTTCTGATATTCTTCTATATCCTTCTCTAACAAATTTAGTGGTAGCATCTCAAACAAAAAATTGAACTTTGGTAACAACATCATTTTACACATTGCAATTCTACCAAACCAAGACAGCTTTATCTCTTTATACTTATCTATCTTTCTCTCTACTTCCTTCAACATCACCTCATAATTAATTTTTTTCAATTCTCTAACTTTAAGTGAAAGTGTTATCCCCAAATATTTCAATGTATTCTTAACTCTTATCCCAAATTGTTCTTGCATACTTTCCCACTCCTTACCATCTTTATTCATTAGTAATTCAGATTTTGACCAATTTACCTTTAATCCTGTCATTTCTTCAAATTCTATCAAATGTTTATTTATCCTCTTTAAATCTTTCTCTATATCTTTCAAAATAATCAAGGTATCATCCGCATACAAATTTATCTTATATCCCTTGTACCCTTCCAATCCTTCATCTTCTTCTATCAATTTAGTCAAAACCTCCATAACTAACAGGAATAATGTTGGGGACAAGGGACATCCCTGTCTCGTACCTGCTTCCAATTTAATCTCTCCCGTCATTGTTCCATTCACCTTTACTTTTGCACTACTTTTTTGATACAATTTTGAAATAACATGTATAAATTTATTACCAAAGCCTAATGCCTCAATAATTACCTTAATAGTTTCCCATTGTACAGAATCAAAGGCTTTGAAAATATCTAACGATATTATACCTATTTCATCACCATTATTTTCAGCAACGTCTATAATGTTCAATACTCTTCTAATTATATCACTCATATATCTACCTTTAACAAAACCTACTTGATTATAACTTATATATTTATCTATAAAACTATTTAATCTATTACTTATAATAGCTGTAAATATTTTTGCATCCTGGTTGATTAAAGAAATGGGTCGGTAGGACTCGATCCTCTCAAGATCTTTATCAGGTTTAGGAATTATAGATATTACTGTCTTATTCCATGACATCGGGACTTCTCCACCATGTAAAATTCCATTAAATAATTTTTGCAGTCTTGGTATTATTAGTTCTTTAAATTCTTTATAGAATTCAGCAGGTAATCCATCTTCTCCTGGGGTCTTCCCTAGTTTTAACTCTTGTATTATTTCGTTGATCTCCTCCTGTGTTATATCTTTTTCCATCAAATCTTTATATATTGGATCTATTTTTATAGCATATTTTCCAAGATGATTCTTCAATTTTTCTAAATCGATTGGTTTCTTTAAATATAATTTTTGAAAAAAATTCCTAGCTATTTCACATTTCTCCAACCTCTTATAGCACCTTGTACCTTTTTCATCTATCAGAGAACCAATTTCTCTCTTTTGAGTTTTATTTTTCGCCATCTTTGCCAATAACCTAGAATTTTTATTACTAAATTCAAAAAAATCCCTATTTAAATATCTTAAATTTTTTTTAACTAATTCAATATCTTCTTCTATCAATTTAGTTTTTAATAAGTTCAATTCCTCCAAACATTTTTTTATCTTTCGTAAGTGAGAATTGGTTCTCCAATATCTTAATTTGTCTTGTATCCTGTTCTATTTTAGTTTTATATTCCCTATATTTTCTACTTGACAATTTAATACTTTCTCCCCTAAATATTGCTTTCATCGTATCCCAAACAATTTCAAATTTGACCTCCCCATTATCATTCAATCCCCAACTTTCTTCCCATTTTTTGAATATCCATATTTTGTCTTCTTCCTTTTTATACAATTTTTCATCATATCTCCAACCTCTCTCCTTTTTCTCAAAGTTAAAATCTATTTCCATCGTAACTTCTGCATGGTCAGAATCCTTAAAAATTCCCACATCTACTTTATCTACATTATTCAACAAATCTTTAGAAACAAAAATATAATCAATTCTTGAATAAGTATTATATACCTTAGAACAAAAGGTATACACCCTTTCAGAACCTTTCAACTCCCTCCAAACATCAACCACACTATTTCGAAGCATCCATTTGTTTAAAATTTCCCCTTTATTTGTTTGTCTAAAGCGGGTAGGATTATTACTATCAATTCTATCCCTAATTAAATTAAAATCCCCCGCCACAATTACTTTCCCTACACTTTCTATTTCCAAAATCTTAGTAATTTTATCAAGAAATCCCTTTTGTTTTTCATTCGGTAAATATAAGTTAACCAATGTCACTTTTTGCTCATTAATATTCCCTATAATTATTAAGTATCTTCCCTCTTCATCTCTAATTACTTTTTTTTTCTCAAAGTATACCCTATTTGATATCAATATCGCAACTCCTCTAGCTTTAGAGGTCCCAAAAGATTTTTCATAGATCTGCATACCTTTAATATTCATTCTATTAAAATCCTCCGATTTTTGATGAGTTTCCTGCAAAAATAATATGTCAGGTGAGTCCCTTTTAATTTTAAGCTCCAATCTTTTCCTTTTTATATGATTGCCTGTACCCTTCACGTTCCATGTCATTATTTTTATAAACCGCATTTAAGCAGTAATTTTTTTAATCCTGACCCCTCCTCTTCCTTTATGTGCACACCCAACACCAGACAAAAAAGACATACAAAAAACACAACAAAAACAAACTTAAGACACAACCACAGCAAATAACAATTAATCTTCACCCCCCACATCCTCGTTCGAGTTACGCCTCCATATAAAGAGTGTGGGGGGGGGGGAACGTGCCCATGGTCGGGTCATTTCTTTCGGGTTATTCTTATTTTCCACTTTCAAAAAAAGAAGATAACACTGGCTTGTCCCCGCACTCAGCTTCCTGCTTTCTTCTAAGATCCTCCTCCTCAGCTGACGCTCTCTTAGATTCTTCACGGGTTTTCTTATGTTCGGACATTGCCGGAGAGATTTCTTTCCGTTTTAAGCTTTTAGGATCACCACCGACTGCTCCTTTTTCCTCCAATGTTGGAGATCCCACTTGTATTCCACCCATCTTAAGCATATGATCTTTAATTTCTTCTAAATCCTCGTCTTTCTCAACCAGCCCGCGCTTCCGTATCAATGTTATAGCATCCGTTTCCAAAGTAATAGTTTGCATTTTCCCTTTGTAAAAGAATTTCAATTGTTGTAACGGTCTCCAATTATACTTAATATCATTGTCTCTGAGGACTTTTGTAATTGGCTTTAAGAAAAATCTCCATTCCCTGTCTTCCCTAGAAATGTCTTGAAACACTTGAATTTCCTTCCCCTCAAATTTAGGGGGTTCTCCCAGTTCCCTTATTTTTCCCATAACTTCTAATTTATCTCCAAGGTTTGCAAATCTCACAAGGACATTTCTATTGGCTCCACCTTGTCTCTTATAACCAATTCTAAAAACACTTACTAAGTCCGCTGCCGTGTATACAATTGACGCACCAAGTTCATTCAGCCATTTTAACATTCTTTGCTTCAAGTTATCCGCCCTCTCCTCCGGAATCCCGCGAATAACAATATTATATTTTCTTGCTTCTTCTTCCAAAAGACTGATTCTCCTGTCTTGTTGCTGATTTTTCAAAAAAATCCCTTCAAACTTACGATCAGATTGTTCCTCATGAGCAAAAATCTGTTTAATATCATCCTTTATAAAGTTAATTTCGATATTTTGCTTTGCAAAATTAACATTCATGTTATTGACCTCTTCTTTAATATTTTGAACCTCCAATGTCAAATTATCTAAACGATCAGTTACAACAGTCAGTTTTTCTCCAATCGTATTCAATGCACCTATAATCCGTTCAAACCGTTCAAATTCAGAAGGCTGTTGAGTCATCGTATCAAATCAGTAATCTCTTTTTTAAGAAAATTTTTTTAATTTAAACCTGCCAAGAGGGTCTTTAATGAGAAAAAAAACAGAAACCCAATGGAAAATAGCTGAGACGGCTTTTAAAAACACCAAGAAGCCATAACAAAAGTAAAAAAGGCTGGAATCCAAACTCATAAAATGCAAAGCCTGTATATATATATATTTTTTTTAGCTTGCCAGAAGCTCTCGCTACGTCCAGCATAAACAACTCACTTAAGTTCAACAGTTTGCAGTCCACATAACTCTTTCGTTTATGTCTTGTCTTGTAGCAGATAAGGGAAACTTACAAATCACGCTTGTCAAAACAGAGGCAAGCTGCCGACGCCGCTTCGATCAAACCTTTGTTCTTTGTTCTCCACGGAGAAACGAAACTTTGAAATTCAAACAGTCCGGTTTGATCTATCAGTGCAGAAATCAGTCAACACAGTCCTCTGCCTTTCCGACCCCGTTGTAAACAATCTCGGCTTCTAACGGTGCATTTAATCACTTTTAATCCACAGTTTATTAAAAAATAACAACCCTACGAAATGGAGGAATGCCCTCAGCTACTCGGCCATAAGCCACGCCCCCTCATTATTTTGTATACTGTGGCTCTTTGCCAAGTTTGGATTTTGTTATGCTGCTTCTGAGGAGGGACCTCTGAGGAGAGATCTCCGAGCGCGTAGTCCCGCCCCCAGGCTGCGTCATCACGTCTCCCATCCCTCGGAAACAACTGCACGGGCCAGAGAGCGGGGGGACCCGTGTGTCACATGTTGTGTCACATCTTGCCGTTAGTTCTAAGTGTGGATGACGCAGCACACCCTCACCATCACTGCAGGATTTTTACCCTCACTCAAAATGGCAAAATGCAAAGCTAAACGAAAATATGAAGATGAACACAGGACATTTTTGGAAGAATGGGAAGATGCTTTCTTCTTTATTGAACGGAATGGGAAAGCGCTGTGTTTAATATGCAATACTATGATATCACATTTCAATGCTTCAAATCTTCTGCGTCATTTTAGCACTCTCCATGCTAATATTGACAAGGAATTACCCAAAGGTACTGAACTACGCAAGCAAAAATTGAGCACCTTGAAAAGCCAGGTAAAAAGACAGTCTCAAATGTTTCAGCAATTAACCAAGCATGGAGAAACTGTGACCCTTGCATCCTATAAAGTGGCGTGGAACATTGCCCGTGCTAAAAAACCATACAATGAGGGGGAGTTTCTAAAACAGTGTTTTGCGGATGTAATTGAAACCTTGGCTCCAGACAATAAAAAACTCAAAGATTCCATCAATGATCTCCAGCTGTCACGGCACACAGTTGAAACCAGAATAGCAGACATAAATAATGTGATTGAGTCAGATCTACATGCAGACTTGAACGCATGTGCTTATTTTAGTGTTGCATTAGACGAGTCATGCGACATACAAGACAAGCCACAGTTGGCAATATTTGCGCGAATGGTTTCTGAGGACTGCGTGATTAAAGAAGAGCTTCTCGACATTGTCGCATTAAAAGACAGAACTCGCGGTACTGACATAAAAGAGGCAATGACTGCCGTTTTTAAAAAAGCGAATATGTCTTTTGAAAAACTCACCGCAATAGTCACGGATGGAGCACCGTCGATGATTGGCTCAGTAAATGGACTTGTGGGTCTTTGTAAAGGTGATGACGCCTTTCCTGAATTTTGGAACTTCCACTGCATCATCCATCGTGAGCAACTTGTGTCCAAAACACTGAATTTAGACCACGTTATGAAGCCTGTGATGGAGATTGTGAACTACATCCGTACGCACGCCCTTAATCACCGGCAATTCAAGAACCTCATTGCAGAACTTGACGCAGACTTGCCCGGTGACCTGCCACTGCACAGCGCAGTGAGATGTCTCTCAAGAGGCAAAGTAGTTTCGTGCTTTTTTGAGCTTTTGGAAACAGTAAAATTGTTTATGGCAGAGAAGAACAAAACGTATCCTCTGCTTTCAGACCCCGAGTGGCTTATGGATTTGGCATTTTTAGTGGACATGCTTTCACACTTGGATAAACTAAACGTGGACCTGCAGGGGAAATTAAAAACTCTTCCTGAGCTGACACAAAGTGTATTCTCCTTTGTAAACAAGTTGAAGCTTTTTAAAGCACACATTCAAAACAGCAATCTACCCCATTTTCCTTCTTTGCGCAGCACCCTGCAGAAGACCGGTGTTAAAACAGATATAGCTGGATACGTGAAACAACTTACACAACTGCAAGAGAAGTTTACTTTGCGGTTTGAGGACTTGGACCAAAAAAGACCACAGATCACTTTTGTCATCACTCCAACAAGGTAACAAAAAACACCTGACTGAGCATGTTATATTATGTGTTTAATATATTATTGTTAAAATTATATGCTTTTGTGTGAGTGTTTGTCTGTTTTGGCAGGTCACTGCGTGGTGTGGCTCTCTGACTCTCACAGTTTAAAATTTTGGCTCTTTTTGTCGAACTTGTTCGCCACCCCTGACTTATGGTTTGCATCGTAACCAACAAAGATTAATTGTTGTGCTCTACTTTGCCCCTTCTGTCTTAACTGTGGTGGTATATGCACCCATGCAGGTGACCCAAACGTGTGAATATAACTCAGATCAGGTTTTCTACCGTGCCATAATGTGTATGGAATTTTCCCTGTAGTAGAATTCACAACTTTGTTTAGCAGACTATTTGCACATAACATGGCCTCCCCCCACAAAGCTATCGGTAAACCTGCATCAGCCAACATGGTTCTTACCATGGTTTGCAAAGTTTGACCCCTTTCTTCAGTATATGCTTTGTGTTGTGGAGCAGAACACTTATGTTTTATACCCAGTGTATCTAACATGGTTTTAACCTTGTTATTCACGAACTCTGTTCCATTATCTGTGACTATGGTTACAATCTTTCCCTTTGCTTTTCTCTTGGCAAACCTTATCCAGTTCCTAAACTTCTCAAATGTTTCAGCCTTGTTTTTAAGCAGATGGCAAAACCCATACCTGGAATAATGATCAACTATACTAAGTACATAGCAAGCTCCCCCTAAACTAGCCTTCATTGGGCCTATAAGATCAGCAAACACTACTTCCAGTGGCTTCTTCGTCTTGAACCCATCTAACCTGTTTAATAATAATAATAATAATAATAATATTTAATTTTGTATACCGCGTCCTCTCCCCAAGGGGACTCGGAGCGGTGCACAGGGAAATTAAAACATATAAAAATATATACAAACAATAAATACAATAAATAAAAGCAGATTAAATTGATCGTCCCTGCGCTAAAAACCCCATTAAAACTAAATTCCCTAAACACCCCAGAGGTAGAGACTAACCAAGGCCGGCCAGACAGAAAAAGTGTGTTTTCAGTTTTCGACGGAAGGAGCGGAGGTCCGTAGTTGTTCTAATGTCGGGGGGGAGGTCGTTCCAGAGGGCTGGGCCCGCCACAGAGAAGGCCCTTCCCCTGGGCGTCGCCCGCTGACACAGTCTAGTGGACGGCACCCGGAGAAGTCCCTCTCTGTGGGAGCGGATCGGCCGTGAGGATGTATGGGGCAGGATCCGATCCCGCAGATAGCTAGGTCCCGAGCCATGGAGCGTTTTAAAGATGACAACCAGCACCTTGAAGCGCACCCGAAAGACGACAGGCAGCCAGTGCAGCTCGCGCAAGAGCGGTGTTATATGGGCGTACCTTGCGGTCCCCATTATTGCTCGCGCGGCTGCATTCTGGACCAGCTGAAGTCTTCGGGTGCACCTCAAGGGGAGCCCCATGTAGAGAGAGTTACAATAGTCCAGTCGGGATGTCACGAGAGCATGAGTGACTGTGCAAAGGGCATCCCGATCCAATAGGGGGTGCAACTGGCGAACCAGGCGAACCTGGTAAAAAGCCCTCCTAGCCACGGCTGTCACTTGATCTTCCATGGACAGCCGGGCATCCAGGAGGACACCCAAATTGCGCGCCCCATCCACAGGGGCAAGATGTTCGCCCCCTATGGCCAGCGATGGAGTGAGCTGGTTGAATCGGGCAGCCGGAAACCACAGCCACTCGGTCTTGGTCGGGTTGAGCCTGAGTCTGTTACTTCCCATCCAGATCCGCACGGCTTCCAGGCACTGGCACATCACCGCTACGGCATCGTTGGGGTGGTTTGGGGTAGATATATACAGCTGTGTATCATCAGCGTAGAGATGGTACTCTACCCCAAAACCACGGATGATCTCACCCAGCGGCTTCATGTATGTGTTAAACAGGAGAGGCGAGAGGACCGACTCCTGAGGCACCCCACATGTGAGGGGTCTCGAGGTCGACCTCTGCTCTCCTGCCAACACAAATTGCAATCGGCCAGAGAGGTAGGAGGAGAACCACCGTAAAACGGTGCCTCCCACCCCCAACCCCCCCAGCCGATGCAATAGGATACCATGGTCGATGTTATCGAAAGCCGCCGAGAGGTCTAATAGGACCAGGATGGAGGAACAACCCCCATCTCTGGCCCTCCAGAGATCATCGACCAACGCGACCAATGCCGTCTCGGTGCTATGCCCGGGCCGAAAGCCGGACTGGCGCGGGTCTAGATAATCAACTTCCTCCAGGTGACGGGGAAACTGTTGTGCCACCACACTCTCAACAACCTTCGCCAAAAAGGGAAGGTTGGAGACTGGACGATAGTTGTTTAATAGAGCTGGATCCAAAGAGGGCTTCTTAAGGAGGGGCCTCACCATAGCCTCTTTTAGGGAAGCAGGCAAGGAACCCTCACTTAAGGATGCGTTGACAACCTCTTGGAGCCAGCCTCGTGTCACCTCCCAGGATGCCAGTACAAGCCAGGAGGGACACGGGTCCAATAAACATGTGGTGGCTCGCAGTCGCCCACGTAACCTGTCCATATCCTCGGAAGTAACGGAGTCAAACTCCTCCCAAACAAGATCTGTCTCGTGGCATCCCACTGGGCCATCAATGGGGGCTAGCTCGTTCTGTATCTGAGCGGTTTTCTCCTGCAGAAAAATCACAAATTCCTCTGCTGTACCCTGTAACGGGGCTTCCCGCACCCTCTGTTGAAGGAGGGAGCGGGTCACCCTAAACAGGGCGGCAGGGCGGTTGTCTGCGGATGCTATGAGAGTAGCACAATGATGACGTTTGGCCACTCTCAGCGCCACAATGTAAGTCCGTAAATGGGCTCTTACCTGTGTCCGGTCAGATTCAAATTGGGTAGACCTCCATCTTCTCTCTAGGCATCTCTTGTGGCGTTTCATCACCCTCAGCTCTTCGGTAAACCAAGGAGCCAGGGTGTTTCGCCGCCGCAAGAGAGGCCGCAAGGGCGCGACCCGATCCAAGGCTCCCGTGGTCGCAGTATTCCATGCGGCCACGAGGTCCTCCATCGGGGCGCGGGTCAGGGGTACAGGAAATGGCCCAAGCGCCACCTGGAACCCATCCGGGTCCATCAGGCGCCTGGGGCGGAACCAGATTGGTAACTCAGGTTCCGCCTCCCCGCGGAGGGGAGCAGCGGTCGGAAAGTCGAGCCGGAGAAGTGCGTGGTCTGACCATGACAAGGGCGTGATGACTATATCCCCTATACCCAGATCACTCTTCCATTGGCCTGAGACAAAGATGAGATCCGGTGTATGTCCACCCTCGTGAGTGGGGCCTTGAATTAGTTGGGTCAGGTCCATGGCCGTCATGGAAGCCATGAACTCCCGAGCTACCACGGATGATTCGCCCACCGATGGCAGATTAAAGTCCCCCATGACTACAAGTCTGGGGGTCTCAACTGCCACCGTAGCGATCATCTCAAGGAGCTCGGGCAGGGCTGCTGCTACATAGCGGGGAGCCAGGTATACAACCAGCAAGCCCAACTGCCTCCCTAGGCCCCACTTCACGCAGAGGGACTCACAACCGGTAGTCTGTGGCACAATGGTCTCTCTCGGCTCAAGACCTTCCCTAACAATAACCGCTACCCCACCACCCCTACCTAGGGCCCGAGGCTGATGAAAAGCGCGGTAACCCGGCAATTCCTACCAGGTCCGGCTCCCCCTCAGACACAAGGTCATGGACGAGGGGGGCTTTGTTGACCACGGACCTGGCGTTGCAAAACATCAGCGTTTGCACGGGTTTGTTTGCTCTTTTCTTTGTTACACACATTACAATTCAGATATTTGTCACATGGTTTCAACCTCAACCCATTAACCAGTTTTGATGTCTGTTTAAGCTTCTGAAAATTAATGTGCCCTAAACGTCTGTGTAGAAGGTGAACACACTCATCATGTGGCCTTACGTTTGAGCATACAGCATTTGCTACATGATTATCAGTTAACACATATAAACCATCCTTCAATTTACCAGTAATCTTGGTTCCACCCTTCTCTAACAAACACTCATTCTCCTTGAATGTTACTGTATATCCTAGCTTAACTAAAACTCTAACAGACAGTAAATTAAACATTAGCTTAGGAACATACAGCATATGCAATTCCTCCTGTACATATTTACATTTAGCCATTCCTTCCCCAACTGCTTTTAACTTCCATCCATTGGCTAAAGAAACCTTGTTACTTGATGAACACATTTTTCTAAAATTCCCTCTATCTCTAGTGATACATAGTGAGGCTCCACTATCAATAACCCACAAATCGTGGTTCACTGATGCCTTACTAGAGATAGTTACATTACATTTGTGTTTTCTCTCTCTAACCATGTTTTGTGGTTTACCTCTTTTACAAAACTTAACTATATGGCCCTTTTCCCCACAATTATAACATTTTACAGTATACACATGGTTATTTACATTTACATTTACATCCACAGTTTCTGGCTCAGCTCTAAGTTGTTGCCTTTCCACTCGCCAGCTTGACTCTTCTAACAGACGTTGGCTAATGTAAGTTCTTGTTGAGGCAGCACTTCAAATGATGTTACTACAGCGTCGTAGCTTTCATCCAGTGATGAGAGTAATATGTACACCTGGTGCTGGTCTGTAAATGAGCTGCGCATGCGCGAAGATGGCGGCATGCCTTTGAGCTCCGTGCGGGTCGCGGGGCCCGTTGGGGCAAAATAGGTGCTGCCTGGCCCCGTTGTTCACCTTTTGGGGCCGGGCCCAGTAGGATGTCCACCCTGGCTCTCTGCCTAGACCCCAGTGGTCTTCCAGGGTGTGGTTTTGGCCACCGGACCGGGAGAAGAAGCCGAGGCCGAAGCCGGAGCCCGGAGCCGGAGGCCAAGCAGAGGCCAAGCGGATGAGGCCGGAAGCCAGGCCGGATGCTGGGCGGCGTGGGAGGCCTGGGTCGCGAAGCTGAGGCCGGAGCCAGAGCCGAGCCGGGAGTGGAGCTGAGAGCCGAGCCGAGAGCCAGCCGAGAGCCAGCCGGGAGCCGAGTCGGGAGCGGAGCCGAGAGGTGAGAGGAGAGTAACATCGGAGGATGGAGGATGGAACCGGGAGGCCAAAAGTGATCTGGGTCGACACCCGAGGCCCGGGGGGGGCGTCAGGCCGTAGAAGACCTGGGCCTGAGCCCCCAAGGAGCCCCCGAGGAGCCCCGAGGAGCGCCGCCCGTGAGGCTAGCCGTTTGGGCTGAAGGATATCTGATGCGGGGCCGGAGGAGAGAAAGATGCTGCTCCGGAGGCCGGGCTGACTGCCAGGAAGAGCTGGCAGGTATTGGGGGGAAAGGCGGTGGCTCAGGAATGGGCCGAAGGCGAAAGCCGAAGAAGATCATAGGCCGGAACCAAATACGAACTCGCCCCCACCCACTACCCAAATACTTATACCACCTACAGTATCTGTGTGAACTGTTTTTAGCACCCGGGTTTTTTAAACGAACTTTCTAGACTTAGCCGAAACTATTCTACTGAACTATTTATTTATTTATGTATTTTAACCATCTAATACTTTTAGCACCGGATATAACACCTTGTTTAAGAACTTATATAACCAACGTGGTCTTGCAATAACTGTGACTTAGCATGTACTCAAGGGCTGACCTCATCCTACTGCGAGAGTCCCCCCTCTCGCAGGTTTGGCCCTCTACTTTATCGAGGGCCCACTTCAATGAAGCATTAGTTAATCAAGAGAAGTGGGTGAAGCGTAAGCTCAGGGGATTTTTAATAAATTATGTAATTCGGCTTTTAGGGGGTTCCAGGGAGGAGGGAGGGATTAGTCAGACTAAGGCTAGGTACACGGTCAAGCCAGTTGGCGGAGTCAGTAGGGAAGCGGGTGGGTTTGATAAGGGGGGGGGACACGGGTCGATCTCATAGAGGGTTTTCCAATCAGAACGGTCTTAGGGAGGGGGAGGGGCGATGGGAGACAGGAACTTTACCACCGGGTGGAGGAGCGCGGCCGTTGGCTACAAGCGATCGCGCGCCCCAACCCCCTGAGCTCCCCCCGCGATCTAGGTGGTCCGGGTTCACAGAGCCAGGGCCCCAGGTTGATGTTATGCAACCCCAGGTCCGTGGCCAACAAAGCGCCCCTCATCAACGACCTGGTGGGGATCACGGAAACCTGGTTGGGCCACGAGGGGGGTTTACCTCTCGTGGAAATGTGCCCACCAGGTTACCGTGCATTTCATCAACCGCGGGCCCTAGGCAGGTTTGGGAGGGTGGCAGTTATTGTTAAGGAAGGTCTTGAGCCGAGGGAGACCACTGTGCCACAGACCACCAGCTGTGAGTCCCTCTTCGTGAGATGGCGCCTAGGGAGGCAGTTGGGCTTGCTGATTGTGTACCTGGCTCCCCGCTACGTATCAGTAGCCCTGCCCGAGCTCCTCGAGGTGATAGCTGAGGTGGCAGTTGAGACCCCCAGGCTTGTAGTCCTGGGGGACTTCAACTTGCCATCCGAGGTAGCTCGGGAGTTCATGGTCTCCATTACGGCCATGGACCTGACCCAGGTAATTCAGGGAATTCAGGGACTCACTCACGAGGGAGGACACACGCTGGATTTAATTTTTGTCTCTGGCCAGTGGAGAAGTGATCTTGGTGTAGGGGATTTAGCCATCATACCCCTGTCATGGTCGGATCACTCACTTCTCCGGCTCGACTTTCCAACTGCTACACCTCACCGCGGGGAGGCGGAACCTGAAATTCCTAGGTGGTTCCGCCCCAGGCGCCTGATGGACCCTGAAAGGTTCCAGACGGAGCTTGGGCCACTACCTGTGACCCTGACCCGTGCCCCGACGGAGGACCTAGTGGCCACATGGAGTATTGCGGCCACTGGGGCCTTGGATCGGGTCGCGCCCTTGCAGCCTCTCATGCAGCGGCGAGCCACCCAGGCTCCTTGGTTTACCGAGGAGTTGAGGGTGATGAAACGCCGCAAGAGACGCCTAGAGAGGAGATGGAGATCCACACGGTCTGAATCTGACCGAACACAGGTAAGAGCCCATTTGAGGACTTACCTGGTGGCGATAAGAGTGGCCAAATATCAGCACTGCGCCACTCCTATCGCATCCGCAGATAACCTCCCTGCCACCCTGTTTGGGGTGACACGCTCCCTCCTTCAACAGAGGCTGCGGGAAGCCCCTCTGCAGGGCAGAGCAGAGGAATTTGGAAAGTATCTGCAGGATAAAATCGCTCAGATTCGGAGCGAGTTGGCCTCCACCGAAAGTGGTCTGGAGGGATTGTCGGAGGCAGGTCTTGAGACAGTTTTGTGGGAGGAGTTTACTTCCGAAGATATGGACAGGTTACGTAGGCGACTGAGAGCCACCGCATGTTTATTGGACCCGTGTCCCTCCTGGCTTGTACTGGCATCCTGGGAGGTTACACGAGGCTGGCTCCAGGAAGTAGTGAATTCTTCTTTGAGTGAGGGGTTCTTGCCAGCCGCATTGAAAGAGGTGGTGGTGAGACCCCTCCTCAAGAAGCCTTCCCTGGACCCAGCATTGTTAGTAAATTACCGTCCGGTCTCCAACCTTCACTTTTTGGCGAAGGTTGTAGAGAGTGTGGTGGCACAACAGTTCCCCCGTCACCTGGAGGAAATTCACTATCTGGACCCGCGCCAGTCCGGCTTCCGGCCCGGGCACAGCACCGAGACGGCATTGGTTGCATTGGTGGATGATCTCTGGAGGGCCAGGGATGGAGGTTGTTCCTCCATTCTGGTCCTGTTAGACCTCTCAGCGGCTTTCGATACCATCGACCATGGTATCTTATTGCACCGACTGGGGGGGTTGGGGGTGAGAGGCACCGTTTTACGGTGGTTCTCCTACCTCACCGGTCGGTTGCAATTTGTGTTGGCAGGAGGGCAGAAGTCGACCTCGAGGCCCCTCACGTGTGGGGTGCCTCAGGGGTCGGTCCTCTCGCCACTCCTGTTCAACACCTACATGAAGCCGCTGGGCGAGATCATCTGTGGTTTTGGGGTAGAATACCATCTGTACGCTGACGATACGCAGTTGTACATATCTACCCCAAACCACCCCAACAATGCTGTTGAAGTAATGTCCCAGTGTCTGGAAGCTGTACGGGCCTGGATGGGAAGTAACAAACTCCAACTCAACCTATCCAAGACCGAGTGGCTGTGGTTCCCGACGTCCCGGTACAACCAGTTGATGCCATCACTGGACATTGGGGGTGAACATCTAGCCCCCGTGGACAGGGCGCACAACTTAGGTGTCCTCCTGGATTCCCGGCTGTCCATGGAGGACCATGTGACAGCCTTGGCCAGGGGGGCTTTTTACCAGGTTCGCCTGGTACGCCAGTTGCGCCCTCTACTGGACCCTACTGAGGTGCACCCTAAGACTACAGCTAGTTCAGAATGCGGCCGCACGGGAAATTTTGGGAGCCCCTAGGCATTCCCATGTAACACCGCTCCTGCGCGAGCTGCACTGGCTGCCTGTGGCCTTTCGGGGGCGCTTCAAGGTGTTGATAACCATCTTTAAAGCGCTCCATGGCACGGGGCCTAGTTATTTGCGGGACTGTATCCTACCCCATACATCCCTTCGCCCAATTCGCTCCCATAGAGAGGGACTTCTCCGGGTGCTGTCCACCAGGCAGTGCCGGCTGGCGACGCCCAGGGGAAGGGCCTTCTCTGTGGCGGGCCCAACCCTCTCGAACAACCTACCCCCCGAACTTAGAACTATCACGGACCTCCGCTCCTTCCGCCAACATCTGAAGACATATTTCTTCCCATCTTGCTGGCTTGGCCTAATCCGCACAATTAAGTCTGTAGACTGAACTCTAAATTGTTTTAATTGGATTTTAAATGGGTAAGAGTTTTAGGGAATTTTAGCACAGGGTATTTTGTATTTAATTGGCTTTTAGTATTTATTATTGCTATGTTTTATATTTCCTGTTTTAATTTCCTATGCACCGCCCTGAGTCCCCTTGGGGAGAGAGGCGCGGTTATACAAATTTAATAAAATAAATAAATAAAATAAATAAATCTATAAACGTTATAATCCAGCAAGTTCCAGTGATTAAATCCACTAGAGCAAAATAAAATTCATAATCCAGCTCTCTCTGTCAGAGTTACAGTTCAGCTGAAGTTTGTAATCCAAAATTCAAGCCCAGAATGGTCAGTTTGTCTTCTCCAAACAATAAATCCAAGTCAATCGATGTTTGTAATCCACAATAACCCGTCATCTTTAACTAGTACAAACAATAAATCTCACCAAGTAATAAACATCAAAGTGTCTTGCTTTCTCTATTGCCCGCTGTTGTTCTGACCTATGCTTCCTGATACAGTAAAATGCACACCCTTAGTCCCTAAAACCCTCTTTTTATTTCAAAGGCTGTGAATTATGTTCATTCCCATAATGACTCCCAAATAGTTGTAAAGAGTCCTACAGTAGGCTGCCAAAGTGTTTCAGGATGAGGTTGCTAAGCACCCACCTTTATCTTCCTTGAAAAGCTGCCAAAGACTTAATTGGCAATGAGCTTGGCAAGACTACACAGAGCAAAGAGTCAAAATGGAACTGCAGAAGGTAAACTGACCAGCATGAACCAAGTTGCTTCCTGCAAAGGCTCACATGCCAGAGGCAGCACATAACTCCCAGATGGCCCTGGCCCCCTCTCTGCCTCCGATGCAGAGTCCTCGTCTGAGCCTCCCCCAGACTACAGGACTGGCCCATGTTCCTCCCCAACTACTTCGCTGTCCGACTCTGCTGGCAGCTCCGCAGGCCGCTGGCAGACCAAAACAGCTGTACCTTGCCCAGTTGATAATTCCCCAGCTTCAAGGACACCCACAGTTCCAGTCAGATATTTATGTCTAGGCTTCAAGCCACATCTTCTGTTTACATATAGCACACCTCAAAAACTTTCTCCTCTTTGACACTAGGTGTCACTTTCCCCCAATTAAGTCTTTAAAGATCAGTAACACAAATAAAGTTATAGACTAGACTAGACTAGACTAGAATAGACTAGACTAGAATAGACTAGACTAGAATAGGAGTAACAGAGTTTGAAGGGACCTTGGAGGTCTTCTAGTCCAACCCCCTGCTCAGGCAGGAAACCCTATACCATTTCAGGCAAATGGTTGTCCAATCTCTTCTTAAAAACTTCCAGTGTTGGAGCATTCACAACTTCTGGAGGCACATTTCCCCACTGATTAATTGTTTTAACTGCCAGGCAATTTCTCCTTAGTTCTAGGTTGGTTCTCTCCTTCATTAGTTTCCACCCATTTCTCCTTGTCCTGCCCTCAGGTGCTTTGAAGAATAGTTTGACTCCCTCTTCTTTGTGGCAACCCCTGAGATATTGGAAGGCTGCTATCCTGTCACCCGTAGTCCTTCTTTTCTTTAAAATAGACATACCCAGTTCCTGCAACCGTTCTTCATATGTTTTAGCCTCCAGTCCCCTAATCATCTTTGTTGCTCTTCTCTGCACTCTTTCTAGAGTCTCAACATCTTTTTTACATTGTGGTGACCAAAACTGAATGCAGTATTGCAAGTGTGGCCTTACCAAGGCATTATAAAGTGGTATTAACACTTCACATGATCTTGATTCTATCCCTCTGTTTATGCAGCCTAGAACTGTGTTGGCTTTTTTGGCAGCTGCTGCACACTTCTGGGTCGTATTTAAATGGTTGTCCACTAGGACTCCAAGATCCTTCTCACAGTTACTACTATTGAGCAAGGTACCACAAATTACTGTACCTGGGCATTTTGTTTTTCTTGCCTAAATGTAGAACCTTACTTTTTTCACAATTGAATTTCATTTTGTTAGATGTTTTGAGCCCAATGTTCAAGTCTGTCAAGATCCTTCTGTATCTTAAGCCTATCTTCTGGAGTGTTGGCTATTCCTGCCAGTTTGGTGTCATCTGCAAATTTGATGAGTTCCCCATCTATCCCCTCGTCCAAATCATTGATGAAGACGTTGAAGAGTACTGGGCCTAAAACAGAACTTTGGGGTACCCCACTGCATACTTCCCTCCATGTAGATGCAGTTCCATCGAGGACTACATGTTGAGTGTGGTTGGTCAGCCAGTTACGAATCCATCTGGTGGTGATGCTGTCTAACCCACATGTTTCTATTTTATCTAGTAGTAGGTTATGGTTTATTTTATCAAATGCCTTACTGAGGTCCAAGTAAATTATATCAACAGCATTCCTCTGGTCCACTAATTTTGTCACTTTGTCAAAGAATGCAATAAGATTGTCGGAGGCAGGTCTTGAGACAGTTTTGTGGGAGGAGTTTGACTCTGTTACTTCCGAAGATATGGACAGGTTACGTAGGCGACTGAGAGCCACTACATGTTTATTGGACCCGTGTCCCTCCTGGCTTGTACTGGCATCCTGGGAGGTCACACGAGGCTGGCTCCAGGAAGTAGTGAATGCTTCCTTGAGTGAGGGGTTCTTGCCTACCGTTTTGAAGGAGGCGGTGGTGAGACCTCTCCCCAAGAAGCCTTCCCTGGACCCAGCATTGTTAGTAAATTATCATCCGGTCTCCAACCTTCACTTTTTGGCGAAGGCTGTAGAGAGTGTGGTGGCACAACAGGTTCCCTGTCACCTGGAGGAGATTGATTATCTGGACGTGCGCCAGTCCGGCTTCCTGCCCGGACACAGCACTGAGACGGCATTGGTCGCGTTGGTGGATGATCTCTGGAGGGCCAGAGATGGTGGTTGCTCCTCCATCCTGGTCCTATTAGATCTCTCGGCAGCTTTTGATACCATCGACCACGGTATCCTATTGCATCGACTGGAGGGGTTGGGGGTGGGGGGCACCGTTCTACGGTGGTTCTCCTCCTACCTCTCCGGTCGATCGCAATTTGTGTTGGCAGAAGGGCAGAGGTCGACCTCGAGACCCCTCACATGTGGGGTGCCTCAGGGGTCGGTCCTCTCGCCGCTCCTGTTCAACACATACATGAAGCCTCTGGGCGAGATCATCCATGGTTTTGGGGTAGAATACCATCTGTACGCTGATGATACACAGCTGTACATATCTACCCCAAACCACCCCAACGATGCCGTTGAAGTGATGTCCCGGTGTCTGGAAGCCGTGCGGGTCTGGATGGGAAGGAACAGACTCAGACTCAACCCGTCCAAGACCGAGTGGCTGTGGTTTCCGGCGTCCCGGTACAACCAGTTGACTCCATCACTGGCCATAGGAGGTGAACATCTAGCCCCCGTGGATGGGGCACGCAACTTGGGCGTCCTCCTGGATACCTGGCTGTCTATGGAAGATCACGTGACGGCCGTGGCCAGGGGGGCGTTCTACCAGGTTCGCCTGGTACATCAGTTGCGTCCCCTATTGGACCGGGATGCCCTTCGCACAGTCACTCATGCACTTGTGACATCCCGTCTAGACTACTGTAACACTCTCTACATGGGGCTTCCCTTGAGGTGCACCCGAAGACTACAGCTAGTCCAGAATGCAGCTGCGCGGGCAATTTTGGGAACCTTTAGGTATTCCCACGTAACACCGCTCCTGCGCGAGCTGCACTGGCTGCCTGTGGCCTTTCGGGTGCGCTTCAAGGTGCTGATCACCATCTTTAAAGCGCTCCATGGCACGGGACCTAGCTATCTGCGGGATCGTATCCTACCCCATACATCCCTTCGGCCGATTCGCTCCCACAGAGAGGGACGTCTTTGGGTGCCGTCCACTAGGCAATGCCAGCGGGCGACGCCCAGGGGAAGGGCCTTCTCTGTGGCGGGCCCAACCCTCTGGAACGATCTACCCCCCGAACTTAGAACTACCATGGACCTTTGCTCCTTCCGCCAAAAGTTAAAGACCTATTTTTTCCATAAGGCGGCCTGGCCTAATTCTATCACACCTAGACTGCAGTCTGAAGTCTAAATTGTTTTAAATCGGGATTTTAAGGGATATAGTTTTAAGTTTTTAATGATTTTAGCACAGGGTGATAACTATTTAATTTGGGTTTTAAATATATATATTTGTTACGTATATATGGTTTTTAACTTCCTGTGCACCGCCCCGAGTCCCTTCGGGGAGAGGGTGCGGTTTATAAATTGAAACAAACAAATAAACAAATAAACAAACAAACAAACAAACAAACAAACAAACAAACAAACAAACAAACAAATAAATAAATAAATAAATAAATAAATAAATAAATAAATAAATAAATAAATAAATAAATAAATAAATAAATAAATAAATAAATAAATAAATAAATAAATAAATAAATAAATAAATAAATAAAATTCAGTCCTTTTTCTTGCAACTTTTGAAACATGTCCTTCATGCAGTTAATGTGAACTAACATGTCTCCTTCCTTGCTGAGCTTTGTCCTAAACAGTTTTCGGGTTAAATGTATGTGTGCTCCCACAGTGTCACGAACATACAGTCTCTTTAAATTCTCCCAGCATCTTGCAGCAGAAACTTCACCCCGAATATTCACTAGCTGGGAATCATCAAGTGTTAAGCCTATGATGCAAAGTGCCCTTTCGTTGTTTTGCTTAAACTCTGCAAATTTTCTGGCATCATCGTCATTATCTGCCCTCCAGGCAGTCACATCCGGTGGATTCGCCACAACTTCCCATAGCCCCTCTCTGCGCAACAGCAGACTGCACTTGGTGGACCAGGAAACATAGTTGGTGCCATCCAGCTGACTAATAACTGACAAATTTGGACCCTGGACTTCTGCCATCTTCACCAGAGTAGTTTGTTGTGTTTAGCAACTCTTCTATATCTGTAACCAGTATTTACACTGTGTAATCTGGGTCCATAACCAATGTTAGCAACTCTGGGTTCAGAACCAGTGTTACAACTCTGGTCCCATAACCAGTGTTTAGAAATAAATGCGAAATAGTGTAATTCACCGGACAGTAAAGAGATACGTTGCTGTAACCACAAACAAACTCTAAAACAGTGATAGTAAGAAAATAAATAGTCTTTACTTTGTAGCAACTAAAATACTTCCTCCGAACAGAGATTCTTACTTCTCAAACAATAACAGTCCTTCACCCAACACAGAGTTATCTTACGGTGATGCAAAACAAATACTTCTTCAGTCTTCACAGCTTCAGCTCCTCAGCACAGAAATCAAAGGGAATCGAAAAAGGGAATGGACTGTGTTCCTGAGCTTCCTTTATGGTAGAGCTGAGAAGCACAGTCAATCAGAATTCAAACACAGTTCTTAAAGCTACATGTCTCCTTAAGAACATAGGCTCATATATATTGTCAACCCAATATAAGGCTGAATATCCTAACAATAGTACCCCAGAGGAGCACCTGTATAAACAATCTGTTCTCATCCCGCTATCATTTTTAATAAAGAAGCTCAAAGACCTTGAAGTATAGATCAAATGCTGAAAGGAAGAAAATAAAAACAATGTTTCTAAGCCTCCAAGCCTCTAAGTGGCAGTGTTGCTTCTTTTCCTCTATTTTTGCTTCCCTCTTTATATTCCAAACTTAAGGAAAAAAAGAAAAATTCTTAAAAAGAAAATACAATCGAACGTTAAAAAAAAAAAAAGAAAGCGAGTCTTACTCAATAAGTATTGAAAAAATGGAGAAATAGAAGAGGAAGAAAAAAACCAGTCCAGTTTGAAAAATAAGAAGCATTTGTAAAAATTCCATCAATAAAAAGATTAAAGAAAAATAACACACTAAGTTTGATTCAGGCTCAATCTCGTGGCTTACCCTCTTCTGTCTTCAATTTTAACTTTACTTTTAGTCTTGTAGGGTATAGTAATATTCATCTCACCAATTCAACACTCTCTCCTGCTTTCCTTCCATTCTGGAGCTGTCCAACCTTCAGCAGCTTCAATGGCTGCTTCACTGTCACCGGAAAAAAGGGCTTCTGGATCGATCAGGGACTTTGCAATGTCCCTGAGATCAGCAGGATATGCCCTTCTCTATCACTGTCTCTGCGGGATGGTTTAGGTCCAAAAGGACTGTCCAGCAGCAGAGATATCAACAGCGATCTTGGAGCTTCAAGATCACACGTCATATCTTCGCGACGTCAGCCCTGCCTCTCTTTGCAACATTGTTTTGACTTCAACTATCTACAGCTGTGGAAGAGAAAAGAAACCTTAACTTGGATTGGACTGGACTAATTTTAAAACTGAGCAACAGAATCTGGAAGACCCTAAATTTGCAATTAAATGTGATAGAACCCCAAAATTTAAAAATCCATTAAAATAGGGCACAAATGAGGTACAGGAAGATAAGGTGGAAAAAAGAAGAATTAAAAATAAAATGCAGATAGAAGATTTCACTGGGATTTACAGTCACAAAGAAAAAGCAGACAAAGGAGGAGATCTCCCCAAAAAAGAAACCACAAAATAGTAAGGAAAGGAGGAGAACAGGGCAAACCCTGGGGAAAGTTACTAGAATAATAAAAGCAGACTTCCGGTATCCGGCTCCAGCGGCGACGGGCGAGCCTAGGGCTCGCTCGCCGCTTTGTTGCCTTTTCTGCCCCCCCACGGGGGCGAAACTCTCCGGTTACCGGAGGTTTCCCGTAGGGTCGGCTCAGAGGGAGCGTCCCTCGTCACGGCGGTGGGGAGAGCGCTCCTCTCTGCGACCTAGGTGGAGAGGAACATGCTGCGGGGGTTTTTTCCTTCGCCAACGGCTGTCGGCGCCATTCGCTTTAATGGAGACGGCTGAACGGAGAGACCGGGCGGATCACCAAGGCTTCAGCTGCGAGGGAGAGTGAGTTTAAAAGAACACCTTTTTTTTCCCTTGCTGCCAGCCAGGCTGAACGGACTGGGAGGGGGGTGTTTATTTCTAAAAAAAAAACCCTCGGATTTAAGCGGCACGTTAAAATGGCTTCTCTGCAAAGAGAAAGTGGAAACTTTCACTCCGGACGGTCTTTAACAAGGGAAAGTGGATTGCGATTCTTTGCAACATTGTTTCTAGGTCTGGCTGGTTAAAAAATTCTTATTTTGCTACTCTCTCCCTCTGGCTCTGAGATGGGCGGTGGAAGTGGCTTTTCTTTGTCCCTGCCTGACTATTTCAACTAAGGAAAATTTCCAGCGTCTCTTTGAAAGCAGGACTCTCTCTGGATTTTTGAAAAAAAAATTCTTTTGATGGATTTGTGATTTCTTCTCTGGAATACCTTCGTTATTACTATTTGCTGACCTGGGAAACTGTGTCTCTTTTGGTTTCTGAATTGTTTGCAACTTCTCAGCCCTGAACTGAACTGAGCTCCTGATTTGCCCCACCAGCCCCACCCGGAAAACGCCATCTTGGTGGCAGTGACTCTAACTTTTAACCATGGCACAAGAAGCAGCACTTGTAAATTTGGAACAAAGGATGGCTTCTCTTGAAACCTCTATGCAAACTTTGATATCAGAAATAAAGGCCCAGAGGGCTGAAAATATTACCTTCAAGAAGGAGCTACTGGATACCCGGAAGCAAGTGTTGGAGAACACACAGAAGAATGAAGAACTGGAAGGGGGGTTGGAGGGGGCTAAGGGAGAGATTAAAAATGTTTCTAATGAGGTGGGGGAAATAAATGGGCATGTGTCTAGGATAGATATGGAAAGAATGACATATTTTTTGAGATTTCAGAATGTTCTTGAGGAATCTGGTGAATGCCTGCCTGATCTTATGAGTACAATTTTAGCAGACTATTTACATAAACCTAAGGATGAGATCAGGGGGGACATTGACCTAGCCTATAGAATTAATTCTGCATATGCCAGGATAAATGAAGTGCCTAGAGAGATACATGTGAAATTTGTTAGAAGGTCAACCAGAGAGGAAATCCTGAAAGCGCAGAGAGAGAAACCTCTAACTCACCAACAAAAAACGGTCACTATCTTGAAGCAGATCCCTAGAAAAATTAGAGATGCAAGAAGGAATTTTTCCTTCTTGTCTAAAACCTTGTTTGATCACGGGATTTGGTTCAAGTGGATGACACCTGAAGGGATGCTGGTGTTCTGGGAAGGAGGAAGAGTGAGGATTAAAACAGTTGCTGAGGCGGAAGCCTTTCTTAAAAAATATTCCTCTGTCCTGGGGGAAGATCCAGGGGGAACGGAGGGGGCCACGGCCCCGCCTACGGGGGGCCAGGGAGGAGAGAAAGAAGATACAATAGCCAAAAGACTTAGATCAAAAAAAATAACTTTGCCTTGATTTTTCTTGAACAATTTTGCATAATATTTCTATCTGGACTTTTTGTAAATGTCTGACAGCATGGAACGGAGAATTTAGGTAAATGTACTTGCTTTCATCTTGTAGTGGTATGGAAAATGTTTTCTATGTTAACTTTTTTATTGTGTATTTTGAGGTCTCGGAAGGTCCGACGACTCTAACGTGAATGCTCTCAAAATTTCTTTGTAACCATTACCCTATCCTGTTAAAAAATGTAAAACCAATAAAACTTTTTCAATATAAAAAATAAAAGCAAATACTCTGAAGAAAAGATACAATAATCACAAAAATAGGTTAGGGAATGGGGGAGAAGAAGGAAAAGAATTAAAACTGGAATATTTTTTTTTTAATAACAATTTTTATTGGTTTTTACAAATTTTATAACAAAGGAAAGGGTATATAGGATATAAAAGAAATATTTTAGGGCTTCCATGTCGGAGGTGGTGGTCGCCTCCGAGGTTCCATACAAAGAGTAAAGTTTTTTTCGGTATAAGGTGGAATGGAATACATATATATCATATCATAAATTTCATGCATTCAATCATTTGTTTCTATTAACATCCGTTTAAGGATTACACTATGTAAAAGAAAATCATTTTTGCGATCTGAGTCTTTTAGCTATTGTATCTTCTTCCTTCCCGCCGATGGGTGGAGCCATGGCCCCTCCCGTTCCCCCGTTTTCGTCCTCCAGGATTGAGGAGTGTTTTTTAAGAAAGGCTTCTGCCTCTTCTATTGTTTTAATTCTAACTCTACCTCCCTCCCAGAACACCAACATTCCTTCAGGCATTAACCATTTGAACCACACACCCTTTTTATATAATTTTTGGGATAAGGAGGAATACTTCCTCCTAATCTCTCGAATCTTTTTTGGGATTTGTTTCAAAATGGCAATTTCATTCTGCATATATATCAAAGCGCCATCTCTCTGTGCTCTCAGGATCTCATCCCTTGTTGACCTTCTTACAAATTTAATATGTATCTCTCTGGGTACATCATTTATTCTGGCATATGCTGAATTAATTCTGTAAATCAGGTCAATGTCCCCCCAAATATATTCCTTACTCTTTTTGGTATAATCTGCTAAAATTGTAGACATTAAATCTTTTAAGTTTTCTGAAGGTAATTCAGGAACATTTTGAAACCTTAAAAAATAAGACATTCTTTCAAAATCCATTCTAGACATATGACCAGCAAGTTCCACTATTTCTTTTTTAGAATCCCTTATCTCCTCCCTCATCTCAACTGCTCCACCCTCCAAACCCTCAATTTTTTGTTTATTTTCCATTAATGATCTCTGTGTCTCCAAAAGTTCCAATCTTGAACTCATCATATCTTTCCGAATTTCTTCATTATGTCTTGTAGAGTTTTCTCTATTGTTGATAGTTGAGAAGCCTCTCCCGGTGTTTCTTTTTGCAACATTGTACTAATCTTAGGCTGCTGTAAGTCCGAACTGGCTCTTAATGAGGCTGGAGCGGAAAGAGGTTTTCCATGTGGAGGCTTCTTTGATGCCATAGTAAAAGTTTTATGTTCTTGTAATTAAGATGGCGTCTGAAGAGCGGGCAGTCCGTGAGATCAAAGAGAAGGGAAAAGTCTTATCTAAGTTCAAAATATGGTTTCCATAAAGTCCAGAGAGAAAGAATTTAACAGTCAAATCCAATGAAAAAAGAAGGCACACAGTGGGAGAAATCCCGAGAGTCACCGAGCTAGGATATATATAAATTTTGCAGTGCTGTAAAAATGAAGGAACATTTAAAAATCAGACAGAAAGGTTTCTTACTGAGAACAAAGAAGCGCCATTTTTCCGCCTCTTTGGCGTTTGTGAAGAATTAGTGAAAGTCCATTTCTGCTGTAGCAAGATTCAGATACAAAGTATCAATCGCGAATCCACATTTAGCAAAACTTTCATTTTCAATTGTTGAATACCCGGATGTTACTTTCCCTCTCTCCCCGGTCCCGAGGAGCATTTTAAAACGCCACTTGTCATCGATTTTGCCTGTTGTCTCCCACCCTTCAGTGGGGCTCGGCTGTATATCCCCATGTAATTTGTTTATCTTGACTTTTGGTCCATGACCGCAATAAAGTTTTATCTTATCTATCTATCTAATAGAAGAAGAGATTGATCAAATTTACAGACTCAACTCAAGCTATGCAAGAAGACACAAAGTGCACAGGGAGGTTCATGTTAGATTTGTGAAGAGAAAAATACGAGAAGAAATATTGAAAAGAGTGAGAGAAGAACCACTGCAATACAGAAACAAGGAGATCACGGTGCTGAAACAGATCCCTTGGAAGATAAGAGACCTACGAAAACAATATCAATTCTTGACTACAAAACTAAATGAAAAAGGAATACATTTCAGATGGCTGGTTCTGGAGGGGATCCTAATTAACTGGAACTACAGAAGATGTAGATTGGACTCTACCTTTAAGGCAGCAGGCTTTTATGAGATACATGCAAGCATTTTTGAAGGGAAAACACAAGGCCCACAAGGAGATAATAAATTTTAAAAAACATGGAGAAATAATGACAGAAGAGACAGTGATACAAGGCAAAGAAGAAGACATAGAGAAAGAAAATTCAGACCAAGAAGAATAGGGACCAATAAAAAAACAAACACAGAAAAGAACCACTAGGAAACCAAACGCTAAATATAATTAAGCAAGATGGAGAAAGGAATGGGATCCTCTCAATGAATATAAATGGACTAAACTCTTCTTCTAAAAGAAGAAAAGGTTTTACACAATTACAAAAGTTGGACACAGAAATAATTTGCCTGCAAGAAACACACATAAAGAAACAACACTATAAACTCTTAGAATGCCCAAAAATTGAGAAACTATATTTTACATCAGCATAACAAAAAAGGAGTAGATTTCTAAATCAAAGAATCAATGGACTCTAAACAGATTTACTCAGATGAAGAAGGAAGAACTTTGATGGTGGAAACAATGATTAACCAAAAAAAGACATTGATAATAGCTATATACGCATGAAATAATAAGCAAGAAATTTTTTACCAAGCATTACATAAGAAAATATTGCAAATGGAATATCAAAATATTTCTCTCGGGCTTCTGGTGACGTCAGGGCGCATGGTCGACGGTGGAGAAAATCCTGCTCCTCCTAGCTGTCCCTTTTCCGTGGCTGGCGGCGATATATCGCCATCGCGAACCGCGGAGGGGGCTCGCAAAAGAAAGAGGATATTGAGGTGTGTGAGGAGGTGGCAACTTCCACACACTGAAATCCCTCTAAGGTACCACCACGGGAAGAGGGTGAGGTGGGTCACCCCGAAGCTGAGACTGATCCTTTTGGTTGGGGAAGCCGCCATCACAACGCAATTGCTCTTTTGGTGGACTGATTGGAGGTGATCCTCTTAATTTTATTTTTCCTTTTTGCTGCTGGAAGGTCAGTTGAGGAGAAGTAGAGGCAGCTGTCGGACTGGAGTGAGTGGCCATTTTTACTGTTGCTGTGCTAGCTGTCTTTTCGACTGACATATAGGAGATGTCTGATTTGTGACTGAATTCTCTTTAGTTAATTTACTTTTCTCTCCCTGCTGCCTGGAGTTCTAATACTCTGGACCTCCCCTATAACTGGACTGCAGTGGAGTGGATTGCACTGTCTGCTGAGTTTTGCTGAATCTGTACTGAGAAACTCAATTATAAGATATTTGTGTGTCAGACTATTAAGCTTCTCTTCCTGTTAGCAGTAAATGCTGTGGACTCAGATTCGAGGAGATTCGAAGAGCTATATCACCATCTAGTGGTTATCTTTGGGTAATATGGCTATGTCTACAACTTCCATCGTCACTAGGACAGCAAAGAAAGTCCTTCCCCCCTCTGCAATCCCAAGTCCCACGCTGATTTCTACTAGATCATTAGAAGACATGTCGACATCTGGGAAACCCCCATCTATGCAAGCCCTTCAGGGGATGATGCAGGCTATACAAGACTCGATGACCAAAAACTTTGCAGATTTACGATCTGATGTAAAATCTGAAATGGGAGGTGTCAGGGAGGAAATTAAACAGCTGCATGGAGATATGCGGGAATTTCAGCAGGCTTTGATAAAGCAGGAGGAAAAGACTCGGGAGGTGGAGATAAGAATGGAAAGATGTGAGGGACGTATGGATCGATGGGAACAGAAACAATCAACAGCTAACAAAGGGTTAATGGATGAGATCTTCTTTTTAGAAACGGAAAGATCTTCCTTCTTCCTCAGACTTCAAAATGTGGTGGAAGAGAGGGATGAGAACTTGGAGGAAATTGTGGGAGGGATGGTGGCAGAGTCCCTGGACACAGCCAGGAGTCAGGTGCAGCAGGATATAGATCAGGCTTTCAGGGTGTTTACTGGGTATGCGAAGCGTAACAATCTCCCTCGAGAAATCCATGTGCGTTTCAACAAGAGAGCGCTATGTGAGGAAATCTTCAAATGCACTAGGAACCAAACTTTAACATATAAGGGGCGACAGATCACAATTCTGAGGCAGGTTTCGAGATGTGTCTGGGAACGGAGACGGGAGTATCAATTCCTTACCTTATTACTAAGGAGAAATGCAATTTTGTATCGATGGATGCCACCTGAGGGTTTACTAATGATATGGAGGGATAGGAGAATTAGGATTTGAAACTTGCAGGAGGCAAGAGACTTTGTACAGCAACAATTTAAACCAACAGATTCGGAAAGAGAAGGAGAAGCAGAAGCTGAGAGCAGGAGTCTGGAGGAATCGAAAGAAGAAGACGATATGGGGACAGATAATATAGGGAGAGGAGAGGAAATTGATGGGATAAGACAAGGGGAAGGAGGACTAACACTAGCAATAACACAGAGAGAGACAAGACAATCCAAGAAAGCTACAACCAAAGGGCAGTAAAGAATAGGAAGGACAGGTATAATGGGGGAACGTATAGGTTTATTGTCGGTAAATATTAACAGCTTAAATGGCCCCTCTAAAAGAAATAGAATTCTGAATAAATTGACTAAGCTCAAATATGATATTATCTGTTTACAAGAGACTCATATAAAAAAGGACCATGCGCATCTATTAAGACATCGGAAATTGGGTAATATGTTTACTGCCTTAGCAGAACAAAAAAAGAGAGGTTTAGTGTTTTATGTGCAACACCATTTGAAAGCCCAACAAATATTTGCTGATCAGGAAGGAAGGATCTTAATGATAGAGATAGAGATTGGACAGTGGAAGTATCTTTTGGTTGGTATATACGCCCCCAATGTCAATCAAAGGGCCTTTTATGAAGATCTGTATGGGAGACTGGGGGAAGTGGAATATGACCACATCTGTCTACTGGGGGATTTTAATGCGGTGGTGGATAAAACTCAGGATTATATCTGGGGGGAAAAACAAGGGGGTTTGAAAGAGATAAAAAAACTCTACCAAGGATATGTCTTAATATAAGGGAGGAATTTGGTCTACAAGATGTTTGGAGATTACATAACCCTGGAAAAAGGCAATACACCTATTTCTCCCCCAGACACCACTCTTGGACACGTTTAGAGATGGTTTGGATGTCACCGGAATTGAGGGAAATGGTATCCGGAATAGAAATTGGTACTAATGAATGGGCGGATCATAGTTCTATAAGGCTGACATGGAAGATCCCTGGATACAGGCAAACTAGATGGAGAATGTGGGTGGGCGCTCTGCAAGATGAGGACTTTATGGGGTCATTTAAAAAAGAGATGAGTTTCTTTATCCAAGAGAATAAAACTGAAGATACATCAATTTATAATACTTGGGACACGGCTAAGGCGGTTATGAGGGGTTTATCAATTAAATACTGGGCTAATTGTCGCAAGATTAAAAGAACACAACGGAAAGACCTTCTGAATAATCTGAGTAGAGTTGAGCAGAGAATGCAGGAAGGGCAAGAGCAGGAACACTTGGTCGAGGAAAGGACGTTCTGGCAACACCAGATTAGCTTGCTAGATAAAGAAGAGTTAGCCTCTAAAATTAAATGGTCTAAACAACATTATTTTGAGAATGGCAATAAGCCAGGCAGATGGCTCTCATACCGCCTAAGGAAGGAAGGCGAACAATGTAGAATAGAGGGGTTGAAGGATTTGGATGGAAACTTCCATACTACTAAGGAAGGGAAAAAGAAAGTGGCACAAGAATTTTTTACCAAATTGTACGAGAAAGGGGGAGAAGAGACACAAGGAATCAGACAGTTTTTGAGGAAATCTGACCTACCACAAGTCCCCGAGTCTATGAAGCAGCTTCTTAACGCTGATATAACGGAAGGGGAAGTAGAAGAGGCCATGATGAAACAAGCCAATGGGTAGACCCCCGGTACGGATGGGCTACTGGTTGAACTATATAAGCCGATGTTTGGCGTATTGGGTAAATATATGACAGAGTTGTTTAATAGAGTGATGAGGGATAACCAGATTCCAGCATCGTGGTCTGAAGCGTTTATTTCCATTATTCCTAAGGAAGGGGCTGATTTGTCACTTATTAGAAATTATAGGCCAATCTCGCTGCTAAACTCTGATTATAAAATTTTTGCGGCAGTGTTAGCAGCAAGACTTACCTGCTTTCTTAATACCTTTATACACTCAGATCAGAATGGCTTCCTCCCCAACCGACAGCTACGGGATAATCTGAGGATGATTATGAATACCCTAGAATATTTTGAAGCCTGCCCGGATAAACAGATGGCCGTAGTTTTTGTTGACGCCCAAAAGGCATTTGATCGGGTTTCCTGGGACTTTATGATATCCCAGATGTATTATATGGATTTTGGCACGAAATTCATAGGTGCAATTCAGGCCATATACCAGAAGCAAACAGCAAGGGTATTGATTGAGGGAGACCAAACAGAGAAGATCGAGATATATAGAGGCACAAGACAGGGTTGCCCCTTATCCCCGCTCTTATTTGTTTTGACTTTGGAACCTCTATTGAGAGAAGTAAGACGGAACAATGAGATAAAGGGACTGAGGATTAGACAGGAGGAGGTTAAGGTGCAAGCCTATGCAGATGATCTGGCTTTCATTCTAGAGGAACCAAGAGAATCAGGACCGCATTTGTTAGAATTAATTAGGGAGTTTGGGAGCGTTGCAGGTCTACTTCTTAACGAAGATAAGACTAAAATGCTTGTCAAAAATATGACCCTAAGACAGAAACACCAACTTGAAGAACTAGTGCGTTTGAAGATCGTAAATAAGATCAAATATTTGGGAATATGGTTGACAGGGAGATGTAATTCCATAAAGGAACATAATTATGTTCATCTTTACAAGCAGATGGTTAAAGATTTCGTGGTCTTAGGGGTTTTTTAATTTGTAGGTTATTGTCTATTTTAGGGGGTACCAGGGAGGGGGGAGGGTATTATAGACAGGTAGAGACTGAGGAGGAAAGAGAGGGCCAGGCCAGCAGGCGACGGAGGGAAGCGGAAGGTGCCGTTAGTAGGGGGGAAGTACGAGTCGTCCCGGTGGAGGGCACTTCTATTCAGAAGGTCGTGGGGAGAGGCAGGTCCGAGGGGAGACAACTCCCATCCTCCCGGTTGAGGGCACAGAACCGTTGGTTGCAAACGCTGAAGTGCCACAACCCCCGCAGGCTAGGTGGTCAGGGAGTACAGAGCCAGGGCCTGCGGCTGATGTTTTGCAACGCCAGGTCCGTGGTCAACAAAGCCCCCCTCGTCCATGACCTTGTGTCAGAGGGGGAGCCGGACCTGGCAGGAATAGCGGAGACCTGGTTGGGCCACGAGGGTGGACTCCCCCTCGTTGAAATGTGCCCACCAGGTTACCGTGCTTTTCATCAGCCCCGGGCCCTAGGTAGGGGTGGTGGGGTAGCGGTTATTGTCAAGGAAGGTCTTGAGCCGAGAGAGACCATTGTGCCACAGACCACCGGTTGTGAGTCCCTCTGTGTGAAGTGGGGCCTAGGGAGGCAGTTGGGCTTGCTGGTTATATACCTGGCTCCCCGCTATGTAGCAGCAGCCCTGCCCGAGCTCCTGGAGGTGATCGCTACAGTGGCAGTTGAGACCCCCAGACTTTTAGTCATGGGGGACTTTAATCTGCCATTGGTGGGCGAATCATCCGAGGTAGCTCGGGAGTTCATGGCTTCCATGACGGCCATGGACCTGACCCAATTAATTCAAGGCCCCACCCACGAGGGTGGACATACGCCGGATCTCGTCTTTGTCTCTGGCCAATGGAAGAGTGATCTGGGTACAGGGGATATAGTCATCACGCCCTTGTCATGGTCAGATCACTCACTTCTCCGGCTCGACTTTCCAACCGCTACTCCCCTCCGCGGGGAGGCGGAACCTGAGTCATCAATTTGGTTCCGCCCCAGGCGCCTGATGGACCCTGATGGGTTCCAGGCGGCGCTTGGGCCACTTCCTGTACCCCTGCCCCGCGCCCCGATGGAGGACCTCGTGGCCGCATGGAATATTGCGGCCACGGGAGCCTTGGATCGGGTCGCGCCCTTGCGGCCTCTCTTGCGGCGGCGAAACACCCTGGCTCCTTGGTTTACCGAAGAGCTGAGGGTGATGAAACGCCACAAGAGATGCCTAGAGAGAAGATGGAGGTCTACCCGATCTGAATCTGACCGGACACAGGTAAGAGCCCATTTACGGACTTACATTGTGGCGCTGAGAGTGGCCAAACGTCATCATTGTGCCAGTCTCATAGCATCCGCAGATAACCGCCCTGCCGCCCTGTTTAGGGTGACCCGCTCCCTCCTTCAACAGAGGGTGCGGGAAGCCCCACTACAGGGTAGAGCAGAGGAATTTGTGATTTATCTGCAGGAGAAAATCGCTCAGAAGAAGAACGAGTTAGCTCCCATTGATGGCCCAGTGGGATGCCACGAGACAGATCTTGTTTGGGAGGAGTTTGACTCCGTTACTTCCGAGGATATGGACAGGTTACGTGGGCGACTGCGAGCCACCACATGTTTATTGGACCCGTGTCCCTCCTGGCTTGTACTGGCATCCTGGGAGGTGACACGAGGCTGGCTCCAAGAGGTTGTCAATGCTTCCTTAAGTGAGGGTTCCTTGCCTGCCTCCCTAAAAGAGGCTATGGTGAGGCCCCTCCTTAAGAAGCCCTCTTTGGATCCAGCTCTATTAAACAACTATCGTCCAGTCTCCAACCTTCCCTTTTTGGCGAAGGTTGTTGAGAGTGTGGTGGCACAACAGTTTCCCCGTCACCTGGAGGAAGTTGATTATCTAGATCCGCGCCAGTCCGGCTTTCGGCCCGGGCATAGCACCGAGACGGCATTGGTCGCGTTGGTTGATGATCTCTGGAGGGCCAGAGATGGGGGTTGTTCCTCCATCCTGGTCCTATTAGACCTCTCGGCGGCTTTCGATACCATCGACCATGGTATCTTATTGCATCGGCTGGGGGGGTTGGGGGTGGGAGGCACCGTTTTACGGTGGTTCTCCTCCTACCTCTCTGGCCGATCGCAATTTGTGTTGACAGAAGAGCAGAGGTCGACCTCGAGACCCCTCACATGTGGGGTGCCTCAGGGGTCGGTCCTCTCGCCTCTCCTGTTCAACACATATATGAAGCCGCTGGGTGAGATCATCCGTGGTTTTGGGGTAGAGTATCACCTCTACGCTGATGATACACAGCTGTATATATCTACCCCAAACCACCCCAACGATGCCGTAGCGGTGATGTGCCAGTGCCTGGAAGCCGTGCGGATCTGGATGGGAAGTAACGGACTCAGGCTCAACCCGACCAAGACCGAGTGGCTGTGGTTTCCGGCTGCCCGATTCAACCAGCTGATTCCATCGCTGGCCATAGGGGGCGAACATCTTGCCCCTGTGGATGGGGCGCGCAACTTGGGTGTCCTCCTGGTTACCCGGCTGTTCATGGAAGATCAAGTGACAGCCGTGGCCAGGAGGGCGTTTTACCAGGTTCGCCTGGTACACCAGTTACGCCCCCTATTGGATCGGGATGCCCTTCGCACAGTCACTCATGCTCTCGTGACATCCCGACTGGACTATTGTAACTCTCTCTACATGGGGCTCCCCTTGAGGTGCACCCGGAGACTTCAGCTGGTCCAGAATGCAGCCGCGCGAGCAATAATGGGAACCGCAAGGTTTACCCACGTAACACCTCTCTTGTGCGAGCTGCACTGGCTGCCTGTCGTCTTCCGGGTGCGCTTCAAGGTGCTAGTGGTCATCTTCAAAGCGCTCCATGGCTCGGGACCTAGCTATCTGCGGGATCGGATCCTGCCCCATACATCCTCACGGCCGATTCGCTCCCACAGAGAGGGACTTCTCCGGGTGCCATCCACTAGACTCTGTCAGCGGGCGACGCCCAGGGGAAGGGCTTTCTCTGTGGCGGGCCCAGCCCTCTGGAACGACCTTCCCCCCGACATTAGAACAACCACGGACCTCCGCTCCTTCCGTCTAAAATTAAAAACACATCTTTTCTGCTTGGCCGGCCTAGGGTAGTCTCTTTTATTATGGGATTTTAGTAATTTAAATTGGGAATTTTAGCGCAGGGATAATTGTTTAATTTGCCTTTTAGTTATTTATGTATATTTATTGTATTTTTAACTTCCCTGTGCACCGCTCCGAGTCCCCCCGGGGAGAGGGAGCAGTCTATAAATTAAATTATTATTATTATTATTATTATTATTATTATTATTATTATTATTATTATTATTATTATTATTATTATTATTATTATTATTATTATTATTATTATTATTATTATTATTATTATTATTATTATTATTATTATTATTATTATTATTATTATTATTATTATTATTATTATTATTATTATTATTATTATTATTATTATTATTATTATAGATGGAAGAGCCTGCAACTTTCCCTTATGGGGAGAATAGCAGTTATTAAAATGTGTATCCTCCCCAAATGGCTATTTTTATTTCAATCGGCCCCTGTAAAATTGGATAATTTTTTTTCCAATGAAATGAATAGAGCCGTCTCAAAATTCATCTGGCAAGGTAAAAAGCCTAGAATTAAACTTAAAATGATGCAGGAACCTAGAATCAGAGGAGGATTTGGCCTCCCGAATTGGCAGCTTTATTACCAGGCGGCTTTATTAATTTGGATAAAAGAGTGGATGACCCTGAGAATAACACGGCTCCTGACAATTGAAGGCTGGGGCCTCCAGTATGGTTGGCATTATTATATTTGGCCCGGTTCTGCGCGACCCAAACACTTCTATGACCATCTTGTTCGTAGGACCTTGAGCTATACTTGGGAGAAGTTGAGGCGGAAGATATATTTGAAGGTGCCGTGTTGGATCTCTATTCAGGAAGCCCTTGTCTACCCAACACTATATAGATGGGAGAAAATCTTGACATATGAGGAGATCTTAGATGCCCAGGGGAATTTGAAGACCAGGGAAATATTAGCCTCTCAAGGATACAATATGGATTGGTGGCCATACTCCCAGATACTCTCAAGATACAAAAAAGATCAGAAGGCTGAAGGATATATCCCTATAAACAAGAATTGGACATGGTTCTCTTTGGGAAAGAGAAAGGGATGCTCTCCAAGTGTTACGCATATCTATCATTATTAGATGTAGGGGAGGAAGTGGTCAAAGATTGTATGATTGCTTGGGGACGGAACATAGGACGTACACTGGATTTTCAAAGCTGGGAAGAAATTTGGTTTAAAAACATGAAATTGACAATGGCAGCTTCGTATAAGGAGACTATATATAAAATGATATATCGGTGGCATCTACCCCCGGCAAGACTTGCCAGAATGTTCCCTGGGACCATGCCTAATTGTTGGAAATGTAGCCACAGGGAGGGGACCTATTTCCATCAGTGGTGGACCTGCCCAATGGCGATTAAATACTGGAAAAAGATCAGGCAGTGGTTAATAGAAATTACCCAACATTGATTTGAGTTGAAACCGGAAACCTTCCTGTTAGGACTTAAACCCCCAGATATCAATATGGAGATATGGTTTCTGGCATTGCACATAATTATTGCGGCAAGATTGGCATTTGCACAGGAATGGAAAAGTGATCAAATACCGACAGATAGGGCAGTAATAAATAAAATTAATGAGTGCGCAGAATTCTACCACCTCATGGAAGAGGTGGTATAATTGGATACGGGAACGACTGAATAATAACAACTGAAGCAATAATATATGTTTAATTCGGATATTGGTGAATAATACCAATAAGAAATTTAATGATGAATAAGAATTGACGAAGTAGGTAGTTTAACTAGATGGGCTGTATATAGTGTAAATGCTGGTGTTAAATATTAGGCCTACTATTAGGACTTTATTGTTAAGTTTGGTTACTTATATGTTGCTGCTTTCTCGCATTGTGACAGCAAATGTGTTTAAAATTATGTTTGTATGATTTTTTTTATAAGAATAAATAAATTTTGGGGAAAAAATATTTCTCTCATAGGAGACTTCAATGCAATTGTGGATGAAAAACTAGACTATAAAAGCTCTAAAATAGGGGGGAAAGGAAGAAAGAGATTACCCAAGACCTTTTTCAAAATGATAGAAGAAATTGGTATGCAGGATGTCTGGAGAGAAATAAACTCGAAAAAGACTCAGTACACATTTTACCAGAGGTGGGTTGCTCCTGGTTTGGACTGGTACAGGCATACCGGTAGCAGAAATCGGCTGTATGTTTGCGGACCGGTAGGGGCAGTGGCCTGGCCACACTCCTGTACTTGTATGGTCCCGTGGCCTGCCCCCGCTCACTCCCCCCACCCGCCTGGTCACCGCTCTCTCTGTCTCTTGGCCTACCCGTCCACACCATGCTTGCCCTGCCCACCCACTTCCTTTGCCTGCCCAGCTGGTGGGAGTGGCAGTGGCGCCGATCATGGCTGAGAGCTTTCTTTGCCAGCCGGCCGCCAAAAGTTCTCCCTTTTAAAAGCCTGCAGTAATGGAGCATTAGGATCCAACCCACACGTTAACCAACCAACCAGGGCTTAGTTTGGAACCAGAGGAAGAAAGAACCGATGAGTGGCTGCACCCAGGCGGGGAGGGCGGATGTTGCAGGGGGGGCTTAGTGGGTAGGAGCTAGGAGGTGTCTGAGTGAGCGCTGGTCAAACAGGCGGTGGATGACCTCGCTTTCCAGTTGCCAGCGAGTGGCTGCATCCAGCCGGGGGATTGGAGGAGGCAGCTGAGCGAGCACTGGGCAAGCAGGCAGGAGGGCCTTGGGATGGGGAGTGAGCCCAAATTGTGCCCCACTGCCAGTGTCTCTCAGCTGTTGTGTACAGGGAGAAATCTTGCACAGTAAAGAAAAAATTCTTGTGAGTGCAAGGCAATTAACAGCTTCTTGCATTCTTGGGAAGTTTTTCTTTTCTGTGCAAGTGTTTTCCCTGCACACAATGGCTGAGAGATGCTCATAGTGGGATGCAATTTGGGGGTGGCAGTTGAGGTAGGGGATGGGGCGAGCCAGAACGCAAGGTGTGCAACTTACTGGAGACTGGCGGCTCCAGATCTTGCGGCTTGAAAACCTGCAAGGTTGCTTCTGGAGGGGGCAGGCAGACTGGCAACATCCCCCCCCCCCCTGTGCACCTGCAGCCTCAGAGCCTGCAGCCTTGGAGCAAGGCTTTGCACAGTAAAGAAAATCTTCTCAAGTGTGTGAGAAGTTCTTAATTGCCTTTACTGTGCAAGTTGCTGCAGGCTCCGAGGCTGCAGGCACCCAAGGAGGGGGGAGAATGCTGCCCATCTGCCTGCCCCCTCTGGAAGTAACCTCAGAAGTTTTCAAGCTCATCTGGAGAGGTTGTTTTTTTTTAAAAAAAATCCCCCCAAAAGCAGACCACCCGTCTCTCCAAATCTTGCGGCTTTTGGGGGGTTTTCTTTTTTAAAAACGCCTCTCCAGATGAGCTTGAAAACCTGCGAGGTTGGCTGGCTGGGCTCATGAACACCGTTTGCAATGGCTTTTCGGATTTCGTTGCCGGCTACAGTTGGCATTCTCTTGGTGATGTTCCTCTCTGGGGCAGCCTAGGACGGTCAGCCCTAGGATGGTCAGCAGCCTGCACGCTGCCACCATGTAACCACTCTGGGGGCACAGCACCCACCCTGATGTGGCTGGAGTAGTGGGGCTGCCCTGGACAGTCTCTCCTGGCCAGGAAGGATTGCCAGGAGAAAGCCAACTACAGCCGGCAATGGGATGCAAAGGAGCAGCCATCCAGCAGAGCCGGGAGTGTCCTGAGGTTGGTGGGGTGGTGGGGAGGTTGCGCGGAGAAATTTTTGCCAAGTGGGGGAGAGAGGGAGAAGAAAGCCAAGCTTCTGCTAGGGACAGCCTTCTCCTCCCTCGCTCCCCCTGATTTCTCTCCGGCAAAGCTCGTGGAGGAAGGAGGTAGGGATGCTGGCCGGTGCTCGCTTCATTTACCACTACCCCTGCCGCCCATGCAGCCTGCCAGCTGCAGCCCCACCTGCCCTGCTTAGCTGGTTGGCTGGCCAGGAAAGCGGCAAGGGGGCGAGTGCCATCCAGCATTCCTGCCTCCTTTCTCTGCGAGTTGCAGCAGCGGGGTAACAGGCTTCTTTGCCAGCCTTCCAGCTGATCCAGCCCCCATTATACATGCGCCTTACACCACGGCAAGTGAGGTGTGTGTGTATGTGTGTGTGTGACATGGGTGGCTTCCGTAGTGTGCCCAACATCTTCGGACACTGAGCAGGTTACCCGCCAAGCAGCAGAGAAATCGGGCTTCAGCAAAAGGAAAAAAAGTCATTTGAAATTAGCCCTCTCTGCTGCTCTGCTAAAAAGGCAGGAACTTTGGCCAGGAGATAACAGGACAACTAACCATATTCGGTTAACCCCCAGAGTCGGAAGAGTTTGAATTGGGGGCTCTGTGAGTTGGTTTGTAGGACATGGATGGCCATGATCATAGGGTTTGTTGGGCGTCGGTTTTAGTTCATAGAATATATCTATGAATATAACTGGAAGGGATGTGTGTGTGTAAGAGAGAGGGGGGAGACAGAGAGAAAGAAAGAGTAAGAGAGATAGAAAGAGAAAGGCAGGAAGGCAGGAAGGCAGGAAGGCAGGAAGGAAGGAAGGAAGGAAGGAAGGAAGGGAGAAAAAGAGAGAGACAAAGATAGAAAGAAAGGAAGGAAGGAAGGAAGGAAGGAAGGAAGAAAGAAAGAAAGAAAGAAAGAAAGAAAGAAAGAAAGAAAGAAAGAAAGAAAGAAAGAAAGAAAGAAAGAAAGAAAGAAAGAGGAAGGGAGGGGGGGAGAAAGAGAGAGACAAAGATAGAAAGAGAAAGAAAGAAAGAAAGAAAGAAAGAAAGAAAGGAAGGAAGGAAGGAAGGAAGGAAGGAAGGAAGGAAGGAAGGAAGGAAGGAAGGAAGGAAGGAAGGAAGGAAGGGAGAAAAAAGAGAGAGACAAAGATAGAAAGAGAAAGAGAGAGAATGAAAGGAAGGAAGCGAGAGAGAGAAAAGGAGAGAGAGACGAAAGAAAGAAAGAAAGAAAGAAAGAAAGAAAGAAAGAAAGAAAGAAAGAAAGAAAGAAAGAAAGAAAGAAAGAAAGAAAGAAAGAAAGAGAAAGAGAACTTATGACCACAATTGAGCCCAAAATGTTGGTTGCTAAGCAAGAGCGTTGTTAAGTGAGCGTCACCATATTTTACAAGTTGGCCACGCCCACCCGGTCGCCATGACTGTCAAGTCACACCCTCAAAATAGGCCACACCCACAGAATAGGTAGTCAAAATTTTTGAAACCCACCCCTGATAGAAGAGCCACTGGTGGAAGTACTTGGAAGAAAGTGGTGCAGATTTTGCAAATGCATTTGTTCTGTATATCTTCTTTCTTCTTCAGTGCCTCACAATAAACCTCTTTTTTCTTGTACTCACAACCTGAGCAGGAGCATAATAATACTTGAAAATCTGATAGGAAATTACAGTGTCATGTGCACACCAGAGGTGGTATTCAGCAGATTTTTGACCAGTTGTGGAGAACCAGTAGTGGAAATTTTGAGTAGTTTGGAGGACCAGTAAATATCACCTCTGACTCTCCCCATCCCCATCTATTCTCTGCCTCCCGAATCCCAGCTGATTGGAAGGAAATTGAGATTTTGCAGTAACCTTCCCCTGCCACGCCCACAAAGCCAAGCCCACAAAGCCATGTCATGCCCAACAAGCCAGGCCAACAGAACCAGTAGTAAAATGTTTGAATCCCATCACTGCATTCTACTCAAACAGACACAAATCATGGTCTAGAATTGTTGTGATATGGATGTCCCCTGAATTAAGAACCAATTTATTTGAGGTGGAGATAGAACCTAGCATTTGGGCTGACCATAACCCAGTAAAATTGACTTGGAGAAAAGTAAAGAACTTTAGGTGGACGCTGAACTGATCCATATTAAAAGAGAAAGAATTCAAAGAATTTGCAGCAAAGGAAATAGAATTTGAGAGAGAGAGAAAAAGATGATAAATAAACTGCAAGATGAGTGGGGACACATACAATTCCAAAATGAGACAATAGAAAAAATAGTCAAAGAATATTATGAAAAGTTATATGATACAGAAAACAAATCTACGGAAAAAATAACACAATACATGGAAGAAGCCAATTTACTCAAAGTCCCAGAAAAATTTTAAAATATACTAAATGAAAAAATAAAGTGGGAGCTAATAGAAAAATTAAAAAGACAGAAAAATGATAAAACCCCAGGCCCAGATGGGCTACTGGCAGAATGCTGTAAATGCTTTTCAGACATGTTAAGCTCGCCACTGAAGGAAGTTTGTAATGAGCTATTATCAGAAGCCAAATTAACAAATACATGGACAGAAGCGAATATTATGCTAACACCAAAGGAGGATGTAGATCTGACACAGATAAAAAATTATAGACCAATATCTCTACTAAAGGGATTAGCATATCAATGGAGGGTGATTAAGCCTCCTCCGACAGCATCCACCCTCATCCAGCGGGCTGGCTCTTAGAATAAGCGAGGTACACGGGTGTTCCTTTAGCTAAAGCCAACTTCGTCTTCAGGTGGGATGGCTGTATTTATTAAGCACTTTAGATAAAGGAGGGGTTACAGTCTCCTCTTCCTATCTACATAAATTCCTAAGGGAGGTGTTACAATTCCTCCCTGCTGCCTACATTTAGATTCGTTTCTCCACTTCAGTTTCGTTTCCTGTGAAGCCATGACTTTCGGGGGGGATGCGAAACTAATAGGGTGGTACCTCCTGGTCCTAGGCTTACAAATCCACTTGCTTTCTATGGGCAAGATATTGTGCCTGAACCATGGTTTGTTCATTCCAACATCTCCTCCTTTTTATTCATTTTTATGGTAGGAGACTGGGAATCTGACGGGGAGTCAGAATCTTCTGAGTCTGACACTGTCCATTGATAGCTCTTTTCTTTTTGTTCCGTTGTTATCCGTTCATAGTCTTCACGTGACAGTATCATGGCTTCAACAGTGGAGAAACTTTTTTGAAAAAAGTTGACTAATCTATTAAAAATACAAGGACCAAGAACACATGCAATAATAAGTAAAATCAAAGGACCCATAATAGCAGATCAATACAAAAGGTTCTATAATACATATAAGCAGCAATATGATCAAAGGTCCAACAACGGCAGTAACAAGGGTTATAAGCCATGGGGAAAAATCAAACATAGGGATGTCAGAGATTTTTGTAGGTGAGAAATAGAGCTCTCCTTCTGGGTTGGGTCATCCGACTCCACCTCATCCAAGGTTGACACGGAAAGCAGTGGTCTTTACCTTCAAAATCTAATATAAGAAGAGATGTCTTTTCCATGATGGTATCTACAGAATACATGACATTTATCTGTTGTTGATTACACCTTAGGAATAAAACCTTCATTATTAATGAAAGCAAGCATTGAATACAGCAACATAGCATAATAAGCATAGCAACAATACCAATTATTGTAATTACAAAGTTCTTTAACCATGTTATATTAGGGAGCCATGTATATAATTGCGTCTTGTTAAATGCTGAATTTAGTACAGTTCCACAAGCGTCTTTTATCTGCCATGTCTGAAGAAAGGGTTGGTGTGTCCATCTTGGGCCTGGTTAAGCACCGAACGGCAGTTTCGGGATCAGTGGCTGTTGGGAAAGATGTCCTTTTTTTCCCTGTGTCATGCAGTGTGCAAGATGGTCAGGTATTGGTGGACGTGCAGCCAAGTTCAGCAAAACCACCTCTATTGCTTTGGTCACAAGGTGTTTTCCATCAAAGCTTTGGCAAGTGTACAGTCCGATGGTGGCTTCAGAGGCTGTAAATGTCAATGTCATTGTGCAGGGGTGATGTGAGTATATCATGTAATGTCCTGTGTGTGGGCTGACATGTTTGCCTCTATGTAGAAAGGCAAAAGGGCAATAAATCTGTTCCGGATCCTTGCGTCGTATGGCAGCTATGGTTCCTTTCTGGAGAAACTGGAACAAGGGTCTGCATTCAAGGAGTTGATGCGAGGGTTGGAGCAGGAACAGGAGCAGGAACAGCTTGGGATGGTTTCAGGTGACAGGGACGCACGTGACGACCAGGAACCCAGACAGTGGTGTTGTCTGCAAATATGGCGGCGTAACCACTTTCTCACGTGATTAACTCTGCTGGTCCTCGCCAGGTCAGGTCAGGTAGGCGCCGGTAATAGACAAGCGGTCGCTGATGTTCAGCAGAGGGGGAAGAAGAAAAGTGACAAGCGGTGGACGTGGGGGGGGTTCCGGTGAGGTTAAGAAAGTTTAAGACATAAAGACAAAGGTTTAATGTGTTTTGCACCGCTGGGAGGCTGGGGGGTCCTTTTCCCCTGGTATCCGAATATCTGTTTAGAGCATTCTTTATTATTCCCCAATTCTGACAAAAGGCCGAAAATGCTTGGCTAAGCGGGCTCGTTGTCTGTTTTTAATTCATTTGGGCGTCCCAACGAAGCAAAAGAGCGAATACAATGATTGATGACATGCTTTATAGCCTCACCCCTTTGAGGGGTGGCGATGATGAACCCAGAGTACGTATCAATGGATACATGAATGTACTTCCATGGGGAAAAGGAAGCATATTGGGTAACATCCATTTGCCAAATTTGATTACATTCTGTTCCTCTGGGATTGACTCCCATGGGAATAGAATGTGCTTGTTTACTACAAGCAGGACAAGACCCTTTGGATACAAAGGAATGGAGAAAAAACAATCTTTTAAATCAATAATCATCAAAAATTCAAAAAACAATTCAGATGGAAGGAAATTTTCCAAAGGCAGATGTCAGAAACAATCAAACGAATGACATAGGATGGGATAGTATCTTAAGTCTGACATCAAAAAACAAAATGTGGGAAAGACCAGCTTCATTGTTATGGAAGCTAGGTAACTCATTAAGTATGTGAGAAAATTTTAAAATGCAGGCAAAATAGCAAAAAATCATTCCTGCGTATGGATAAAAATAAAACTCAAAAAATGTTCAAAAGAAAATCCAAGATTGTTGGCAAAACTGAAAAATGATTATTTTACAGTTCGTTAACATGGTTATGCTAATTGAATTTCATGAAAGAAAAGTGAAAAGTGAAATGTGATTATCAGTAAATAAATATAGGTATGTTGTGAAACTCACTTAAAAATCCCTTTCTTTCTGCTTCTTAAAAATCCCTTTCTTTCTGCTTCACTCACTTAAAAATCCCTTTCTTTCTGCTTTCTGCTTCTATCTCTTATTCTCTTTCCCTCTTACTCACTGCTTTTTTACTCACTTTCTTACTTTCTTTTTCTTGCCTCTGTCTCTCTCCCTCTATTTACTTTTCTTTCTCTTACTTTCTTTGTCTTTCTCTCTCTCTCTCTCTTACACTTATTTTTTCTTTCTGTCTCTTTTTCTCTTTGTGTGTGTGTGTATGTGTGTGAGTGAGTGGATGTACTTTGAGTCCCCTTTAAGATGTGTGTGTGTGTGTGTGTGTGTGTGTGTGTGTGAATGTAAGATGTGTGTGTGTTTGTGTGTTTGCCCTGTGTGATTTTCCCCTCCCTTTTTCCCCCTCTTCCCTCCGTGTTCAGAGAGATGCAGGCAAGAGGGGAGGGAAGCGGGCAAAGGAATGCTGCTTGTTTTGCAATGTGTATGTCATTAAGGGGGGCAGCAGTTCTGACCACACCCTTACAATTAAAAGTTTCACATTTATTCCAACAGACACACACCATTCAATGCAATCTTTTCTAACTAATCTCACTCAAAACACAGATTAAATACATTCATACAAGGCCTTTTCACATGTACAAACATAAAACAATAGACTCCACTGTTCCCAAAAGAAAAAAAATATCTATACACCTAACACAGTACAATGTCCTGCAAGCCTCTGGCATTCAAATCTGGATAGATTCAGGATCTGCTGGTGTCCGGCCAAGCCCATGTCACTGGTGCAAAAGTGACCAGGAGCGCTCTTTGACATAGTCTGTGGCCCACATCAGTTTCTCCAGCCCACCATGTTGAATGCCTGCCGAACCTCAAAGGGGTTCAGCTGTATCATATTAGGTAAAAATTCATTGAAACCCATAGAAAACGTTCAAGTCACAATAAGCCAAATTAGAAATTTAAACGGAGGCCTGCATAGACAAAAAGGACACACTTTATGCTTTGATCAAAGTTAAAGTTCTGAGAGAGGATTTTCATTCACATGTGCAAAGGACATGGAAAGAAAATTCTACAAAATTCAATGGGATTGTCCCTTTTACACCAAAATAACTTACTTCTTCAAAAAGCCTTTATTCTTTACATTCTAATTACTCTTACTATTCTAAATTATTCTAATCAACATTGTAAAGTTCAAATCATATAACCTAACATATGGTAAAGCTTAGATCATATATCCTAACTCAATCTGCATCCTTCCTCATATAACTTAACTTAATTTTCATCCTTACTGGCTCAAAAGGTCTTTGTTTGCTTAATTGCCCACTTAGCAATATAAAAGAGTGTGAAAAGTTTAAGATTGCTCTGGTGTTAAAGGAGCAGAGAGTTACGTTCTTTTTTCCTTAAAGAAAAGGTGGTGGTCAAATCTTATCACAGGAGGGAGGGGGCGGAATCATGCGGAGGAGGAGTAACTTCCGTGGCGGGCTCAGCCGTTTTCTGGCCGGAGAATTTATGGTGGATCATTACATTCCATGACTACCCGCCACGTATTTAACATTTGGATGAGGGCCCTGGGGGCTGCATGAGTCCATGTTGATATGCAAGAGTCGGTTAATTCTCTCAGCTCCTTAAGGTGTTCGGCCTTCTGCTTTGAGAATTTTACCTCCATACTTACGTTATCCAAATCGTGTTTCAGATAGGACGATGCGCAGCTTCTCTCAAGCGAGTGATATGGAGGTTCCGAAAACGTACATCAGAAGGGGTTTTTTTTACCTTGCTTCGAAGGTCTTAGCCTTGCTAATGTCACGTTGAAGGTCACCAGATAAAGGGATTAGCATATCAATGGAGGGTGATTAAGCCTCCTCCGACAGCATCCACCCTCATCCAGCGGGCTGGCTCTTGGAATAAGCGAGGTACACGGGTGTTCCTTTAGCTAAAGCCAACTTCGTCTTCAGGTGGGATGGCTGTATTTATTAAGCACTTTAGATAAAGGAGGGGTTACAGTCTCCTCTTCCTATCTACATAAATTCCTAAGGGAGGTGTTACAATTCCTCCCTGCTGCCTACATTTAGATTCGTTTCTCCACTTCAGTTTCGTTTCCTGTGAAGCCATGACTTTCGGGGGGGATGCGAAAGTAATAGGGTGGTACCTCCTGGTCCTAGGCTTACAAATCCACTTGCTTTCTATGGGCAAGCTATTGTGCCTGAACCATGGTTTGTTCATTCCAACACTCTACTAAATGTGGACTCCAAAATTTTTGCTTCAATAATAGCAGAGAGTCTGAAAAAAATTCTGACTGAATTTAGCCACCAATTCAAAATGGTTTCTTAGTAAAAAGACAAATAAAACACAATTTAAGGATTATTTTAGATACATTAGAATACTATAAAACACATCCAGGAAAACAAATGGCACTAATTTTTTTAGATGCTCAGAAGTACTTGTATTTAACAGCAAGATGTGCAACAATAACAATAAAACTATTTAAGCAAATAAAAATAGATTTGGAAAAATTGAAAAATCTCCATCTATCAATGTTGGGAAGGATTGCTACTGTAAAAAATGAATATCCTACCAAAATTGCTTTTCTTGTTCCAAACAGCACCTATAAAAATTGAAAAGAAATTCTTTGATGATTTGAATAAACTGATCTTAAAATTTATCTGGCAAGGAAAACAAGCGAGAATTAAATTGAAAACATTAAAAGAATCTGAAGAAAATGGAGGGTTTGGATTACCAGACTGGTACCTATACTACCAAGCATGTGTGATAACATAGCTAAAAGAATGGCTAACCCTCAGGCACAAGAGACTGCTATATTTAGAAGGATATGATTTACAACTGAGATGGCACGCCTTCTTATGGTATGAGAAGAATAAAATTTGGAGATACTTTCAAAATCACTACATAAGAAACTCACTATTATCTGTATGGGGAAAAATAAATCCTAAGATATATTTGAAAATCCCAGAATGGCTCTCAACAATGGAAGCCTTTACATACCTAAATCTGAATTTGAAAAAAATGTAACATATAAAGACATCTTGAACATTGAAGATAAATTAAAATCTAAGCAAGAGCTTGAAAACCAGGGTATTATACTATCATGATGGCCTAAATTGCAAATACAATCTAGATATGAAAAAGGTATGAAAAAGTATGGCTTCTATAAATGACAAACACCCTTTGATCAAATACTGTTGAACTCTGATGAAAAACTAATTAAGATCTATAATTTCTTACTAAAATGGAAAATGGAGGACGAACAAGTAAAAGACACAATGGTACAATGGGGGGACGGGACACTTTGGCTATAACATAGAATTAGAGAAATGGCAAACGTTATGGGAAAGGAACTATAAATTAACGATGGCAACTTATAAAGATAATCTATGTAAAATATTTTATAGATGGCATTTACCTCCTGCTAGATTAGCTAAAATGTTTAAAAATATGTCTAGCAAATGTTGGAAATGTAACCAAAAAACGGGGACATTTTATCATATGTGGCAGACTTGTGTAAAAGCAAAAAGAAATTTGGGCAAAAATACATAGGTGGACTTCGTTTTTTCCTTGACGATGTTTCGCTTCTCATCTAAGAAGTTTTTCAGTTCTGACTGAAAAGAAAAGAAAAAGAACTAAAACACATTAAGGAAGCCCTCAGAACTGGTGGCTATCCCAACTGGGCCTTCATCAAATCCAAAAAAAAAGACCCAGCAGAGCTCCTCTATAACAGACAAAGAAGAGAACAATTTTAAAAAGCAATGTTGTCATTCCATACATTGCAGGTGTATCTGAAAAGCTCAGGAGGATTTTCAACCAACACAACATATATGCTCACTTTAAACCCAAGAATACACTAAGGCAGAAGCTTGTCCACCCCAACGATAAAACACCCAGACACAAACTGAGCCATGTGATATATGCAATACAGTGTGTCAGTCCTCAGGGTGCCATTTGTGTGGACGTGTCCAGCGTCCTCTTACTTTACTTTACTTTACTTTACTTTACTTTACTTTACTTTACTTTAATTCGACTTATTAACCGCCCCCTCTCCCCGAAGGGACTCGGGGCGGTGCACAGGAAATATAAAAACACAATATATCACAATAAATACATACATATTTAAAACTATATTAAACTAACACTCTGTGCTAAGATCTCCCCGTTAAAATTACCGTAAAACCCAATATAAAATTTCTCTACCTACTAAGGCTAAGTACAGTAGGTTAGGCCAGGCCGGCCTGTTGGAAAAGGTAAGTTTTTAATTGCTGGCGGAAGGAGCGGAGGTCCGTGATGGATCTAAGTTCGGGGGGTAGGTCGTTCCAGAGGGTAGGGCCCGCCACAGAGAAGGGCATCACCCGCTGGCATTGCCTAGTGGATGGCACCCGGAGAAGTCCCTCTCTGTGGGAGCGAATCGGCCGAAGGGATGTATGGGGTAGGATGCGATCCTACAGATAACTAGGTCCCGTGCCATGGAGCGCTTTGAAGATGGTAACCAGTACCTTGAAGCGCACCCGAAAGACCACAGGCAGCCAGTGCAGCTCACGCAGGAGCGGTGTTACATGGGAATACCTGGAGGTACCCAATATTGCCGCGCGGCTGCATTCTGAACTAGCTGTAGTCTTCGGGAGCACCTCAAGGGGAGCCCCATGTAGAGAGCGTTACAGTAGTCCAGACGGCATGTCACGAGCGCATGAGTGACTGTGCGAAGGGCGTCCCGGTCCAATAGGGGGCGCAACTGGCGTACCAGGCGAACCTGGTAAAATGCCCCCCTGGCCACGGCTGTCACATGGTCTTCTAAAGACAGCCGGGTATCCAGGAGGACGCCCAAGTTGCGTGCCCGATCCACGGGGGCTAGATGTTCACCCCCAATGGCCAGTGATGGAATCAACTGGTTGAACCGGGGCGCCGGAAACCACAGCCACTCGGTCTTGGATGGGTTGAGCTTGAGTCTGTTCCTTCCCATCCAGATCCGCACGGCTTCCAGACATCGGGACATCACTTCGACGGCATCGTTGGGGTGGTTTGGGGTAGATACGTACAGCTGGGTGTCGTCAGCGTACAGATGGTATTCTACCCCAAAACCACGGATGATCTCACCCAGCGGCTTCATATATGTGTTGAACAGGAGCGGCGAGAGGACCGACCCCTGTGGCACCCCACATGTGAGTGGCCTCGAGATCGACCTCTGCCCTCCTGCCAACACAAATTGCGATCGACCGGAGAGGTAGGAGGAGAACCACCATAAAACGGTGCCCCTCACCCCCAACCCCTCCAGTCGATGCAATAGGATACCATGGTCGATGGTATCAAAAGCCGCCGAGAGATCTAATAGGACCAGGATGGAGGAAGAACCCCCATCTCTGGCCCTCCAGAGATCATCAACCAACACGACCAATGCCGTCTCAGTGCTGTGGCCGGGCCGGAAGCCGGACTGGCGCGGGTCCAGATAATCAACTTCCTCCAAGTGACGGGGAAACTGTTGTGCCACCACACTCTCTACAACCTTCGCTAGAAAGTGAAGGTTGGACACCGGACGGTAATTTACCAATAATGCTGGGTCCAGGGAAGGCTTCTTGAGGAGAGGTCTCACCACTGCCTCTTTCAAGACGGTAGGCAAGAACCCCTCACTCAAGGAAGCATTCACTATTTCCTGGAGCCAGCCTCGTGAAACCTCCCAGGATGCCAGTACAAGCCAGGAGGGACACGGGTCCAATAAACATGTAGTGGCTCTCAGTCGCCTACGTAACCTGTCCATATCTTCGGAAGTAACAGAGTCAAACTCCTCCCATGGATGTATCTCAAGACCTGCCTCCGGCAATCCCTCTGGACCACTTTCAATGGAGACCATCTCGCTCCGAATCTGAGCGATTTTTTCCAGCAGATACTGTCCAAATTCCTCTGCTCTGCCCTGCAGAGGGGCTTCCCACGGCCTCTGTTGAAGGAGGGAGCGGGTCACCCCAAACAGGGCGGCAGGGCGGTTATCGGCGGAAGCTATAAGAGTGGCACAATGATGACGTTTGGCCACCCTTATCGCCACAAGGTAAGACTTCAAGTGGGCTCTCACCTGTGTTCGGTCAGATTCAGACCGTGTTGATCTCCATCTACTCTCTAGGCGTCTCTTACGGCGTTTCATATCCCTCAGCCCCTCAGTAAACCAGGGGGCCTGGGTGACTCGGCGCCGTATGAGAGGCCGCATGGGTGCTTACCCCAGCACCCTGACAATCAGTTGCCCTGCGATCCCCGCTCTCCCAGATTTGTCCTGCATTCTCCTTCTGCCTCTTCTCCGGCCAGCTCTAGTGGTGACGTCATCAGTCTGTAGCAGATGGGGCCCAAACCCACTCCTGTGGAACCCTCGATGATGGCAGAGACACCTGCTGTAGATGTGCGGCCTAAGGAAGGGACCAACGTAAGCCTACAGCCCGCGGTAGCCAAACCATGGACTGTCTGCATGAATGGTTTGGTGGTGAACATATACTGTATAGTGAACATAGCCCTGAACTACACCATTGTGGATTGTTCTTGGATGCTTTGCAGGAGAGATTTGAAGATCCAACCTGGGCCCAAAGGGTAGAATGGGAGTTGGTGGCCTTGTGCCAGAGGGGTCAGCCGGTGGGGGACTATGTTCACTATATACTGTATTTTTCGGAGTATAAAACGCACTGGAGTATAAGGCGCACCAAGATTTCGAAGAGGTAAATTTAAAAAAAATGTTTTTGCCCTCCCCGGCCCCCAGGAGCACTCTGCAGGCCTCCCAAACCCTCCAAAAACTGAGGCATGCAGAGAGTTTGGGAGGCCTGCAAAGTGCTTCTGGGGGCTGGGGAGGGCAAAAACACGATGTGTGGGGGCTCAATCATCCTAAAGGGTAAGGCTTTTATCAATCTCAATTCTGCTTTTCTCTACCCCTCCCCATGGCAGGGCAGGACTAAACATATTTCTCCATGCTTTATTTCCCCCCCCCCTTCCCTCTGACTGGTGACCACACAGAGCTGCTTGGCCCAAGGAGCGGCAGTCAGCTTGCTTCTTCTCTTCAGTGAGGAGAGAAAGACACGTGGGGGCTGCTGAACGGTCGCTGCTGCACTTGACTGTTGTTGCGGTGAAGAAAGACGAGAGACAGGAATTAGCTTGATTGGAAAGCACACAGACCAGCTGTTGGAGCTTCCCCATGGGAAGGCACCCAGAACAGCTGTTCAGAGCTCTCTTTTATTTGTCATAAACCGTTTACGTGGCAGAAGCTAATTCATTGATCAAAGGGCACTTGTAATGGTTAGCTAAACAAAGCTCATGGTTAATACAAAGCTCATGGTTAATATAAAGCTTATGGTTAATGCCTATCCATGTGTACAGTTCAAAGTTTAGTGCTGCAAGCGATGTAATGTGCTTACGTGCCAATTCTTAAGTTTCACTCTCTTTAAAGAATTAATCATGAAGGATCACTATGTTGACTGTTGCTTTTTCTCAGCGTGGTTTGCCAGCCACTGAGAAAGCAATAATCTCCACATGTCCTCCTTTTTTCTTTTATTCTTTATTTTTTAATAATTATATATATATAATTAAGAGACCATCTAGACAGAGAACCATTTTTTAGTTACGTTGTGTAATATTTTTTAGAGATGTGTTAGTTTTATGAGCTGATCAATAAATTTAAATTTGAGAGACCAAGATAGATCTATTTCGAGCTTATTAGCTCTCATCAGTTGGCCACACCCCACTGGGATTCCCTCTCTGCCTTTCGGCTCATCACCAGAGACCATCTAGACCAGTGGTTCCCAAACTTTTTCAGTCCACCGCCCCCTTGGTGCTACAAACTGATCCTCAGTGCCCCCCAACCAGAATTCAATTTTTTTTACAACCGGTTTTGTGGGCGTGGCTTGGTGGGCGTGGCTAGGGGGTCATGTGACTGGGCGGTTTGCACGACGGAAGGCAGATAATAACAGTAAAATTCAAAACTTTAACAATTAATTGCACATTTATTCAAAATCCAATTTAAAAACCTTTGTAGCTAATGTTAATTCTACAAAATTGTTGAATATGATCCAGTGATACCAGGTTTTCAAAGTCTGATAGTCATTTATCAAGAACCTTACTAACTAGTAACTTAATAAACTCAATAAAATTTAGTTAACTACTTCACTGTTCAGTAAATTCTTAATGTGATGGATGGGCTTGATGAAGTGATACCAATTTCCCAATGTCTAGTTTTAAGTCACTTAGCAGGAGTCTTAAATCACCACGTTCAGTAACATGGAGTCTATTTCTTTGCTTGGAGAGAAGTTGAATGACCACACTGAAGCCACGTTCCACCAAATATGATGTTGGAAATGCAACAAGGAGCTTCTTAACCACTGTCCATAATGCAGGACAGCGATCAGAAATTTATTTCTGTAACCAAAACTCTTGGTGTGATTTCTTGAACTTTGGCTTCAGCTCAATGTCATTTTGCAGTTCTATGAGTTGTTCCTCCACTATCCCATCTTCCTCAATATCTGAAAATGGATTTATCACCCAATCTGGAATTTCCATCAAAAGAAGATCCTGATATCGCTCAGACATATCTTTATGCAGCATGTCCAAATGGTCACAAAACAGTTGAAGATCATCGTCTTGTATCCCACCTTTCTCTTCTAGCTCAGAGAAGCTCGGAAATTGGTATAGCTTGCAATGGCCTATATTGCGCTTGAAGAGTGTTAGTTTTGAAATAAATGTACAGATGACAGATTTGGCCTTAATAAGATTTACCTCATTTCCTTGCAACTGCAAATTCAATTCATTGAACTTAGAAAATAGTTCTGATAAATACGCAATGTCATGCCTGATCCCTTTGAGTTCACCACTGAGCACAGCATTCCTGTCTTCAAAGAACTCAACAACAGTGTCAAAAAGATTGTAAAAGCGTCTCACACAGTTGCCTTTTGATAGCCAACGAACTTCTGTATGAAGCAGCAAACAATCAAAATCTTCATCATTCTCGCTTCCGGTATCCGGCTCCAGCGGAGACGGGCGAGCCTAGGGCTCGCTCGCCGCTTTGTTGCCTTTTCTGCCCCCCCAGGGGGGCGAAACTCTCCGGTTACCGGAGGTTTCCCGTAGGGTCGGCTCAGAGGGAGCGGCCCTCGTCACGGCGGTGGGGAGGGCGCTCCTCTCTGCGACCTAGGAGGAGAGGAACATGCCAGCGGGGGTTTTTTCCTTCTCCAACGGCTGTCGGTGCCATTCGCTTTAATGGAGAGGGCTGAACGGAGAGGTCGGGCGGATCGCCGAGGCTTCAGCTGCGAGAGGGAGTGAGTTTAAAAGAACACCTTTTTTTCCTTGCTGCCAGCCAGGCTGAACGGACTGGGAGGGGGGTGTTTAATTTAAAAAAAAAAACCCTCGGATTTAAGCGGCACGCTAAGATGGCTTCTCTGCAAAGAGAAAGCGGAAACTTTCACTCCGGACGGTCTTTAACAAGGGAAAGTGGATTGTGACTTTCTGCAACATTGTTTCTAGGTCTGGCTGAGCTTAAAAAAATTCTTTTTTTTGCTACTCTCTCCCTCTGGCTAGATGGGCGGTGGAAGTGGCTTCTCTTTGTCCCTGCCTGACTATTTTAACTAAGGAAAATTTCCAGCGTCTCTTTGAAAGCAGGACTCTCTCTGGATTTTTGAAAAAAAAAATTTTTTTGATGGATTTGTGACTTCTTCTCTGGAATACCTTCGTTATTACTATTTGCTGATTTGGGAAATTGTGTCTCTTTTGGTTTCTGAATTGTTTGCAACTTCACAGCCCTGAATTGAACTGAGCTCCTGATCTGCCCCACCAGCCCCACCCGGAAAACGCCATCTTGGTGGCAGTGACTCTAACTTTTAACCATGGTACAAGAAGCAGCACTTGTAAATTTGGAACAAAGGATGGCTTCTCTTGAAACCTCTATGCAAACTTTGATATCAGAAATAAAGGCCCAGAGGGCTGAAAATAGTACTTTTAAAAAGGAACTATTGGATACCCGGAAGCAAGTGTTGGAGAATACACAGAAGACCGAGGAATTGGAGGGGGGGCTGGAGGGGGCTAAGGGAGAGATTAAAAATGTTTCTAATGAGGTGGGGGAAATAAATGGGCATGTGTCTAGGATAGATATGGAAAGAATGACATATTTTTTGAGATTTCAGAATGTTCTTGAGGAATCTGGTGAATGCCTACCTGATCTTATGAGTACAATTTTAGCAGACTATTTACAAAAACCCAAAGATGAGATCAGGGGGGACATTGACCTAGCCTATAGAATTAATTCTGCATATGCCAAGATGAATGAAGTGCCTAGAGAGATACATGTGAAATTTGTTAGAAGGTCAACCAGAGAGGAAATCCTGAAAGCGCAGAGAGAGAAACCTTTAATTTATCAACGAGAAATGGTCACTATCTTGAAGCAGATCCCTAGAAAAATTAGAGATTCAAGAAGGAAATTTTCCTTCTTGTCTAAAACCTTGTTTGATCACGGGATTTGGTTCAAGTGGATGACACCTGAAGGGATGCTGGTGTTCTGGGAAGGAGGAAGAGTGAGGATTAAAACAGTTGCTGAGGCGGAAGCCTTTCTTAAAAAATATTCCTCTGCCCTGGGGGAAGATCCAGGGGGGACAGAGGGGGTCACGGCCCCGCCCGTGGGGGGCCAGGGAGGAGAGAAAGAAGATACAATAGCCAAAAGACTTAGATCAAAAAAAATAACTTTGCCTTGATTTTTCTTGAACAATTTTGTATAATATTTCTATCCGGACTTTTTGTAAATGTCTGACAGCTTGGAAGGGAGAATTTAGGTAAATGTACTTGCTTCCATCTTGTAGTGGTATGGAAAATGTTTTCTATGTTAACTTTTTTAATGTGTATTTTGAGGTCTCGGAAGGTCCGACGACTCTGACGTGAATGCTCTCAAAATTTCTTTGTAACCATTACCCTATCCTGTTAAAAAATGTAAAACCAATAAAACTTTTTCAATTAAAAAAAAAAAAAATCTTCATCATTCTCAACACAGAGCTCTCTGAAAAGACGATCATTGAGAGCATGTACTTTAATTTTGTTAACTGCAGTAATGACAGTGTGTAATGACTTGTGCAAGCGATCACTGAGGTTTTTTGCAACCAGATGTTGGCGATGAATGACACAGTGAATGGTAAAGACATTTGGCACTGCTTTCTTCAAATAAGCAACGCACCCACGGTAGCGACCAGTCATTGATGGTGCTCCATCAGTTGCACAAACTAGTATGTTGGTAAGTGGAATTTCCTTGTCTTTGAAAAACTGCTCAACAACATGAAATATTGACTCCCCTTTAGTATCTGTTTTTAGTTGCCGTTCAAATAACAACTCGAGTCAAACCTTCATCTTTAATAAAGCGCACATAAGCAAGAAGCAAAGATTCATTGCCTGGCAAAGTTGATTCATCCAGCTGTAATGCAAATTCTGTTGTCCTTAGTATGTTGCACAGTACGTCTTCCACATTCTCAGCCATTTCATCTATGCGTCTTTGCACAGAATTGTTGCTGAGAGGAATTGTTTTAATTATGTCATGTGGTGACTTGTGTAAAACAGTACTCAGAATCTCACTAACAGCTGGTAGGATGAGTTCCTCACCAATTGTATGTGGCTTTCCAGACTTTGCAATCAGTAACGAAATACAATAGCAGAGTTGGAAGGGACCTTGTAGGTCTTCTAGTCCAACCCCCTGCGTGGGCAGGAACCTTATACCATTTCAGACAAATGACTATCTAACATCTTTTTAAAGACTTCCAGGGTTGGGGCATTCACAACTTCACACAATGTTGTATGAAGCACGCAAACCATTAGTGGTTTGTTGGGAAGCATTGCAAAACATACGTGACAGCATTGGGCACTTTTGGAATTTCTCACGAAGTGACCGAAAAAAAGTTAGGCTCCTGTCTGCTTTTTCAGGATGTACCTTCGTCAAAGGTTCATTTAATCTGGAAGGCTACATTGCCTCATTGGAAAATATTCTGTCGCATAGTAGACACCGTGGTAGCTGCTGGTTTGATGGTTCTGGTATAAATCCAAACCTCAGATATTCCAGAGTCTACATTTCTTCTTAGATTTTCCTGCTTCTGCCATTTCTGCTCTGAAAATCAACAATTCACAGATGTCACCTAAGACAACAACAAAATTAGTATTATTTGAAACTCAAAGTTATGTTTATTCAAGGTACCCACTTAATTAAAAGTGTTACATAATATCAGTATCACTTAACAACGCTCCTGCTTAGCAACCAAAATGTTGGCTCAGGAACTCTGGCATTTGAAGCACGCAAGTCTTAAAGCTGTCAAGTAACCCTTTGGGAATCGGTGGACAGTTTTGGGAGTACGTAATTCAAGAGGCAGCTAGAAATCCCGGCGTAAAGTCAAGACCTTTGAGCGTGGTATGAATGAGGAAGCATTATTTTCATGCCAGACTTGAAGACGGTTTTGGTTTGGTTCTGGAGCTTTGTGGTGTGCATTTCAGACATCAGATTAACAGAGTTGGAAGGGACCTTTGTAGGTCATCTATTCTAGTCCAACCCCCCCCCCCACACACACACACAAGCAGACGCTGCCTACACCATTTTTGACAGATGGCAGTCCAGTCTCTTCTTGGAAGCTTCCAGTGATGAAGCTCCCACAATGTAGTACACGGTAGCCATACCTACGACCACAATTGAACCCAAAAATTCTGTTGCTAAGTGAGACATTGGCTAAGTGAATTTTGTTGCAATCTCCTTCACTTCAAAGGGGCCCAAACAAGACACGCTGATTTCAAAACTGGATTGCATCCTGTTAATGACATTATTTCTGCCCTGTTAAAAGTGCCACTTGGGACTTCCGGTTGTGCCGCGTTCTGCCGCTGACGGTCTCTTTGAAGACCGCCAACCCAGCCGCCTGTAAAGAGGCGTTTCGGATATGGGAAACGTCTCGTAAATCTCCAAGTCTTTGAAGATCTTGTGAGCTGAGTAGGCAGCTGTCGGTTGAGCACCCCTGAGTGACCCCAGAAGGTATTTATGCCTCTGGGAAGCTAACAGGGCGTGACTCCCTTTACAAGCTGCCGGACCTCCGGGTGTTTGGGATCTTCTGCTTATCAGCAGGACTAGGCATTCGCGGCCAACATTCTTACCATCTAACACCAAACAGCAAGTATTCTTATTCTCTGTTGACTATCGAAGTATTGAAGTAATTACAGCGTTGAAGTTAGAATGACTTTCAAGTGAGAAAAGGAAAAAAAAATGGCGCTTGCTTTAGTGCTTAACTAACTGAAGACGGTACCAACTTGGTTTGTGTATTCTAACATGTTATAAAGTAACAAAACCTGCTGGAGACTAGGGGGGGAAAAAACAAAAACCTGATTTGGACAATCCTTTGAGAAAAGTTAGCAGGCTCTGCACGTGCCAAGATGTCAACAAAACAAGCAGCCACACCCCTGCAAGCTCAGACAAAGGCAGAAGACTTCCAGGATTTAAAAGACTTTATAGGCAAAGAGATCAAAAGATCTGAAAAAGAAATTAAGGGAATTGTTCAAGAAAAATTTGAATTAGTTAATAAAGATATTCAAACAGTGGTAAAGGGCCTCTCTGATGTAATTTTGAAGGTGGATAAAAAAGTTGAAAAGCTTGCTTCAGACGTTGAGACCAAATTTAAGGGAACTGATTTAAAATTTACAGAAGCCGATGGAAAAATTCAAAAGCTGGATAATGAGATTACAATGATGCAATTCAGATCTATGGAATTTGCTATTAGGCTCAGGGGAATAAGAGAGAATCCCAGGGAAGATCTAAGAAAAGTCTGTGCTGATGCTCTGGCGGTGTTATTGAAATGTGAAGATTCTGATGAGAATTTTTATAAAATTGACAAGGCTTACAGAGTCAATTCCCGTGTGGCAGTACAAAGACAATTACCTAGAGATGTGGTAATATATTTTACTGATAGGAGAATAAGAAATGATATAATAATAATAATAATAATAATTTTAATTTCTATCCCGCTCTCTCTCCCCAAGGGGACTCGAGGCGGGGCACAGGCAATTAAAAATACAAATAGACCACAAACAAATACAAAATACAAAGTTAAAAATTGATTAAATAAATCCTGCGCTAAAACCCATAACTAAACTAAAAATTACCCCTAAAAAACCCTGACCTAAAAAGAGACTACCCAAGGCCGGCCAGACGAAAAAAGTGCGTCTTTAATTTTAAGCGGAAGGAGCGGAGGTCCGTGGTTGTCCTGATATCGGGGGGAAGGTCATTCCAGAGGGCTGGGCCCGCCACAGAGAAGGCCCTTCCCCTGGGCGTCGCCCGCTGACAAAGTCTAGTGGACGGCACCCGGAGAAGTCCCTCTCTGTGGGAGCGAATCGGCCGTGAGGATGTATGGGGCAGGATCCGATCCCGCAGGTAGCTAGGTCCCGAGCCATGGAGCGCTTTGAAGATAGTAACTAACACCTTGAAGCGCACCCGGAAGACGACAGGTAGCCAGTGCAGCTCGCGCAACAGCGGTGTTACATGGGCAAACCTAGAGGTGCCCATAATTGCTCGCGCGGCTGCATTCTGGACTAACTGAAGTCTCCGGGTGCACCTCAAGGGGAGCCCCATGTAGAGAGAGTTGCAATAATCCAGTCGGGATGTCACGAGAGCATGAGTGACTGTGCGAAGGGCGTCCCGATCCAATAGGGGGCGCAACTGGCGTACCAGGCGAACCTGGTAAAACGCCCTCCTGGCCACGGCTGTCACTTGATCTTCCATGGACAGCCGTGTATCCAGGAGGACACCCAAGTTGCGCGCCCCATCCACAGGGGCAAGATGTTCGCCCCCTATGGCCAGCGTTGGAGAGAGCTGGTTGAATCGGGCAGCCGGAAACCACAGCCACTCGGTCTTGGTCGGGTTGAGCCTAAGTCCGTTACTTCCCATCCAGATCCGCTGGATATCCGATATCTTGCAAAGGTCATTTCTTTCTGCTGTTCAAATTGATGGAACTGAGATTGGAGTCTATAAGGAGTTGCCACCCAAAATGTTAAAGGATAGAAAAGATTTTGGATTTCTGGTGGCAGAATTGCAAAAGCGGCAAATTCAATATCGGTGGGATGCTCCAGCCGGTATAATATTGAGGTTTCAAGGAGTGAGATACCGTCTAAATACCATAGCAAAGGCAGAAGAGTTCTATTATAATGTTCTAAAAGTGGGTTCTACATCTCCACGTACATCTTCACAAGTAGACAAGGAGGCTGAAGCACAGAGGCTGTTTGACCAGGAAACTGAGGAACAAATAAGACAGATGCAAAAAGAAAGGGCGGCCCAGGGAGCTGTAGGTGGTATTGTGGTTGATCCTTTTGAGCCATCGCCAGTCTCTTTTTTGGATGAAACATTAATAATAATAATAATAATAATAATAATAGTTTAATTTCTTGACCGCTCCTCTCCCCATAGGGACTCGGAGCGGTGCACAGGGAAACTAAAAACCATAAATATAAATATTAAAATTAAAGACTGTTGCAGAAGAGGCGCTCGTTGTCGAACTGCGAACAAGCAAACCGGAGGAGCAACGTATAACTAGATCCGTCTCTAAGCAAATTCAGGAAGCACAGCAACAGGGAAGATCTTACCCACAATGAGCTAAGAAGGTCAAGGGAAAGGAGCAAGCTGAAGACATGGGACGAGCAAACCACTTCTCCAGAACGGGACCTTCAGCAATTGCTCTTAACACTTCAGACTAGTTCAAATGATGCTTAAATTTTTGTCTTGGAATGTGAATGGCCTGAACTCTCCACAAAAGAGGAAAAAAATATTTTATTATCTGAAACAATTTAATAATGATGTTATTTGTTTGCAAGAAACCCATATTAAGGTGCAAGACCAGAAATATTTGATAAATTCAAGATTGGGAATGCAATTTGTGGCTTCAAATTCGGAGAAGAAGAATGGGGTGGTGATATATATAAATAAAAGGCTATCAGCTAAAATTATAGAAGCGGATGACTGTGGAAGATACATAGCAATTGAACTTTATACAGAGAATGGCCCCATTTTGGTGGTAGGAATATATGCCCCAAACCAGCAACAAGAAAGTCTCCCTGATCTTATGAGTACAATTATTGCAGACTATTTACATAAACCTAAAGATGAGATCAGAGGGGACATTGACCTAGTCTACAGAATAAATTCTGCATATGCCAGGATGAATGAAGTACCCAGAGAGATACATGTAAAATTTGTTAGAAGGTCAACCAGAGAGGAGATCTTGAAGGCGCAAAGAGGGAGTCCTATGATTTACCAACAAAAGGAGGTTACCATCTTGAAGCAGATTCCAAGAAAGATTAGAGAAGCTAGAAGGAAATTTTCCTTCTTGTCTAAAACATTGTTTGATCATGGGATCTGGTTCAAGTGGGTGATACCCGAAGGGATGCTGGTGTTCTGGGAAGGAGGTAGAGTGAAGATTAAAACAGTTGCTGAGGCGGAAGCCTTTCTTAAAAAACATTCCTCTGTCCTGGGAGAAGATCCGGGGGGGCAGGGGGAGCCATGGCCCCGTCCGCTGGGGGCCCGGGGGAGAAGGGGGAAGATACAATTGCCAAGAGACTTAGATCTAAAAAATAACTTTGCCCTTGTTTTTTTTTTGAGTAATATTGTATGATATTTGTAATCTGGATTTTTGTAATTGACTGACAGTATATAATTGAAAAATTTAGGAATATGTACTTGCTCCCAGCTTGTAGTGTTATGTGAAATGTTTTTTTTCTTTCTTTTTAATAATGTAACTTGAGGTACCGGAGGAGCCGACGACTTTGACGTGACTACTCTCAAAATTTCTATGTAACCCTTACCCTACCCCACAAAAAATGTAAACTCAATAAAACTTTTTCAATATAAAAAAAAGAAAGTTTTTATAAGATGCTCCATTTGAAAATCCTAGAGTGGGATTTTTCAAGTATTTTAATTATGGGAGACTGGAATGGAGTAATTCAACCGAGAATGGATAAAAAGAGTTTGGCCAAATTAGGCGGCAAGTTACCACAAGCTTTTTTTGAAATGCAAGAGGATTTGGAAATGAAAGATATTTGGAGAGTGCACAATCCAAATGAGTTGGATTTCACTTTTTACTCAGATAGGCATAAATCTTTTTCTAGGATAGATTTTTTTTTGACAACAGTTGACTTACTTCCTAAAATAAAGAAAACAAAGATATTTCCTAGGACGTTAACTGATCATAGCCCGGTGTGGATGGAAATTGAGATGGGGAAGAGAGAAAGAAGATCCTGGAAGCTAAACGAAAATTTATTTAGATACGAAAAAAATGTAAGCGAACTTAAAAAGCATATAAAGGAATTTTTTTAATTGAATTTAAATAAAGGTACTCCTATTGAAATAGTTTGGGATGCAGGCAAAGCATATATGCGAGGAGTCCTGATACAAATGAATTTTAAACACAACCAAAATAGACAGAAAAAGAGAATAGAGTTGGAAAAAGAGATAAAGAACAAAGAACAGCTACTGATAAAAAATCGAACAGATAGGAAGTTAACAGCAATTATAAATCTTTTGAAGGATCAATTTCAAATGCTTATAGCGGAACAAACAGCAACCAATTTGCAATTTGCAAAACACAATACTTTTGCTAATGCTAACAAGCCGGGCAGATGGTTGGCTTATACATTGAGAAAGCAATTGAATACAAGAACTATCAATAGTATTCAGCATGCTGAGAAGGAAGTTTATCAACAAGAATTAATCAAAAATGCTTTTTTGGATTATTATACTAAGCTATATGCTAAGGATAACATACAAAATAATCTTATAGATAAATATTTAGAAGGAAAAAGGCTTACAAAAGTCTCCTTGGACCAAAAGGCAAACCTGGATCAATTAATAACTATCGAGGAGATTAGCTTTGCTATAAAGCAATTGAAACCAGCTAAAGCTCCAGGGACCGATGGTTTAACTGCAGTTTATTATAAAACTTTACAAGCAGAAATGATTGAACATCTTAAAGATTTATTTTGTAATATACAGCAAGGTGGTAAAATACCTTCCTCATGGAAAGCGGCTTTTGTATCATTGATACCGAAAGAAGAAGCAGGCTCTAAGAAACCAGAAGATTACAGACCAATATCTCTTCTAAATACGGATTATAAAATTTTTGCAAAAGTATTAGCCAACAGATTGATGCCAGTTATTCAAGAGGTAATTCATCACGACCAAGCAGGATTTATCGAAGGAAGATACATGAAGGAGAATGTCAGGCAAATTATAGATTTATTGGACTATCTAGATAAGAATAAACAGATCCCTGCAGTGCTGTTTTTTCTGGATGCGGAAAAGGCCTTTGATCGAGTGAATTGGAATTTTATAATCAAGGCTTTGGAAAAAATGGATTTGGGGGCTCGGTTTATACAGGCGATTGGAGCAATATATCAAGAACAATCTGCACAACTTATTATTAATGGAAGTTTGTCAAAGAACTTTAACATACATAAAGGTACAAGACAGGGTTGTCCATTATCCCCATTGTTATTTATCTTAACTTTGGAAGTCTTGTTGAATACAATACGGGACTCGAATTTCTTGAGTGGAATAGCTATAAGGCAAGAGGAATACAGAACTAGGGCATTTGCAGATGATCTGGTTGTTACCCTAACACGACCGATGAAATCAATAATCCAGATGAAAGACATTATAGAGGAATATGGCTTGGTATCCGGATTCAGACTGAATTATAAAAAGACTAAAATGCTTGCTAAAAACCTAACAGATATTCAAAAAAAGAAACTTGAAAGGGTGGCAGGTTTTGAAATAGTATCAAAGGTTAAATATTTAGGAATACAAGTCGCAGACTCAAATATAAAATTATTCCAAAATAACTACGAGGTGCTGTGGCAAAAGATACAAAAAGATTTGCAAACCTGGAAAAAATTACAGTCATCTCTGCTTGGAAGAATATCAGCAATTAAAATGAATGTCTTACCTAGATTTATCTTTTTGTTTCAAATGATACCGGTGCTTAAATCTGACAAGCAACTGTTAGAATGGCAAAAAACGATTAAATTTGTTTGGAATGAGAAAAAACCGAGAGTGAAATTGAAAATTATGCAAGATACTCGCGAAAGAGGTGGGCTTAAACTTCCAAACCTTCGATTGTATTATGAAGCAGCTGCATTGACACAAATAACTGATTGGTTTGGAAAAACAAAAACTGAACTGTTGAATATAGGAAGCCACGATCTTGATTTGGGTTGGCATGCATACTTATTCTATGAACATAAAGTGGATAAAGTGTTTAATAGTCATATACTTAGAAGTGCCTTGATGAGAATTTGGAAGAAGCACCGATCTAAGTGGGATTATAAGATTCCGCTTTGGCTGGATCTTGCGGATACCATGTGGAATACAAATATTAAGTCACTCGGGGGTTTTTTATACAAAGATGTGCTTTTTGCTGAAAGGGGCAGATGGCAGCTGAAGACTTTGGACACACTGTTGGCAGAAGGGATTAATTTAACTTGGTTACAGTATAACCAATTACAGATGAGATGGAAAGAAGATCAAAAAACTGGTTTAATGGAACATGAATTAGAACTCGTCAGACAGATAAAGGACACTAGCCCAATGCATATTAAGAGAGTTTATAATGTCTTGCTAGAAAGGGATTCAGAAACTGAACTGGTTAAAGATTGTATGATTAAATGGGCCCAGAATTTTACTGAACCAGTTATGATGGATACGTGGGAAAAAATATGGGTTCAGAATGTTAAATTTACACAGTCACAGAATTTGCGGGAAAATTTTTATAAAATGTTTTACAGATGGCATTTAGATCCTAAGAAATTATCATGTATGTACCCTAATGTTCAACCAAAATGTTGGAGATGTGAGTGTTTAGATGCTACATATTATCACATATGGTGGACTTGCAAGAAAGTTAAGGCTTTCTGGATAAAAATTTGGTGGGTTATGCAAAATGTCTTGAAGAAAAAAATACAATTTACTCCACAACTGTTTTTATTGGGTATAGTTAGGGATTTTACATTGGGTGAAACAAAATTGATTTTGTATATGGTGACAGCAGCTAGACTGCTGGTTGCCCAGCAGTGGAAGAAAGATGTTTTGCCTACTATAGACCAATGGACGCAGAAGATGGCTGAAAAACAAAAACTGAACTGTTGAATATAGGAAGCCACGATCTTGATTTGGGTTGGCATGCATACTTATTCTATGAACATAAAGTGGATAAAGTGTTTAATAGTCATATACTTAGAAGTGCCTTGATGAGAATTTGGAAGAAGCACCGATCTAAGTGGGATTATAAGATTCCGCTTTGGCTGGATCTTGCGGATACCATGTGGAATACAAATATTAAGTCACTCGGGGGTTTTTTATACAAAGATGTGCTTTTTGCTGAAAGGGGCAGATGGCAGCTGAAGACTTTGGACACACTGTTGGCAGAAGGGATTAATTTAACTTGGTTACAGTATAACCAATTACAGATGAGATGGAAAGAAGATCAAAAAACTGGTTTAATGGAACATGAATTAGAACTCGTCAGACAGATAAAGGACACTAGCCCAATGCATATTAAGAGAGTTTATAATGTCTTGCTAGAAAGGGATTCAGAAACTGAACTGGTTAAAGATTGTATGATTAAATGGGCCCAGAATTTTACTGAACCAGTTATGATGGATACGTGGGAAAAAATATGGGTTCAGAATGTTAAATTTACACAGTCACAGAATTTGCGGGAAAATTTTTATAAAATGTTTTACAGATGGCATTTAGATCCTAAGAAATTATCATGTATGTACCCTAATGTTCAACCAAAATGTTGGAGATGTGAGTGTTTAGATGCTACATATTATCACATATGGTGGACTTGCAAGAAAGTTAAGGCTTTCTGGATAAAAATTTGGTGGGTTATGCAAAATGTCTTGAAGAAAAAAATACAATTTACTCCACAACTGTTTTTATTGGGTATAGTTAGGGATTTTACATTGGGTGAAACAAAATTGATTTTGTATATGGTGACAGCAGCTAGACTGCTGGTTGCCCAGCAGTGGAAGAAAGATGTTTTGCCTACTATAGACCAATGGACGCAGAAGATGGCTGGATTTGCTAAAATGGCGAAAATTTCAGCTTTTTTAAAGGACCAGATGCTAGAGACTTATACACAGGAGTGGAAAAAGTGGATTGATTATATACAAAACAAGCATCAGACTAGAAAATATTGTGTAGCTTTTAGCTGATGGAGATTAGATGAATAAGGTAGTCAGCAGGGGGTAGAATATGAAGGGAATGAATAACATATATCGTGTTTGGAATTACTAGGGTTGCATATAGCGGAAGTCACAGGGTTGGGGGGGGGGAAGGGGAGATTGGGGAGGGTTAGGGAGGATATGGGAGGGAATTATACTGATACTTGTTTTATGTATTCCAGGTTGAAAGAGGGGGGGGAAAGGGTATAATATCTGGTCCTGATTTATGTAGTTTATGTTGGGGGGGGGGTAAAGGGATATAATATTTGTACCTGATTTATGTTTTTTTATGTTGGGGGAAGGGGGGGGGGAAAGGGGGAGAAAAATTTGTTGGTGGAAAACTTTTTCAATAAAAAAAAAAGTGCCACTTAATTCTCTCTGATTTCAGGGAAACCCACATTCAAAAAACAGGTGACTTTTTTTTCTGGGCATGGGGGGGCAGGGGGAGGAGACGAAGTTACCTTTCTGCTCTCTTCCACAACTGAATTTTTTTCTGGGCATGGGGGGATTGGGGGGAGGAGACCAAGGTAGCTTTTTTTTCAGTTTGTTTTTTAAATAAATATTTAAAAAATCTGGGTACTTTTAAAAACAAAAATTCACCAAAATCTCACCTGTTAAGCTAGTGAGATGTGAGGTATATAAATTTAATAGACAAACACAGTTATGGACATGCAGAACAAATTGGAAATAATCATGGATTACATTTGGTGATTCTCACACAAGTCATTCCTCTTTACCCTTTCAAGAATATTTATTTTAAAAAAAACTGGAAAAAAGCTACCTTCGTCTCCTCCCCCCCCCGCCCCCCAGGCACAGGAAAAAAACTCCGTTTGAGAGGGCTTGATAGCAAGGTAACTTCTCCCCCCCCGCCCCCCAGGCACAGGAAAAAAACTCCGTTTGAGGGGGCTTGATAGCAAGGTAACTTCTCCCCCCCCGCCCCCCAGGCACAGGAAAAAAACTCCGTTTGAGGGGGCTTGATAGCAAGGTAACTTCTCCCCCCCCCCGCCCCCCAGGCACAGGAAAAAAACTCTGTTTGAGGGGGCTTGATAGCAAGGTAACTTCCCCCCCCCCCCCGCTCCCCAGGCACAGGAAAAAAACTCCATTTGAGAGGGCTTGATAGCAAGGTAACTTCTCCCCCCCGCCCCCGCCCCCACCCCTCCCTTAGTAGCAGCTTACTTACCTAGTCGGCGTCAGCAGGCCGCAATATAATGAAATAAATCCAAGCATGAAAAGAGTTAAATAGGTTTACAGGCGGGCGGGGTGATTGGTGAACCAGCCAATCACTCAGTAGTGGGCAGGGCAAGCATGAGATGGGTGGGGGCGGGGAGTGAGCAATGGAAAGGCTTCCAGATGGCAGGGGAGAGCGAGTGAAATTGTTCTTATTTAAATGGCTCTCCAGAATTCCTCTGCCGCCCACGCCTTGCCTCTCACCGCCCCCCTGCCAGCTCCTTGCCTCTCACCGCCCCCCTGAGCAATCCCACCACCCCCTGGGGGGCGTTAACGCCCACTTTGGGAACCACTGATCTAGACAGAGAATCATGAGTTACGTTGTGTAAATTCTTTTAGATATGTGTGTTAGTTTTATGAGCTGATCAATAAATTTAAATTTGAGAGACCAAGATAGATCTATTTCGAGCTTATTAGCTCTCATCAGCTGGCCATACCCCTTACTGGGATTCGAACCAGTAATTGTTTCACAACAACCTGTTATTAGGCCCCAATTAAGGGAGGAGACATACTGTTTCCTTTCCTGCCTTTCGGCTCATCATTCATCACCAGAAACAATTACCTATACTAATATACCCTGTCTCAGCTGATGCAATAAGGGGAACCGGCTTGGCTAAAGTGCTAGGCTCCTTGCCTAGCATGCAACACAGCCCCGGTTCGAATCCCAGTAAGGGGTATGGCCAGCTGATGAGAGCTAATAAGCTCGAAATAGATCTATCCTGGTCTCTCTCTAATTTAATTTATTGATCAGCTCATAAAACTAACACACATATCTAAAAAAAATAATACACAACGTATTTCTTGGCTTGCTCTCTAGATAATAATAATAATAATAATTTTAATTTATAACCTGCTCTCTCTCCCCAAAGGGACTCGAGGCGGGGCACAGGGAATTTAAAATACATATAAAATCACAGACATAGTACAATATTAAAATGAAATTAAACTAACCCTGCGTTAAAATCCCATATTAAAACTAAAAATAAGTCGCTAAAAACCCTAAAACAGTTGATTACCCCAGGCCGGCCAAGCAGAAAAAGTGTGTTTTTAATTTTTGACGGAAGGAGCGGAGGTCCGTAGTTGTTCTAATTTCAGGGGGAAGGTCGTTCCAGAGGGTCGGGCCCGCCACAGAGAAGGCCCTTCCCCTGGGCGTCACCCGCTGGCACAGTCTAGTGGACAGCACCCGGAGAAGTCCCTCTCTGTGGTAGCGAATCGGCCGCAGGGATGTATGGGGCAGGATGCGATCCCGCAGATGGTCTCTGGTGATGAGCCGAAAGGCAGGAAAGGAAACAGTATGTCTCCTCCCTTAATTGGGGCCTAATAACAGGTTGTTGTGAAACAATTACACACACACACACACACACACACATATATATATATGTAATTGTTTCACAACAACCTGTTATTATTAGGCCCCAATTAAGGGAGGAGACATACTGTTTCCCTTAATTGGGGCCTAATAATAACAGGTTGTTGTGAAACAATTAGCTATACTAATATACCCTGTCTAAGCTGATGCAATAAGGGGAACTAGCTTGGCTGAAGTGCTAGGCTTCTTGCCTTGCATGCAACATAGTCCCGGTTCGAATCCCAGTAAGGGGTATGGCCAGCTGATGAGAGCTAATAAGCTCGAAATAGATCTATCCTGGTCTCTCTCTAATTTAATTTATTGATCAGCTCATAAAACTAACATATAGATAGATAGATAGATAGATAGATAGATAGATAGATAGATAGATAGATAGATAGATAGATATAGATATATATAGATATGTGTGTGTGTGTGTGCGTGTGTGTGTGTTAGTAAGTAACAAGCAAGTAAATGCTTGTTAGGATATTCACCCTTATATTGGGTTGACAATATATATGAGCCTATGTTCTTAAGGAGTTATGTAGCTTTAAGAACTGTCTTAAATTCAGGACTAGCGTTTCTGGTTTCAGACGCGACGGACACGTTTTTCAACGCGTCCGCCGCTGTGCTCCTTCGACGGGCACCTTCGGGAGCAGGGGGGGCACAGAAAGCCCCCCCTCCGTAAGGGCGACTGTGGAGAGGCCCCCACCTTGATGGCGGTCGGGGGGGCTGGCCCGCTGCGCCCCAGGAGTCGAAGGACGGAGTGCGGGGGGTGTATTCCCTTTCGCTGAAGGAGCCGGAACAATGGAGGATTTCCTGTGTGAGCTGAATTACCGGAGCTGAATGGCTGAGCCGAGGTTCTGGACTTAAAGCAATTGGAATGTGAGTTTTTTAATTGTTTATCACCTTCTACATTCAAATTCCTGAACAGAAGAATTCAGGGGGGAAATTCCCCCCTTGGAAATAAAAGCGGCATTTTAAAATCACCCCCGGGATCGGGAGAGAGTGAATTGACATCCGATTGACCAGCCTTAAAGGAAATGTCTCATTAAATAAGGAATTGCTGTATAAATGCTGTACCTGGGTCTTGCTACAGTTAAAATGGATTTGTTACAAACTTTGCTTTTTCCACCACTGCCAGCAAGGCGGAAGATGGCACTTCTTTGTTCCCAGAAGTGAAAGTCCTTTGATTATAAGGATTCCTCTGGCTTAACAAGCTAAACAAGATCAACCTAAAATATATACAAAAGAGCCTACTCTAGTGACTTTCAGTGTTCTCACCTATTGTGAAGCCTTCTATTTCTATCCTGCTTTGGAAAACACAATTTGCTCTCTTCCTTGGACTTTGCAAAAACTAATTGAACTTTGATAAGACTTTCTCTTTGTTCCTTTGTCTCGGACTTCACGGACTGTCTACCCACCGGCCCCATCTTCCTTTCTTAGTTCTCATAAAGATTTAAAACTTTTAACCATGGCAGCGAGAAAGCCTCCACCAGGGAAATCACACTCTGCCCCAACATCTACAAGACCAAGTGCATCCTCACAGCCAAAAATTACTGAACTGCTACAGAAAGAAACAGAAGCAGTGGAGGAGAAATCACCATCAATAGAGGAGATGTTCCAGAGAATAATAAATGAAATGCAACAAATTCGGAAAGACAATTTGAGCACAAAGCTGGAACTGTTGGAGGCACAAAGAGAAATAACAAATAATAAGCAAAAAATGAGGGGCTGGAGGGCGGGACAGTTGTGATGAGGGAAGAGATAAAGGATTTTAAGAATGAAATTACAGATATTACAGGTCATATGTGTGGAATCGATTTTGAACGCATGTCTTTCTTTTTAAGATTTCAAAATGTTCCTGAGTCAGATACAGAAAATTTAAGAGAATTAATGGCTACGATCCTAGCGGATTATACCAAAAAAAATAAAGAATATATCTGGGGGGACATTGACTTAATTTACAGAATCAATTCAGCATATGTCAGAATAAATAATGTGCCAAGGGAGATGCACATCAAATTTACAAGAAGGTCAACAAGGGATGAGATCCTGAGAGCGCAAAGAGGAGGGCCCTTAATGTATCAGCAGAATGAGATAGCCATATTAAAGCAAATCCCGAAAAAAATCTGAGATATAAGAAGGAAATACTCCTTCTTATCCAAAAAATTACACAAAAAGGGGGTTTGGTTTAAATGGTTGATGCCTGAAGGAATGTTGGTGTTCTGGGAGGGAGGAAGAGTTAGAATGAAAACAGTAGATGAGGCCCAGGCCTTTCTTAAAAAGCACTCCTCAATCCTAGATGATGATATGGGAACGGGAGGGGCCACGGCTCTGCCTACTGGTGGGGTGGAAGAAGAAGAAACAATAGCAAAGAGACAGATCACAAAAATGATTTTTTTTCTTTTTTCTTTTATATATGGTAATTCCTGTTAAGGATGTTTATAGAAACAAAATAATTGAATGTATGGAATTTTAGATTATGAAATTCGCGATTTGAAATGTATGTACCTCTTCCTATTATTTTTTTTTCATTCTTTAATGGAATCGATATTGTAAGAAGACTCGGAGGCGGCCACCAGCACCAATATGGAAGCTCTAAAATATTGTTAAAAATATCCTATTTACCCCTTTCCTTTTATAAAATTGTAAAACCAATAAAATTACTTTACAAAAAAAAAAAAGAACTGTCTTAAATTCTGATTGGCTGTGAGTCTCAGCTCTATCATAAAGCAAGCTCAGAATCACAGTCCGTTCCCTTTTCGATTCCATTCCTGTTCTTACTGTTTTTGCTGCGGAGAAGGTTGAAGAAGGAGGAGGATTTGTTTTGCATCACCGTAAGATAACTCTGTGTTGGGTGAAGGACTGTTATTGTTTGAGAAGTAAGAATCTCTGTTCGGAGGAAGTATTTTAGTTGCTACAAAGTAAAGACTATTTATTTCTTACTATCACTGTTTTAGAGTTTGTTTGTGGTTACAGCAACGTATCTCTTTACTGTCTGGTGAATTACACTATTCCACATTTATTTCTGAACACTGGTTAAGGGACCAGAGTTGTAACACTAGTTCTGAACCCAGAGTTGCTAACATTGGTTATGGACCCAGATTACACAGTGTAAATACTGGTTACAGATATAGAAGAGTTGCTAAACACAACAAACTACTCTGGTGAAGATGGCAGAAGTCCAGGATCCAAATTTGTCAGTTATTAGTCGGCTGGATGGCACCAACTACGTTTCCTGGTACACCAAATGCAGTCTGCTGTTGCGCCGAGAGGGGCTATGGGAGGTTGTGGCGAATCCACCGGACGTGACTGCCTGGAGGGCAGATAATGACGATGATGCCAGAAAACTTGCAGAGTTTAAGCAAAACAACGAAAGGGCACTTTGCATCATAGGAGTAACACTTGCTGATTCCCAGCTAGTGCATATTCGGGGTGAAGTTTCTGCTACAAGATGCTGGGAGAATTTAAAGAGACTGTATGTTCGTGACACTGTGGGAGCACACATACATTTAACCCGAAAACTGTTTAGGACAAAGCTCAGTAAGGAAGGAGACATGTTAGTTCACATTAACTGCATGAAGGACATGTTTCAAGATTTGCAGGAAAAGGGACTAAATTTTACAGAACAGCAGCAGGTGTACATACTACTCTCATCACTGGATGAAAGCTACGACGCTGTAGTAACATCATTTGAAGTGCTGCCTCAACAAGACCTTACATTAGCCAACGTCTCTTCGCATCTGTTAGAAGAGTCAAGACGGCGAGTGGAAAGGCAACAACTTAGAGCTGAGCCAGAAACTGTTAATGTAAATGTAAATGTAGATAACCATGTATATACTGTAAAATGTTATAATTGTGGGGGAAAGGGCCATATAGTTAAGTTGTGTAAAAAGGGTAAACCACAAAACATGGTTAGAGAGAAGAAACACAAATGTAATGTAACTACCTCTAGTAAGGCATCAGTGAACCACGATTTGTGGGTTATTGACAGTGGAGCTTCACTATGTATCACTAGAGATAGAGGGAATTTTAGAAAAATGTGTTCATCAAGTAACAAGGCTTCATTAGCCAATGGATGGAAGTTAAAAGCAGTTGGGGAAGGAATGGCTAAATGTAAATATGTACAGGAGGAATTGCATATGCTGTATGTTCCTAAGCTGAAGTTTAATTTGCTGTCTGTTAGAGTTTTAGTTAAGCTAGGATATACAGTAACATTCAAGGAGAATGAGTGTTTGTTAGAGAAGGGTGGAACCAAGGTTACTGGAAAACTGAAAGATGGCTTGTATGTATTAACTGATAATCATGTAGCTAATGCTGTATGCTCAAACGTAAGGCCACATGATGAGTGTGTTCGCCTTCTACACAGACGTTTAGGACACATTAATTTTCAGAAGCTTAAACAGACATCAATACTGGTTAATGGGTTGAGGTTGAAACCATGTGACAAATATCTGAATTGTAATGTGTGTAACAAAGAGAAAAGCAAACAAACCCTTGCAAACAGGTTAGATGGGTTCAAGACGAAGAAGCCACTGGAAGTAGTGTTTGCTGATCTTATAGGCCCAATGAAGGCTAGTTTAGGGGGAGCTTGCTATGTACTTAGTATAGTTGATCATTATTCCAGGTATGGGTTTTGCCATCTGCTTAAAAACAAGGCTGAAACATTTGAGAAGTTTAGGAACTGGATAAGGTTTGCCGAGAGAAAAGCAAAGGGAAAGATTGAAACCATAGTCACAGATAATGGAACAGAGTTCGTGAATAACAAGGTTAAAACCATGTTAGATACACTGGGTATAAAACATAAGTGTTCTACTCCACAACACAAAGCATATACTGAAGAAAGGGGTCAAACTTTGCAAACCATGGTAAGAACCATGTTGGCTGATGCAGGTTTACCGATAGCTTTGTGGGGGGAGGCAATGTTATGTGCAAATAGTATTCTAAACAACGTAGTGAATTCTACTACAGGAAAGATTCTATACACATTGTGGCATGGTAGGAAACCTGATCTGAGTTATATTCACACGTTTGGGTCACCTGCATGGGTAAGACAAAAGGAGCAAAGTAGAGGAAAAATGTTATTCTTTGTTGGTTACAATGCAAACTATAAGTCATACAGGTTCTGGAAGGAAGGCACGACGAGGATGATTAACAGTAATGATGTAAGGTTCCTGGAATATATAAACTGGGATAAACTGGAGAATGGAAAGGAAATAATATTTGAGTCAAAAACTGAAAATACTCAAGTAGAGAAAGAAAAAGCAGTAGAGACTACTCAGAAGGAGGTAGGAGAGGAAAAAGCAGTAGAGACTACTCAGGAGGAGGTAGATAAGCAGGAATATATAAAGGTGGAGAATTCATCCACTAGTCCTGAACTACCAAGGAGGTCGAAAAGAGAAACCAGGCCACCTGATCGTTATCAGGCGACTCTGGTCTATAAGAAAAATAAAGGTTTCAGCAAGGTACACTGAGATAGCAACATACCGAAGTGAAGACAGGGAATTCAAGAGAGGTAAAATATAAAGCAAGATAGATGGCACAGGGAGTTAATCAGTCTGTATCTGATTATGACAAAGTGTATACATCAAGGTTAAAGGCAAATACTCTCAGGGCAGAAGATGTGTGGGCAGCTAGACACAAGTATGTAATCAATCACTGGGACGTGGAGACGGCATATCTGCATGCACCATTAAAGCATACGATATATATGCAGAGGCAAATGGGTTATGAAGAAGGCTAAACAATATCACTGTTAGTTGTTAAAAGAGGAGTTTATATAGTTTGAGACAATCTGGTTTTGAAGTGTAAAGCAGTCACTGCTATCTTAGGTATGTAAATATGAGTGAGTGTATAAAGGATGAAATGGTAAAGCTTATTTACTGTATGTCAAAAAATAATGGGGCTGACCATTTTACGAAGGCTCAAGGAGCATTAAAGCACAAGGAGTGTTGTGATGCTTATGGTTTAAGGATGTGAATCTATATTGATCAACCCAAGGGGGAGTATGTTAGGATATTCAGCCTTATATTGGGTTGACAATTTATTTATTTATTAAATTTATATCCCGCCCTTCTCCACAGAGGACCCAGGGAGGCGCACAGGAAATTTAAAAAGAATACAAAATACAATAAATATAATTTAAAAAACTATTAAATAATCCTATCCTGGGCTAAAACCACATTTTAAAACCCAATTTAAAACTAACTAAAAGTCCCCATGGGAGGTTAGGCTAGGCCGGCTTGTTGAAACAAATATGTCTTAAGACATTGGCGGAAGAGGCGGAGGTCGGTGATGGTACGTAGTTCAGGGGGTAGGTCATTCCAGAGGGCTGGACCCGCCACAGAGAAGACTCTTCCCCTGGGTGTCGCCAGTCGGCATTGTCCGGCCGATGGCACCCTGAGAAGGCCCTCTCTGTGGGAGCGGATCGGTCTAAGGGATGTATGGGGCAGGAGGCAGTCTCGCATATAACTAGGCCCCGAGCCATGGAGCGCTTTAAAGATGGTCGTCAAAACCTTGAAGCGCACCCGAAAGGCCACAGGAAGCCAATGCAGCTCGCGCAGGATAGGTGTTATGTGGGAGCATCTAGTGGCAGCCGTAGTGGCTGCGTTTTGGACTAGCTGTAGCTTTCGAGTGCACCTCAAGGGAAGCCCCATGTAGAGAGCATTACAGTAGTCGAGTCGGGACGTCACGAGAGCTTGAGTGACTGTGCGAAGTGCAGCCCGGTCCAGTAAGGGCCGCAATTGGCGCATCAGGCGTACCTGATGAAACGCCCCCCTGGCCACGGCCGCCACATGGTCCTCCATGGACAGCCGGGAATCCAGGAGGACACCCAAATTGCGCGCCCTCTCCATGGGGGCCGGTGTTTCGCCCCCAATGGCCAGAGTTGGAATAATCTGGCTGAACCAGGGTGCCGGAAACCACAGCCAGTCAGTCTTGGCAGGGTTGAGCTTGAGTTTGTTACCACCCATCCAGATCCGTACGGCTTCCAAACACCGGGACAGCACTTCGGCGGCATCGTTGGGGTGGTTTGGGGTGGATATGTACAACTGAGTATCATCAGCGTACAGATGGTACTCCACCCCAAAACAACGGATGATCACACCCAGCGGCTTCATATATGTGTTGAAAAGGAGGGGCGAGAGGACCGACCCCTGAGGGACCCCACATAAGAGAGGCCTCGAGGTCGACCTCTGCCCTCCCGTCAACACATATTGCGACCGACCAGAGAGGTAGGACGAGAACCACCGCAGAACGATGCCTCCCAGCCCCAACCCCCCCAGTCGGTGCAATAGGATACCATGGTCGATGGTATCAAAAGCCGCCGAGAGGTCTAATAGGACTAGGATAGAGGAATAACCTCTATCCCGCGCCCTCCAGAGATCATCAACCAACGCGACCAATGCCGTCTCGGTGCTGTGACCGGGTCGGAAGCCGGACTGGCGCGGGTCTAGATAATCAACTTCCTCCAGGTGTCGCGGAAACTGTTGGGCTACCACACTCTCAACAACCTTCACCAGAAAGTGAAGGTTGGAGACCGGACGATAGTTCTCTAATAATGCTGGGTCCAGGGACGGCTTCTTGAGGAGGGGCCTCACTACCGCCTCTTTCAAGACGGCAGGTAAGGACCCCTCACTCAAAGATGCGTTGACAATGCCCTGGAGCCAGCCTCGTGTCGTCTCCCAGGATGCCAGTACAAGCCAGGAGGGGCACGGGTCCAGTAAACATGTGGTCGCCCTAAGTTTCCTTGACAACCTGTCCATATCCTCGGTGGTAACAAAGTCAAACTCCTCCCAAGAAGGAGCCTCAAGACTAGTCTCGGACAGTCCCACAGGACCACTGTCGATGGAGGGTAGCTCATTCCGAATCCGAGTGATTTTCTCCTGCAGATAAATCCCAAATTCCTCTGCTCGCCCTTGCAAAGGGGCTTCCCGCGGCCTCTGATGAAGGAGGGAGCGGGTCACCCCAAACAGGGCGGCAGGGCGGTTATCTGCGGATGCAATAAGGGTGGCACAATACTCACGCTTGGCCACCCTTATCGCCACTAAGTAAGCCCTAATATGGGTTCTCACTAGTGTTCGGTCGGCTTCGGAGCGAGAGGATCTCCATCTGCTCTCTAGGCGTCTCTTGTGGCGTTTCATCCCCCGAAGCTCCTGAGTAAACCAGGGAGCCTGGGTGATTCGTCGCCGCAAGAGAGGTCGCAAGGGCGCGACTCGGTCCAAGGCCCCTGCATTTAACCATGTGGCCACCAGGTCCTCAGTCGAGTCGCGGGGCAGGGTCACAGGAATTGGCCCAAGCTCCCTCTGGAACCTTTCCGGGTCCATTAGAAGCCTGGGGCGGAACCATATAGGAGTATCCGGTTCCGCCTCCCCGCGGTGAGGTGAAGCGATTGGAAAGTCCAGCCGAAGGAGAGCGTGATCTGTCCATGACAAGGGAGTGATGGCTAGATCCCCTATTCCCAGATCACAACTCCACTGTCCCGAGACAAAGATCATATCCAGCGTGTTTCCCCCCTCGTGAGTAGGGCCTAAAACTACCTGGGTCAGGTCCATGGCCGTCATGGAGGCCATGAACTCCCGAGCTGCTCCAGAGGCTTCGCCCGCCGACGGCAAGTTATTTTATTTTTATTTTTTTTATTTTTATAAACACTATAACAAAAATTACATATACAGTACAATACAATATTTCACCCAGTGCTATACAATGGAAAGGAAAGTTTGGTTCTTCAGGTATCTTCAATTATCTTTAAGTTCTCCAAAATCCACGTTCTCTGGGTACAGGTATCGAAGCATCCAAAGTCCCAAGTGCATAGTCCACAAATGGCTTCCAAGTCTTCCAAAAAACATCTTTTTTATAAACGCCCTCTCTAAATTTAATATCACATGTCATTTTATCATTTAAAGCTAATTTCCACATTTCACAATACCACTCTTCTATTTTAATATTCGTCTCTATTTTCCAATATCTTGCTATTATAATTCTGCCCATCATAATCATAATTCTAATCAATTCTTTCTCATATTTTGTTAATTCTAATTCCTTAATTATCAATAATAATATAGTTTCTAATCTCAATGTTATTCTTTTCTTTGTCATTTCAAATATCATTTCCTCCAATTTCTGCCAAAACTTTTTAACTTTATCACATTTATACCACATATGTTCGTACGTTCCCAATTCCATATTACATCTCCAACATTTATTACTTATTTTTTTATCCATCAATGATAACCTCAATGGAGTCAGATACCATCTCCAAACAACCTTAAAATTATGCTCTTTAATCCTTATGGATAAAATCCTCATGATTCGACTCTTCCAATTCACATTCCAATCCGAGTCTGATATTTTAATCTTAAATTCTTCCTCCCAGTTCATCTTCATTGCCATTTGTGGTTTCTCATTGAAATTTATAATCTTGTATATCTTACTAACGAGTCCCTTTAACCTGATTTCGTCCTTAATGATTTGAGATACTAAGTTTTCAAATTCAGTTTCGTTTCTACCTATTTTACATATTCCCCTTACATTCGTAGTCCATTTTTCTATCTGTATTTTTTCAAACCAATTTAACCCCAATTTTTCCATTATTTCTTTTCTTCTGCTTTCATATCCTAAGGCTTTTAACCAATCTATTATACTTTCTATATTTTCCTCTTCAATTACTTTCTCACGGGTTGTGTTGGTTTTGATCGGCCAGTTTCCAATTGTCTTTCCCAAAAAGGTTATATCTGGAATTAATATTTTAACAAATTTATTCCAAATTTTACTCAATCCCTTTAACCAATAACTATTGATTACCTTTTTTGATTTTGCTTTATCTAGAAACCATGTAGGACCAAATCTCTTAATATCTTTTAACTCTAAATCTCCCCAGTGCCCATCTCCTCTTTTAAGTATTTTTACCACAGTTCGAATACTATAGGCCCGATAATAATTAAGTAGATTGGGAATTCCCAATCCACCTTCCTTTTGGTTTTGATACCACATTTTCTTCATTAACCTAGGTCTTTTCCCACCATTACAGAATTTGTCTAATTTCTTCTGATATCCTTCCATATCTTTCTCTGTCAAATTTAATGGTAGCATCTCAAATAAAAAATTAAACTTTGGTAGCAACATCATCTTACACATTGCGATTCTGCCAAACCAAGACAGCTTTATCTCTTTATACTTATCTATCTTTCTCTCTACTTCATTCAACATCACATCATAATTAATTTTTTTCAATTCCTTAACTTTAAGTGAAAGTGTTATTCCCAAATATTTCAATGTATTTTTAATTCTTATCCCAAATTGTTCTTGCATATTCTCCCACTCCTTACCGCTTTTATCCATTAATAGTTCAGATTTTGACCAATTTACTTTCAAACCTGTCATTTCCTCAAATTCTTTCAAGTGTTTATTTATCTTCCTCAGGTCTTTCTCTAATCTTTCAAGATAATCAAAGTATCATCTGCATACAAATTTATCTTATATCCCTTGTACCCTTTCAATTCTTCATCTTCTTCTATCATTTTAGTCAATATTTCCATAACCAATAAAAATAATATTGGAGACGAGGGACATCCTTGTCTCGTACCTGCTTCCAGAGTAATCTCTCCCGTCATTATTCCATTTACCTTCACTTTTGCACTACTTTTTTGATACAATTTTGAAATAACATGTATAAATCTATTACCAAAGCCTAATGCCTCAGTAATTACTTTAATAGTTTCCCATTGTACAGTCTGACTACCAGTCTGGGGGTCTCAACTGCCGCCTCGGCTATCACCTCTAGGAGCTCGGGCAGGGCTGTTGTTGTATAGCGAGGAGCCAGGTATACAACTAACACGCCCAACTGCCTCCCTAGGCCCCATCTCACGCAGAGAGATTCACACCCAGTTGTCTGAGGGACTGTGGTCTCCTTCGGCTCGACACCTTCCTTAACCATAATCGCCACTCCCCCACCCCTCCCTAGGGCCCTAGGCTGATGGAAGGCGCGGTAACCTGGTGGGCACATGTCCACGAGGGGTACACCCCCTTCGTGACCCAACCAGGTTTCCGTTATACCCACCAGGTCCGGGTCCCCCTCTGACACAAGGTCACGGATGAGGGGGGCTTTTTGAACCACGGACCTGGCGTTGCATAACATCAGCCTAGGGCCACGGCTCTGTGATTCCTGCCCACCTAGTCTGCGATGGGAGGGCGGAGAGTTGGAGCACGTGACCGCCTGAGTCCAGCGGCCACGGTCTTCCAACTGATGATGACCATTTCGTCTCCCTCCGCCCCTGCCCCTCCCCAAGACCGAGTCGATGGAAAAAGCCACCGTGGAAATGACAATATATATGAGCCTATGTTCTTAAGGAGTTATGTAGCATTTGCGGACCTACCTCGTGGCGATGAGAGCGGCGAAGCGAGATCATCTCGCCACTCTCATCGCGTCTGCAGATAACCGCCCTGCCACCCTGTTTAGGGTGAACTGCACCCTCCTTCACCAGAGGCCGCGGGAAGCTCCCTTGCAGGGTCGTGCAGAGGAATTTGGATCCTATCTGCAGGATAAAATCGTTCAGATCCGGGGCGAGTTAGCCTCCAATTGGACTAGTCTGGGCGGGGTGACAGAGATAGGCCTTGAGACCACTGTTTGGGCTGAGTTTGACCCCGTGACTCCCGATGGCATGGACAGGATACTGAGGCAGTTGAATGCCACCACATGTTTATTGGACCCGTGTCCCTCCTGGCTTGTACTGGCCTCCCGGGAGGTTACACGAGGCTGGCTCCAGGGGGTTGTTAATGCTTCTTTGAGTGAGGGGTTCTTGCCGACCGTCTTGAAAGGGGCGGTGGTGAGGCCCCTCCTCAAGAAGCCCTCCCTGGACCCAGCTTTATTATCCAACTATCGTCCAGTCTCCAACCTTCCCTTTCTGGCGAAGGTTGTCAAGAGTGTGGTGGCACGACAATTCCCCCAGCACCTGGAGGAAACTGCCTATCTAGACTCGCGCCCGTCCGGTTTCTGACCCGGGCACAGCACGGAGACGGCATTGGTCGCGTTGGTAGATGATCTCTGGAGGGCTCGGGATAGGGATTGTTCCTCTATCCTGGTCCTGTTAGATCTCTCAGCAGCTTTCGATACCATCGACCATGGTATCCTATTGCACCGGCTGAGGGGGTTGGGGCTGGGGGGAACCGTACTTCGGTGGTTCTCCTCCTACCTCTCCGACCGGTCGCAATTTGTGTTGGCAGGGGGGCAGAGGTCAACATCGAGGCCCCTTACTTGTGGGGTGCCTCAGGGGTCGGTCCTCTCGCCTCTACTGTTCAACATCTATATGAAGCTGCTGGGTGAGATCATCTGTGGTTTTGGGGTAGAGTTCCATCTGTACGCGGATGACACCCAGTTGTACATCTCTGCCCCTAACCACCCCAGCGATGCCGTTGAAATGATGTCCCGGTGTCTGGAGGCCATGCGAGTCTGGATGGGGAGGAACGAGCTATGACTCAACCCGTCCAAGACCGAGTGGCTGTGGTTTCCGGCGCCACGACATAGCCAGTTGGTTCCATCTCTGGCTATCGGGGGCAAGTTATTAGCCCCCACAGAAAGGGCTCGCAACTTGGGTGTCCTCCTGGACTCTCGGCTGCCCTTGGACGACCATGTGACGGCCGTAGCCAGGGGGGCCTTTTATCAGGTTTACCTGATACGCCAGTTGCACCCCTTTCTGGATCGTGACGCCCTATGCACAGTCACACAAGCTCTTGTCATTTCCCGCCTAGACTACTGCAATGCACTCTACATGGGGCTCCCCTTGAGGTGCACCCAGAGGCTCCAGTTAGTGCAGAACGCGGCCGCGCGGTGGGTCTTGGGAGCACCAAGACACTCCCATATAACACCTCTCCTGCGCGAGCTGCACTGGCTGCCTGTGGCCTTCCGGGTGCGCTTCAAGGTTTTGGTGACCATCTTTAAAGCGCTCCATGGCATGGGTCCTGGTTATTTGCAGAACCGCCTCCTGCCACATACCTCCATCCAACCTGTCCGCTCCCACAGGGAGGGCCTCCTCAGCGTGCCATCTGCTGGACAATGCTGCCTGGCGACTCCCAGGGGAAAAGCCTTCTCTGTGGCAGGTCTAGCCCTCTGGAATGACCTGCCCCCCGACCTTCGTACTATCACGGACCTTCACCTCTTCCGTCGAGCATTAAAGACCTATTTTTTTTATGCGGCCGGCCTGGCATAGTTTGTTTTTACCATTGTTTTAATAAGGTCTTAAATTATTTTAGCACGGGTTAAACTTATTTAATTTAATTTTACATTTATTCAACTGATTGTATTTATATGCATTTTATCTTTTTTATCATCCCTGTGCACCACACTGAGTCCCAAATTGGGAGAGAGGGCGGTATACAAATTAAATAAATAAATAAATAAATAAATAAATAAATAAATAAATAAATAAATAAATAAATAAATAAATAAATGAATGAATGAATGAATGAATGAATGAATGAATGAATGAATAAATAAATAAATAAATAAATAAATAAATAAATAAATAAATAAATAAAGAACTGTCTTAAATTCTGATTGGCTGTGAGTCTCAGCTCTACCATAAAGCAAGCTCAGAATCACAGTCCGTTCCCTTTTCGATTCCATTCCTGTTCTTACTGTTTTTGCTGCGGAGAAGGTTGAAGAAGGAGGAGGATTTGTTTTGCATCACCGTAAGATAACTCTGTGTTAGGTGAAGGACTGTTATTGTTTGAGAAGTAAGAATCTCTGTTCGGAGGAAGTATTTTAGTTGCTACAAAGTAATGACTATTTATTTTCTTACTATCACTGTTTTAGAGTTTGTTTGTGGTTACAGCAACGTATCTCTTTACTGTCCGGTGAATTACACTATTTCGCATTTATTTCTGAACACTGGTTAAGGGACCAGAATTGTAACACTGGTTCTGAACCCAGAGTCGCTAACAATGCTGCTACCCAAAAAGTTCTCTGGTGTTTGCGGCATATCTTTTTCTTTCAGCATATGTGTGGCTTGTGCTGAGAGAGCTTTAATTTGTCCCCAGGTCACTTGATGTTTCTTTATATATATATCCATTTCAGGCTTATTAGCCTTCTTCAGCTTGCCATACTCCTTCTACTGGGATTTGAACCGGTGCTTTCCAGCATTTGAGGCAAGCCTCTCTATGCCTTGAGCTATCCGGTATCCCTGATACATCAGCCAATTTACAGGACTCTTAAATGAGAGAATATTATCACAGCTCCTGTTCAGAGGTCCCTTTAAGGGGAGGAGACTTAACGTCATCCCTCTCTGCCCTTCCACTCAACCTAGAGATCATCCAGACAGAGAACCAAATAGATTACTGCTGTGTGACATTTTTTAGATATGTGTTAGATTTTTAAGGGCTGAAAATAAAGAGACCAGGATGGATCCATTTCAGGCTTATTAGCCTTCTTCAGCTGGCCATACTCCTTCTACTGGTATTTGAACCGGTGCTTTCCAGCATTTGAGGCAAGCCTCTCTATGCCTTGAGCTATCTGGTATCCCTGATACATCAGCCAATTTACAGGACTCTTAAATGAGAGAATATTATCACAGCTCCTGTTCAGAGGTCCCTTTAATGGGAGGAGACTTAACGTCATCCCTCTCTGCCCTTCGACTCAACCTAGAGATCATCCAGACAGAGAACCAAATAGATTACTGCTGTGTGACATTTTTTAGATATGTGTTAGATTTTTAACAGGGCAGAAGGGCAGTCGAAGGGCAGTCAATTAGTTTGCTGCTGTGTGAAATTTTTTTAGATATGTGTTAGATTTTTAAGGGCTGAAAATAAAGAGACCAGGATGGATCCATTTCAGGCTTATTAGCCTTCTTCAGCTGGCCATACTCCTTCTACTGGGATTTGAACCGGTGCTTTCCAGCATATGAGGCAAGCCTTTCTATGCCTTGAGCTATCCGGTATCCCTGATACATCAGCCAATTTACAGGACTTATTAATGAGAGAATATTTTCACAGCTCCTGTTCAAGGGTCCCTTTAAGGGGAGGAGACTTAACGTCATCCCTCTCTGCCCTTCGACTCAACCTAGAGATCATCCAGACAGAGAACCAATTAGTTTGCTGCTGTGTGAAATTTTTTTTCACCCGTGAAAATCTACGAAAACATATATATATATGTTTTTCTGTCACAGACAGAAGCCTGCCTGATGATGACAAGTGAGATCTTGTCGAAACGTTGCAATAACATTTCTATGCCTTATACACGGGAAAATCCCCAAAGCCAGCTATGCCAGCATATATATATATATATATATATATATACAGTGGTGCCTCGGTTCACGAACTTAATTCGTGAACTGACTCTGGTCGCGAACCGAATTGTTCGTGAACCGAGGCACAGTTTTCCATATGCTAAAGGCATAACAAAAATTAAAAAAAGTCACTGAAAGTACTCACAGTGTGCGTGCTGGTGCTTTTTTCTGTATCTTCTTCTCTCTACGATCTTCCTACAGGAAGTCACAACCATGTGACAGCCAGGAATACATTAAAAATGGCCGCGGTTCCTGTTTGTGAACCGAAGCAGAGTTCGTGAACCGGAGCACATTTTGAGGAACTTTTCTGTTCGTGAACCGAGTTGGTCGTGAACAGAGGCGTTCGTGAACCGAGGTACCACTGTATATATATATATATATATATATATATATATATATATATATATATATATATATATATATATATATATATATAATTTTCCATTTTCAAAACATATAACCACATGTATACTATTACATAGCCAACATCATATTGTATTATTAAATGTTTACATCATTTCATTTTACCATCAACTCCCAAAAAACAATTATTGGCTCTTCTGCTCTCCATACACCATATTTGTGCCTTATCCAACATTTTCTTCCCCCTCTCTCCTCCTCCTCCCTACCTCCTTTCCTCCCTCTGTCACCCCTCCCTTCTCTACTTCCCCTTCCTCTCTCCTTCTCCTCTCTCCCCTTTCCACTCCTCCTTTCTCTCCTCCTCTTCCCCCTCCTTACCCTCTCTCCTTTCCCTCTCTTCTTCCCTTACCTCTCTCCTCTACTCCACACTCTTCATCTCATTTACTTGGTGTATTTCAGCCTCTGAGCCATCTCTATTTTATGTTGATGGTATTTATAATTTCAGATTCAAAGTTTATCACTTATTTTTCATATCCATTATTACCATTCTTATATCTCAACCCCAAATCTTGCTAGTTGTTTTAATACCCTTTTAAGTAAAGCCTAATTGTATAATGGCATTCTGTTTATAAAACCAAGCAAAAAAGAACCAGAAATAATATCCACAAATAAATAAATTTAGATAAATTTAAATATAAGAAGACCTAATCGGGTATCCATAAATTCTGTGCCCTTCAGAAATAGTTATTATTCATGAGTAGTCTCATTTTATTAATTTTAAATCTAACAATTTATCCTGTAATTCAATATCAATATCCACAGGTCTTTTCAAGTATTCTAGCCTCAATCTATTTTTTCTTTAATAATAACTTTAAATCCTAGTTAACTATTAATATCCCTTATTTAATCCCATCATATCGCTATAGATTCCATATAATTATCTAAAATTTTATGTAACTGTTAATTGATTGATCATTTACCAAGAGTATTCTATAACCATCTTAATAGCATAATTCCCCATCTATAGATAAGCAAATATATATCATTCACTAACACGTAATCTTTCTATAACCATCTAAATAACATAATTCCCCATCTATAGATAAGCAAATATATATCATTAACAAAAACATTTACCAAGAGTATTCTATAACCATCTTAATAGCATAATTCCCCATCTATAGATAAGCAAATATATATCATTCACTAACACATAATCTTTCTATAACCATCTAAATAGCATAATTCCCCATCTATAGATAAGCAAATATATATATCATTAACAAAAACATAATCTTATTATAAACATCTATAATTATTATTAACAATCAATTAATTAATAATCCTTGATAGTAGTTTAGACCCAACCTAATTATTACTCATCAAGGGATAAAAGTTCCTCTTTTCAGCCGTTATCTCTCCAAGGTCAAATTAAATTTGCCTCTTTTAAAGTCCACATTCTCCATCTCATTTTTTTCCTCTTCCCAAGTTCTTTATAAACTTCCATTGGCACATTGTGATCCAATATAGCTGTACAATCATAGCGCTGACCAATTTCTTTCCTCATATTTGGTTTATTTTTAAATATCAAGTTTATCTCTGATGTGATTTTCTCTTCTTTTCTTTTTCCTTCCTCTTGCCAGTCCAGGTTGAAGTCCAAATTTCTGATAGGGTCTTGATATTATCCTCTTTCCTGGACTTTCCCCTTCCTCCTCAGTTAAATCCAGTCCATAAACAACATCGCTTTTCTTTTCTTTACTTTCTTTAATTTCTTTAACTTCTTCACTTGGTGTAATGTCAAATATTGCATGAAATTTGTTTAATTCTTTCAAGATTTCAGCCAGAAGCTCCTGATTTTCTGCAGTGTATATATCTATGTGCGTAGACATTTTGGCGAATCCACAAAATAGGAAAAAGTAACTCCAATTACCTTGTTAACAGTTAGCTTATCTCTATTAGTTTGTTTCTACACAATGTTTCCAGTAAATCTGTTCATACATGTCCGCCCACTGTTTTTCCGAGAGCGACACGATGTAACAAATAGTTTAAATAGTTTGAAAGTATTTCAGTCCTTTTTGTTGGAAGGAGAACAGAGACAAAAAAATAAATAAAGATATGGTCCTTATTTAAGTTTGAAAATGCGCAATAGAGTGTCCAAATAACTGTAGGATTGTAGAAGTGCTCCAAGTTTCAAAGTTTTGAGTGAAATGAATTAAAAAGACAGAAAAAAAAGAATTAGAAAAGTCAGTCATAATCCGAGCCCTTTCAGCGCAAACGGAAGTGGCTATTTCTTTGTTCCAGTTCAATCGGCCATTTCAAAACATTCTGTGAACCAGAGAAATCTCACAATTCAATTAAAATTCGCCACTTATCTTTGAATTCAAAGTTTTGGTAAAAAAAAAAGGTTTCTTAGCAAAGTGTTTCAGAAAAAAAAACAAAATACCTTCCCGATGTTTTCCAGCAATTCCTTTCTTTTCCAGAGATTCTCCCTTTGCCTTTGCTCCACCCTCCAAAAAGGGAGGGGGGGATACGATTTGTCTCCCTTCAGAGATTTTGCTTCGTATCTGGCAGGGATCTTGCGTGATCCCTGTACCCAGCGAAGGCTTATCTCCGAATCACCACCTCTCCGGGGTGGCTTAGATTCTTATGGAATCATGGGGGAGGCGACTTCCAGCCAGGTCCCTGCAGCTTAGGGAGCCCGGTTGTGTCGACGCAGGAGGCTCCGCCTTCTTCCTCTGGTCACTTGATGTTTCTGATGAGGTGCTCAGTCCCAATCCTGCTGAGGATTCTGCAGGCTGAGGGAGAAGTTTGGGATCAGGTTTTTCAGTTCTTGGTGCCACGCCATCCTTCCACGGTTTCACACACCGAGCAGGGATCCACACTGGAACTGTAGGATCAAGCACAGCATATCCTCGTCCCTCTAGAGGGGGAGGCAAACAAACTTTTTAATCTATTATATTACTCATGCCAAATTAGCCAAATTGGGGTACGCCAAATTGATTGATTGATTGATTGATTGATTGATTGATTGATTGGTACCTAAGAGCCTAAGAGCCCTCCTTTTTTTATTTGTTTGGGAAGACAGTCCTTAAAGGACCAATTAGCATGTTCCACAATGACTTGACCTGTGGAATTGTAAAAAAAACCCAAAAATTAAAACAATGTTCCAAATCGTAAAAAATTACAAAAATGCCAATGAAAAATAGGCCAGGCCATTATCAGTCATTAAAGAAAAAGATTTGCTCAAGGCAGTAATGGCTAAAAAAAATGACACGATTAGCTGTGTCCCTTCATTAAGGTGTAGCCAAAAACACTTCTGAATAGGTAAAAATAGAAAAATGAATATACTTCTAAGGAGTCAGAGAGGGACATAGGTGACATCCATTTGCCATAGTTGATTAGAGGCCAAATCATGGGGATTAACTTCTGTGTCCCCAGAGGGAGATGCCCTAGAACATTGGATACAAGATGAAATAATTTTCTTGGCCTGGTTGATTGGAATATGACAAGTTTGTGCCAGCCCTCTGGCATTCCGATGGGAAAAAATTGATTAAAAAATGAATCTGAAAAAAACATAAATAAAGCATGAACAGCAGCATCTGATCTGCATACCTGCTGTTTTAAGAAAAAGTTCCTGAAAGAAACAAACAACTAATGAAGGAGTATATGAATCAATATGAATCAATATTTGCTTCTGTTTATATTATTGTATACTGTCTGAAATCAGCCGTTCTCTATCCTAGCAAATTGTAACCTTAAGACTGGACTGCAAATGTTATCTCACTGCTGTGTCCAGCTTGTACTCTTGGTTTCAAAGCCTGGCACATGTAGGCAGCCAGTAGAAGAAACTGTTACATGGAAACTAGGGAGTTTTCCTGGCTCATAAATCCTTAAATCATTCTGCCAAAAAACAACTAGGCAAAAGGGTAAGGTAGACAAAGACAGGAGCTTGAACAAAAGAATGCATTAAAGGTCATGTTGTTAATGAATCTTTGTCTCTGATTAGATAAGAAAACTGCTGGAACCTTATACTATGTATGTGAGAAACAAATTATAAATGCTTTCAGTCTTGTAATAGTTACTGCAAAGTTAAAAACAAAGCCATAAGATTAAAATCCATCCTGGATGTGATATAAGCACCTAGAAACTTAAAATTAAGTTAACACACATAATGAAACTCAAAAATTTAGTTCAAAGCTGTTGAGAAAAGATTTAGAAAGTTAAAATAGCAGCAAACAATTCTGAGCGTTGTGGAAACAACTGTATTGCAGAGTAGGAAACTTTCCAGGTATTATCATGAAAGTCCTTGTAAGCAATTACTCCTCTCATTTGCTCTCCATCTGAAAACAGTAAAAACTTGCAAAAGCAAAGAAACTAAAGTAAGTGATGAACATGAAAAGAAGTCATTAAACACACAAACCAAGATTTTTAGGCAAATGATATGAAATACAACCCACGTAGTCAGTTAAAGCACACTGAAGAGATAAATTATTCTGAAAATAAAATTGAAAATCAGATTTTGGAAAAGAAAAAATAAGATTAATCAAATCAGTCCAATTTCTATGTCCCAAAGCCATCGATTCAGCAACAGCCTAGATAAACAGCAAAACATTTTAAAACAGGGTCTTTTTGTCTTTTAAAAAACATCAAAAGAGTTAGCTGACACTTTACAAGATCCACAAACGGAACGCTAAGAATCTAATTAATCTTTTCAACTTGTGGCAAGGACTGTGAAACAGAGAAAAAACAGCTCAATGAAATTGTCGGACTATACAATACAATACAATAGCAGAGTTGGAAGGGACCTTGTAGGTCTTCTAGTCCAACCCCCTGCGTGGGCAGGAACCTTATACCATTTCAGACAAATGGCTATCTAACATCTTTTTAAAGACTTCCAGGGTTGGGGCATTCACAACTTCTGGAGGCAAGCTGTTCCAGAGGTTAATTGTTCTAACTGTCAGGAAATTTCTCCTTAGTTCTAAGTTGCTTCTCTCCTTGATTAGTTTCCACCCATTGCTTCTTGTCCTGCCCCCAGGTGCCTTGGAGAATAGTTTGACTCCCTCTTCTTTGTGGCACCCTCTGAGATATTGGAACACTGCTATCATGTCTCCCCTGGTCCTTCTCTTCATCAAACTAGACATACCCAGCTCCTGTTTTCCTTTTGGTCACTAAATCAAATATACGTGCCGGCAAGAAAAAAAAAACAGAGAACCCAAGTAAGGGTCCCAGGCAACTGCTGTAAATTAATTAGCAAAATGCTTTCATGTACATTTAATCAAAGAAAAAAAAAACTAGAGGAAGAAAAAGTTATAATATTTCATACAGTGTATTTTTTTTGAGCAATAAATCATTTTGCATTTCTGAAAGTCAATTAAGTGTTGTCTTTTGGGGTTCCAATTAAACCATCATTCATGTAATGATTTACTAAAGTCAATGTCAATGTTCCAGCGTTGGCATGATGATTATCAGACTGCCCTAACGAAGTGAAAATTCTTGACATTCCTGTGGTCAGAAAAGGAATCTCAGGATGACCTGTGACTGTGCATGCATAGATTTACTTTTGATGCTAATTGGGGAATGTGATTTATGACAGGCAGAGGGGAGGGGACATAGGGGAGTAAAGTTCAGAAGCCATCAAATAACTTTCATTTTTGGCTCCACAGAAGTTCAGCCAAGGCGCTAACCCTAATAAATGGATGTTTCTTAAGATTTAAGATTTATTGCATTTATATACCGCCCTATCTCCCTTTCGGGACTCAGGGCGGTGTACAGCCAACAGTAAAAATGAGTAATATAAAATTTAAGATCAAATATTAAGATATAATTAAATAAATTGGCCTGCCAAATTAAAACCCCCTACTAAAATCAATTTAAAAACTACGACAGGCCGGCAGCATGAAATAAATGGGTCTTCAGGGCCTGACGGAAAAGGCGTAGGTCGGTGATCGTCCATAGGTCAGGGGGTAAGTCATTCCAGAGGGCAGGGGCTGCCACAGAGAAGGCTCTCCCCCTGGGGGTTGCCAGCCGACATTGTTTAGCCGACGGCACCCTGAGGAGGCCCTCTCTGTGGGAGCGAACTGGTCGGTGGGAGGTATTTGGTAGCAGGAGGTGGTCTTGAAGATAACCAGGTCCCTTGCCATGGAGCGCTTTAAAAGTGGTTACTAGTACCTTGAAGCGCACCCGGAAAGCCACAGGCAGCCAGTGCAGGTCGCGCAGGAGAGGTGTCACGTGGGAGCATCTGGAGGCTCCCAGAATCCCCCGCATAGCCACATTCTGAACTAACTGGAGCCTCCGGGTGCACTTCAAGGGAAGCCCCATGTAGACAGCGTTGCAGTAGTCCAGGAGGGAGATGACGAGGGCTTGAGTGACCATGCGTAAAGCGTCACGATCCAGAAAGGGGTGCAACTGGCGTATCAGGCGGACCTGATAAAAAGCCCCCCTGGCACGGCTGTCATATGGTCTTCTAGAGACAGCCGAGAGTCCAGGAGGACGCCCAAGTTGCGAGCCCTCTCTGTGGGGGCCAATGACTCGAGTATATCGAGAAAAATCTGGCTAGGGGGTTCATCCAACCAGCTAGGTCTCCTATAGCTGCTCCCGTATTGTTCCGGGAGAAAACGGATGGAGGCTTGAGTCTCTGTGTAGATTTCCATGACATTAATGCCATATGCGTGGAACATATGTACCCACTGCCACTCATGAAATGTATGCTGGCTCAGTTGGCACAGGGTGTTATTTTTATGAAGTTAGACCTACATGAGGCCTATTACTGAGTCAGAATACGGGAGGGGGAGGAGTGGAAGACAGCCTTTAATTGTCCCCTCAGAAGCTTCCAATATTGAGTAATGCCATTTGGGCTGCAAGGAGCACTGGCGGTGTTTACGCAGCTCATAAATGAGGTTCTGCATGAACATTTGTACAACGGTGTACTTGTTTATTTGGATGACATTTTAATTAATTTTTTATATAGATAAAGTTTATTTTTTTCATTTTCATAACATATAACCACATGTATACTATTACATAGCCAACATCGTATTATATTATTAAATGTTTACATCAATTTGTCTTACCATCAATTCCCAAAAACAATTAAACAATTATTGGCTCTTCTGCTATTCATACACATATTTGTACCTTATCCATCACTTTCTTCTCCCTCTCTCTCTTCCTCCTCCCTACCTCCTTTCTTCCTGCTGTTGTCCTTCTCTACTTCCCCTTCCTCTCTCCCCTTTCCACTCCTTTTTCTCTTTCTCTTCGCCCTTGCCCTCTCTCCTATCCCTCTTTTCTTCCCTTAGCTCTCTCCTCAACTTCACACTCTTCATCTCATTTGCTTGGTGTATTTCAGCTTCTGAGCAAGCTCCATTTTATGTTGATGGTATTTATAATTCCTTTTCAATGTACACACTTAATTTTAACATATATCTTCCTCCTTCTTTTTTTAAAAGAGAGAAAAAAGTATACATATATATATAGTAATTATGTGGTTTTTTTTAAACCCAGCCTATTTTTGGCTGAGATGTATACCTGGGTACAATTCCCAGCTATTCTTATCATTATATTTATATAATTATGCATCCTTACATGCCCCAAATTTGTGATTCTGTCTTTAAATCTCAATAATTTCCCATTGTAAGTATATTTCATGTTCCCTCTCCATTTTTCCATATCCTGATTTAGGTTACCCTTAATTGTCTTTCAGTAACAATCCTTACTGTTCAATGTTCCTTAGAATTCCCTTAATCTACTCTATAGAATAACAAGCGGTACACATCTCACTTTGTTCATCATCTTAGGAGTTCTATATGTGTCCATGTTTTGTATATTTTAACCCATGCTTAATTGTCCTTCCATTGTCATATTCAATCAGTTAGCAACTCAGTTTAATTATCATGTATAAAAGGGCATCACAAACCTCTGCTGTACAATCTCCCCATAACAATTTCATATTTCTCCATATTCCATATATTTTAACCTTTATTTAATTATCTTTCCATTATCATATTCAAACCGTTAGCAACTCAATTTTATTGTCATGTTTGTAGTAAACCACATATCTCAGTTTTATATTTCCCCATATAACAATTTCTAATTGTCTGATTTTTTCCTAGTAAGTCTTTTGTCCCACTCCTCTGTTCTTGTCTTCTCCCTTTTCTTTGTTTTGACACGTCCACCCTCTTCAATTTTCCCCAAGCCACTGTCAAACCCAAATAAATCTTTTATATTTCCCTTTGTTGGGGCGTAACCTCCTTCTTCAGTTTTCACATTTCCCTAATGTGAAGCGGAAGAGAAGCGGGATCCATCTTGATCTTTTGCAAAGAAAAAAAAACCTTTGTATTTTCCCAGTTCTTGATTTTATTATTTTCCCCCTTATTTCCTTCCACCTCTCATTGGTTATAGTTGCTCAAAATATATTAATTGGAACAAACTTGCATGCAGCCAAACTCGGGTATGTTTCTCTTCGCCTCCTTCTTTTCCAAGTTCTGATTTATGGCAGTTGGTTAATTAAATCTTCCCCCACAGACAAGATTAGGTTATCAGTTATCAGTGAGAAAATAGTGCTTTTTAAAAAAAAAATTCCCCCTTGTTACATTCCACCTCTCATTAATTGGAGTTGCTTAAGATATGTTAGTTAGAAGAAATTCACACGAAGCAAATCTCCTTGGTATGTTTGGTTTCTATTTCAAATCCAAAAGCAAATTTACAGTTTGTATTTGAGTGGGTTTGTCACTTCTCTACTTTCTCCTTTTCTGTCCAAATTGTTTCAAGCAGATATCTTTTTGGGGGCTAGTGAGTCAACCCTCCATTTTCCCCTTTCTTTCTTTTTGCCAAAATCCAGATCTGTCCATTAATATTATTTATACTCTCAAGATTCTTTGCCTTTTCCAATTTTTGATTTATGACCGTGGGTTAATTAGATCTTCTTACCAGTCTTTGATCTCATACTGTACACTCCTGCTCAGTTGCTTTGGCTGGAAGCCAGTTTCTTGTGCAGCCATATTGCCATGCTGCCGCCCCTACTCTGATTCAGAGAGCAAATCTCTGACCTGCGAGGGACCTGTTGCCTCCCTCTGGGTCTGATGAGATACTGCCCCTTCTTCGCCCCCCTTCCAGGGGGGTTCTGATCCAAAAAGGATCTCGGAATTGGTTTGTCAAACAGGGTTCATGTGAGGCTCTTCAGAGCTCACACACACCTAGTCTGTCCAGCTGAAGAACTTCTGGTCGGAAAAACAATTTAAGCACAAGATTGGAATTATTGGAGGCGCAAAGAGAAATAACAAATAATAAACAAAAAATTGTGGGGCTGGAAGGGGGGGCGGTTGAGATGAAGGAAGAGATAAAAGACTTTAAGAAAGAACTTACAGATATTACTGGTCAAATGTCTAAAATTGATTTTGAACGCATGTCTTTCTTTTTAAGATTTCAGAATGTTCCAGAATTACTGGATGAGAATTTAAGAGAGTTGATGGCTACTATGTTAGCGGATTATATTAAGAAAGATAAGGAATTTATTTGGGGGGACATTGATTTGATTTATAGAATTAATTCAGCATTTGCCAGAATAAATGAGGTACCCAGAGAGATACATATTAAATTTATAAGAAGGTCAACGAGAGAAGAGATACTGAGAGTGCAAAGAGGGGGCCCTTTGATGTATCAGCAAAACGAGGTGGCCATATTGAAGCAGATCCCAAAGAAAATAAGAGATATAAGAAGGAATTATTCCTTCTTAACTAAAAAATTATTTCAAAAGGGTGTGTGGTTCAAGTGGTTGATGCCTGAAGGGATGCTGGTATTCTGGGAGGGAGGAAGAGTTAGAATCAAAACAGTTGAAGAGGCACATAATTTTCTTAAAAAACACTCCTCAATCCTGGATGACGATGAGATGGGAACGGGAGGGGCCACGGGTCCGCCTGCTGGTGGGGGGGAGGAGGAAGAGACTATAGCAAAGAGGCTCAGATCGCAAAAATAATTTGTTATATTTCTTTATGATGGTAATTCCTGTACGGATGTCAATAACAAAGTAATTGAATGTATAAAATAATATGAAACTTTATGATTTTAAAATGTATGTACCCCTTCCCTTTAATAATTTCTTTTTAATTGAATATGTATGAAGACTCGGAGGTGGTCATCAAACCCGTTGTGGATGCTCCAAATATTATCAATTACCTTACTTACCCCTTTCCTAATATAAATTGTTAAAACCAATAAAACTTTTTACAAACAAGAACTTCTGGTCACCTCCTGATGACATTTTAATTTATACAAGGACTATGGATGAGCATGTCCAGTTAATACGAGAGGTCCTCATCAAATTATTGAAAGCTAATGTCAGGCCTGCAGTCATATTCCTTTTAGGATCTTTGGCTTGCCACACTCTCTCTTATTTTACTATGCTGTTTCATTAGTGGGGAATAGGGAGGGGGAATAGTAAGGAGTATAATTTGTTGTTGTCAAAATAAAACATTCCTTTCTAGAAGCCCAAGGTCATCCTTTGTCTTTGAACCTCTGCACCTGACTGGAAGTGGATGGGTGGAATTGCCAGCGTGGCAGTGGAAGATTGGACCATGTGATGAACTTGGGGCCAAGGTCTTGAACTTTTAACTCAGTGGAAAACCCAGGAAGCTTTCAGATTCAGTTTTTCCACAGATTGTACCAACATGTCTCTCTTATTAAATTGGAACTTTGAGGAAAGCTCTGCCTTGGACTCTGATTTAATTCTGCATGATATGTGGAACGCTGACATTAACCTGAATCTGCATTAAAATAAATCACCGGCAACCCCGGCACGGGGTGCTGGCAAGGGATGCTGACTGCCAACACTGACCTGACCCGGCCAACATAAATTATCAGCGAAGAATTAAGATAAAGCTTGAGAAGCTGATGATGAATTGCTTCTCTGAAAATTTCTAAAGTACAAAGGGGTTTGTGGAGGAGGAATTTTCAGAGATTTATATCATCTGGAAAGATGCAGCTGTGAAGATTCCAAGAGAAAACCCCAATTAATTCACGGCCTCAAGATAAAGTTCAAAAAACATCCATTTATTAGGATTAACATCTTGGCTGAGCATCCAGTGGAGCCAGAACTGAAAGTTATTTGATGGCGTCTGAACCTTACCCCCCTATGCCCCTTCCCCTCCGCCTGTCATAAAACACGTTACCCAATTAGCATTGAAATTAATTCTATGCATGCGCAGTCACAGGTCATCTTGAGATTCCATTCAGACCACAGGAATGTTTGGAATTCTCACTTCTCTATGGCAGCTTGATAATTGTTATGGTGATGGTTTTCAAGTTGACAGCAGCTGGAGGGGGCTGGAAAAGCTAATTCAACACACGTTCTAGGCACATATAAATCCTTCCATTCCCCACCATCCAGTCGGAACTGAACAAACTTGACCTGGGCAAAGGGGAGCACCCCTCTGGGCATCCTCTTGTCTCTGGTTAACCCCCCCACACACACACATTTCTTTGGACCTTGTAACCAGGCAATACAGGGGACAAAAAGCAGCAGGAGGCAGGTGGGCAAAGAATGAGAGAGAGGGAAGAAAAACTCACCCGCCTTCACGCTGTCTTCACCTAGGCAGATGGTTTGGGCACTGCTATGACATACATCTTTCTGCGCCCTCCCCAACGAGCGAAGGAGGCGCCGACCACAAACCACCCGCCCATGTTCGAACCAGCCCGTTGTCAGGCCTGCAGCCAGGTTCCTTTTGGGATCTTTGGCCTGCCACACTTATCTACTATGCTGTTTCTATAGTGGGGAAATGGGAGGGGAATAGCAAGGAGTAGGATGTGATGTAACTAAAATAAAATTCCTTTTAGATTGCCAAGGTCATCCTTTGTCTTGGTACCTCTGCACCTGACCGGAACTGGATGGGTGGAATTGCCAGCTTGGCAGTGGAAGATTAGACCATGTGATGGACTTGTGGGTGTGGGGGCAAGATCTTGAACTTTCAACTGGGTGTGGAAAACTAAGAAGCTTTCAGATTCGGGTTTTCCCAGATGTGGCAATATGACTCTCTTAATAAATTGGAACTTTGAGCAATACTTTGCCTTGGACTCTGATTTTGGATGTTATTTGAACCCTGACACCCATCTCCTCTCTTCCCGCATGGGCTCTTTGGTGGGGAAGGGAAGGTCTCTCCCAAGACTGGCTTTTTTCATGCCCTCCTGCGGTGTCAGTCCGTTTATTTATTTATTTATTTCTTCAAATTTGTATACTGCCCTATTCTCCCGGGTGGGACTCAGGGCGGTGCACAGAAAAGATAAAAACCCACAACAAGTACAAACAATGTAAAATGAAATTAAATAATTAAACTCTGTGCTAAAATAGTTTAAAAATTATTAAAATTCAATTTAAAATTATTCATTAATCTATCTATGCAAGGCCAGCCAGATGGAAAAAGTACGTTTTAAGTGCCCGGTGGAAGAAGCGTAGGTCCGTGATGGTTCGGATGTTGGGGGGGAGGTCGTTCCAGAGGGCCGGACTCGCCACAGAGAAGGCCCTTCCCCTGGGAGTTGCCAGCCAGCATTCACCGGCAGACGGCACCCTGAGGAGGCCCTCTCTGTGGGAGTGGAGAGGGCGAAGGGAGGTGTGTGGTAGGATGCAGTCTCGCAAGTAGCCAGGACCTGTGCCATGGAGCGCTTTAAAGATGGTAACTAACACCTTGAAGCGCACCCGGAAGACCACAGGCAGCCAGTGCAGCTCGCGCAAGAGAGGTGTTATACGGGAGTACCGTGAGACTCCCAAAATCCCCCACGTGGCCGCATTCTGCACTAACTGGAGTCTCTGGGTGCACCTCAAGGGGAGCCCCATGTAGAGAGCATTACAGTAGTCCAGGCGGGAGATAACGAGGGGTTGAGTGACTGTGCGTAGGGCGTCCCGATCTAGAAAGGGGCGCAACTGGCGTATCAGGTGGACCTGATAGAAAGCCCCCCTGGCCACGGCCGTCACATGGTCATCCATGGACAGCCAAGAGTCCAGGAGGCCACCCAAGTTGCGAGCCCTTTCCGCGGGGGCTAATGACTCGCCCCCGATAGCCAAAGATGGCACTAACTGGCTATATCGAGACGCCGGAAACCACAGCCACTCGGTCTTGGACGGGTTGAGTCGGAGCTTGTTCCTCCCCATCCAGACCCGCACAGCTTCCAAACACTGGGACATTACTTCAACGGCATCGTTGGGGTGGTTAGGGGTAGAGATGTACAGCTGAGTATCATCAGCGTACTGATGGTACTCTACCCCAAAACCACGGATGATCTCGCCCAGCGGCTTCACATAGGTGTTGAACAGGAGGGGCGAGAGAACCGACCCCTGAGGCACCCCACATATGAGGGGCCTCGAGGACGATCTCTGCCCCCCTGTCAACACAAATTGCGACCGGTCGGAGAGGTAGGAAGAGAACCACCGTAATACGGTGCCTCCCATCCCCAAACCCTCCAGCCGGTGCAATAAGATACCATGGTCGATGGTATCAAAAGCCTCTGAGAGGTCTAATAGGACCAGGATAGAGAAACATCCCCTATCCCGAGCCCTCCAGAGATCATCGACCAACGCGACCAATGCCATCTCCGTGCTGCGCCTGGGCCGGAAGCCGGACTGGCGCGGGTCTAGATAGATGGTTTCCTCCAGGTGTCGGGGGAACTGTTGTGCTACCACACTCTCTACAACCTTAGCAAGAAAGCTGAGGTTGGAGACCGGACGGTAATTAACCAACAATGCTGGGTCATTGTGAAACAGACTGCCACAGGAGATGGTGGATTCTCCTTTGTAAATAAGTTAAGGGTGAACTCTGACATCATCTATTAAGATTGTGATGACACTTTGCATTGCAGATTTTATCTTGATCAGGGAGTTGGGCTAGATGATCATTAGGACCCTTTCCAATGCTGTAGTTTCACCTGTACATATCATTAGATGAAATCATGGTTTGCTGATAAAAGTTCCCATATAATTCTAATAAGTAGAGTCACATATATTCACAAGTGAACTACATCATGGCTTTGTGTAATGTGTAACACAAATGGCTGCCTCCATTCAAAACCCAAGAAAGAAAACCCCCAACTCCATTGAGTTAGAGAAGAGGTACTTTTACTTTTACTTTGTTACTTTGTTACTACCGAGGATATGGACAGGTTGTCAAAGAGACTTAAGGCTACCACGTTTATTGGACCCGTGTCCCTCCTGGCTTGTACTGGCATCCTGGGAGACGACACGAGGCTGGCTCCAGGGCATTGTCAATGCATCTGTGAGTGAGGGGTCCTTGCCTGCCGTCTTGAAAGAGGCGGTAGTAAGGCCCCTCCTCAAGAAGCCGTCCCTGGACCCAGCATTATTAGAGAACTTCCGTCCTGTCTCCAACCTTCACTTTTTAGTGAAGGTTGTTGAGAGTGTGGTGGCCCAACAGTTTCCGCGACACCTGGAGGAAATTGATTATCTAGACCCGCGCCAGTCCGGCTTCCGACCCGGTCACAGCACCGAGACGGCATTGGTCGCGTTGGTTGAAGATCTCTGGAGGGCGCGGGATAGAGGATATTCCTCTATCCTAGTCCTGTTAGATCTCTCAACGGCTTTTGATACCATCGACCATGGTATCCTATTGCACCGACTGGGGGGGTTGGGGCTGGGAGGCACCGTTTTGCGGTGGTTCTCGTCCTACCTCTCTGGTCGGTCGCAATATGTGTTGGCAGGGGGGCAGAGGTCGGCCTCGAGGCCCCTCTTATGCGGGGTTCCTCAGGGGTCGGTCCTCTCGCCCCTCCTATTCAACACATATATGAAGCCGCTGGGTGAGATCATCTGTGGTTTTGGGGTGGGATATCATCTGTACGCTGATGATACTCAGCTGTACATATCCACCCCAGACCACCCCAACGATGCCGTAGCGGTGATGTGCCAGTGCCTGGAAGCCGTGCGGGCCTGGATGGGAAGTAACAAACTCAAGCTCAACCCGTCCAAGACTGAGTGGCTGTGGTTTCCGGCACCCTGGTTCAGCCAGATTATTCCAACTCTGGCCATTGGGGGCGAAACACCGGCCCCCGTGGAGAGGGCGCGCAATTTGGGTGTTCTCCTGGATTCCCGGCTGTCCATGGAAGACCATGTGGCGGCCGTGGCCGGGGGGCGTTTCATCAGGTACGCCTGATGCACCAATTGCGCCCCTTACTGGACCGGGCTGCCCTTCGCACAGTCACTCAGGTCCTCGTGACATCCCGACTTGACTACTGCAATGCTCTCTACATGGGGCTTCCCTTGAGGTGCACTCGAAAGCTACAGTTAGTGCAGAATGCAGCCGCGCGGGTGATTACGGGAGCCTCTAGATGCTCCCATATAACACCGATCCTGCGCGAGCTGCACTGGCTTCCTGTGGTCTTTCGGGTGCGCTTCAAGGTCTTGACGACCATCTTCAAAGCGCTCCATGGCTCGGGACCTAGTTATATGCGAGACCATCTCCTGCCCCATACATCCCTTAGACCGATACGCTCACACAGAGAGGGCCTTCTCAGGGTGCCGTCGGCCGGACAATGCCGACTGGCGACACCCAGGGGAAGGGCCTTCTCTGTGGCGGGCCCCGCCCTGTGGAACAACCTACCCCCTGAACTCCGTACCATCACTGACCTCCGCCTCTTCCGCCAGTGTTTAAAAACACATCTCTTTCATCAAGCCGGCCTAACATAACCTCCGCTGTGACTAGTATAGATAGTTTTAATTGGGGATTTTAATTGGTTTTAGCGCAGGACTTGGTATTTAATAGGTTTTTTAAATTTTTGTATTTTTGTATTATTTTGTATGTTATTTTAAATTCCTGTGCGCCGCCCTGGGTCCTTTTGGAGAAGGGCGGGATATAAATCAAATAAAACTAAAACTAAAACTACTGAGTTTGAAGTGATAGCCCTGCTTGCAACCAGTCAACTGTAACGGGAGGGGGGAGGGAAGGCATTGGAATGTAAGGGAAGTTTCGGAGGGAAATTTGGAATGCAAGTGTGTCAACACCTCAAGGTCACCAGCTGGGGGAGTCCAAGGCAGACAGATCATTCCCAAAACAAAGAGAGTGCAAATGATTGGTGGACAATGGACAATGGGAGGTTCAGGAGGAAAAGGGAAATTTTTCCTATGCTGTTTTAGCATGAAATCATTAGAACTGGCTTTTCTACTTCTTCTTTTTTATTTATTCAAATTTATACCCTGCACCTTCTCCAAAAAAGGACCCAGGGCGGCGCACAGGAAATTTAAAAAACAATACAAATATTAAAAAAATATAAAAAATTTAAAAAGCTATTATATCCATGCCCTGTGCTAAAATCGTATAAAATCCCCCAAATTAAAATCTATCTAAAACAGTCAAAACGGTGGGTTATGCTAGGCCGGCTTGTTGGAAAAGGTGCGTTTTAAGACGCTGGCGGAAGAGGCGGAGGTCTGAGATGTTGCGTAGTTCGGGGGGCAAGTCGTTCCAGAGGGTAGGGCCCGCCACAGAGAAGGCCCTTCCCCTGGGTGTCGCCAACCGGCATTGCCCGGCCGACGGCACCCTGAGAAGGCCCTCTCTGTGGGAGCGGATTGGTCGAAGGGATGTATGGGGCAGAAGACGGTCTCGCATATAACTAGGCCCTGAGCCATGGAGCGCTTTGAAGATGGTCGTCAGAACCTAGAAGCGCACCCGAAAGGCCACAGGCAGCCAGTGCAGCTCGCGCAGGAGAGGTGTTATGTGGGAGTGCCTAGAGGCTCCCATAATCACCTGCGCGGCCGCATTCTGGACTAGCTGTAGCCTTCGAGTGCACCTCAAGGGAAGCCCCATGTAGAGAGCGTTACAGTAGTCAAGTCGGGATGTCACGAGTGCCTCAGTGACTGTGCGGAGGGAAGCCCGGTCCAGTAAGGGGCGCAATTGGTGCATCAGGCATACCTGGTAAAACGCCCCCCTGGCCACGGCCGTCACATGGTCCTCCATCGACAGCCGGGAATCCAGGAGGACACCCAAATTGCGTGCCCTCTCCACCGGGGCCAGTGTTTCGCCCCCAATGGCCAGAGTTGGAATTACCTGGCTGAACCGGGGTGCCGGGAACCACAGCCACTCAGTCTTTTAAACATTTTATTTGTTTTATTTATGTAACACTCAATTTTCATCAAACAGTGTATATTCTGTGTACAATTATGTTTAGATAGTCATCTTTATACATCTTCAATATATTTAGTTATCACCATCATATTAATACCATGTTTCCCTGAAAATAAGACCTACCTGGATAATAAGCCCAATCAGGCTTTTGAGTGCATGCACTTAAATAAGACCTTTCTCGAAAATAAGCCCTCCCCAAAAACATTGCAGCCATGAGGTGACCATGCTCACCGCCTCCTGCACCTCAAAAATAATAAGACCTCTCCGAAAATAAGGCCAAGAGCTTATTTTGGGGGTCAAAAGAAAATAAGACCCTGTCTTATTTTGGGGAAAACACGGTAATATAATAACATAATAATATAATAACCTTAATAGTTAACATTTAACATCGTCTTCTTTAACGACTCTCCTCTGTACCATTTCCTCCCTTTATATCTCTTCCTTTCTAACTATCTATTTCTATTATCTAGCCATTGATAAAATGTGTCCCATATCAAAAAATATTCCGTTTCTTCTTTATCCTTAATAGCAATTGTTAATCTATCCATTTCTGCACAATCTAATTTTCTTTTTAATTACATTCTCCTCAGACAGGATCTCACTTTTTCATTGTAGTGCAAATACAATTCTAGTTGCCGTTAATATATGCAAAATCAAATATGCAGTCTTTTTATCATATTTTTCTGGTAGAATGCCCAACAAAAATATCTCTGGTTTCAGTTCTATATGCAGTTTTATCATTTTTCCCAGCCACATGTATATCTTTGTCCAATATTTTCTTACTCTTGGGCATGTCCACCACATGTGGTAATGTGAACAAATACCGTTGATTGGGATGCACCTAATAACAAGCAAGATGAGTTTTATGGGAAACTACACAAGAAGATAATAGAATTGGATTATGAACATATTTGTGTGGTAGGAGATTTTAACGCAATTGTGGATATAGGACTTGATTATAAGAGTAGCAAAATAGGTAAAAAAGCTAGGAAAGCACTCCCAGAAACCTTCTTCAAAATGACAGAGGAATTAGTTGTAGGAAGTTAGCACCCACTCCTCTCCTAGAAAAATGAAATATCCTGGGAAATATTGAAAAGGCAGAATATTATATTTCCCTGGATAAAAAATAGAGAAACATGTTTTTAGGCAGGAAACAGACTCACTCTTAATAGCCCCCACCTTTGTTAATGGGCCATTTAAAAAGCCTATGCCAGTCTATTCTACATAACAAAGATCCCTCCCCTTCAGCTCCAGGTTGATGGGATCAAGGCATGATAGTATTAGCCCTTTACCCAACTCACCACATGGCATCTGGGAACTCAACCAAACGTGGACTCAAAAAACAGCCTAGAGAGTTGCCTCTGCATGGCCCCATGGGTGTCTGACAACCAATCAGAATACATTTCTTATACAGGAACAGGAAACAGAGAGGTGGAGCCAGAGTATAAAAAACCCAGCAAGCCCCTTCTTTTCTCTCTTTTCTTCTTCACCCAACATCTGGAAGCATGTGACCCACCTTTTCTGTTCAGGACCTCAAACCATGTGGTCCTGACCACCATTAACCCATCTTTCCAAGCAGCCTACATGTTTCCAGTGTCTTTTTCCCCACTTGGAGCTGAAACCAGAAGGAAATTTCTTCCAACATAGGAATGCAAGATATATGGAGAGAGAGACACCCTAAGGAGAAGCAATATCTGTTTTATTCTAATATGCATAAATCTTGGTTTAGAATAGATATGGTGTGGATGACATCAGAATTGAAAGCATGTGTGCAAGAGGTAGAAATAGAACCCAATGTTTGGGTAGACCATAACCCAATGAAAATTGTGTGGAAAGAACAATAAAAGAAAGAAAATGGAGATAGACATTAAACCAAGCAATATTGCAAGAAAAAGAATTTACACAAAAAATGGAAAAAGAATTGGACTTTTTCTTCAAAGAGAAAAGGAAGGAAGAGACCTCTCTACAAACTGTATGGGATACTGTCAAAACATATATGCGGGGATTAGCAATAACATATATGGGAAAGAAAAACAAAAGGAAGAAACAAAATAAGTTAAGATTAGAAGAACATAAAAGACTGGATTCAGAATTACAGAGAGAACCACAAAAAAAAGGAATTGAAAAACCAAATCTATCTATCTAGTATATAAATAAAAAGTTAACTATGAATTTGTTCAAAACCGCTAATCTCCAAAACTACTGCACCAATTGCCACCAAATTTTCATACAACATTCCTTACAAGTGCAGCACCAATGATACCTACAGATTGTGTGCAATGGCACACCGGTGCCAGGTAAATGCCACACAAATGTACAACTGAAGCTCTTCTGTGTTTTCCTCACTCGCTCACTCGCCCCCCTGCCTCCTTCCACCCCTCCCACCTCTCCACTCGAAACGCCGGCGCTTGCAATGCTCCCCCGTCCTTTGCCTCTTTCCGCCACCCCCCACCTCTCCACTCAAAGCGCTGGTGCTCGCAATGCTCCCCTGCCCTCCGGCTCCATCCACCCCCCCCCCACCTCTCCACTCGAAACACCGGAGCTCGCTGACTTCCGGTTGAGTTGCGGACGACGCCGGCAGGTTTTTTCAAGCCTGCAAACCCAGTCGCCTGTAGAGGCATTTTTAAACCATCAAAATGCCTCGGAAAACTCCAAGCTCCCAAGGAGCTTGTGAGAGAGCTAGCGCCATTTGGGTAGAGTCCCTTGCGGGGTGCCCCAGAAGGTTTTTTTTTCCTCTGGGGTGCGGGCAAGGTGGGACTCCCTTTTTAGGCAGCTACTTAGCTCCGGACTTCTGGGAAACTTCGCTACAAAATAGCGGAGCAAGGCATCGTTCTCAACCTTCAATCCACACTCCAAGCAAGCCAAGAAAACACCCTGCTCTAATCGTTTTAATCGCAAGTATTCAAAGTTTGTGAATTTTTTTAAAATAATAGCAGTGTTAAACCTGAATGGTATGGACTTGGAATAAAGCATTTAGAACAAAGGATTTACGATGGCGTTAATCTTCAGCAGAAAGCTGAAAGGAAACGAAAATGGTGTTAATCTCCAGTGAAAAGGAAATGAAAGTTAACCGGTTTGTGTATTCCAGCTTGTTATAAAGTATCTTACTTTGGCGGAAAGTGAAAGGAGACAGCAAGTAAGAGAAAAAGTCAGCTAATATATAATTTGGTCTATCTTGAAGAGTATTTTGTGAAAACCTGGGAAGAAGATTGTTTTATAAGCATGGCAATGAAGCAAGGAGGTACCCCAGCTGGCGCAGCCCTGCAACAGCAGTTAGATATAATAAGTCTTCAGGATTTGAAAAACTTTATAGGTAAAGAACTTAAAGAAATTAAGGAAATGGTCCAGGATAATATGGATAAATATGAACAGCTTGAAAAAAATTACAAATAGTAGCTAAGGGTTTGTCTGATGTTGTGATTAAGGTGGATAACAAAGTTGAACAGCTGGCTTTGGACCTGGAAACTAAAATGAAAGAATCTGATTTAAATTTTGCGAAACTTGGAGAAATACAAAGGATTGATAATGAAATAATTATGTTGCAATTTAGATCGATGGAATCTGCTATCAGACTGAGGGGAATAAGGGAGAACCCTAGAGAAGATATTAGGAGAATTTGTGCGGACGCATTGTCTACATTACTGAAATTGGATGATTCTGATGAGATTTTTTTTAATATTGATAACATTTACAGAGTAAATTCACAAGCAGCACTACAAAGACAATTACCAAGAGATGTGGTTATATATTTTACTGATAGAAGACTTAGAAATGATATTTTGCAGAAGTGCTTTTACTCTGCTCTTCAAATAGATGGAAATCAGATTGGTGTTTTTAAGGAGTTACCACCAGCGATGTTAAAGTCTAGAAGGGATTTTGGATTTTTGGTAGCAGAATTGAAGAAAAGACAGATACAATATAGGTGGGATGTTCCAACGGGTATTATACCAAGATATGAAGGTGTGAGTTATCGTTTGAATACCTTAGATAAAGCAAAAGAATTTTATTATGAAGTATTGAAGGCAAGCATCACACCTTCACGTACATCTGCACCAACAGATATTGAGATTGAAGAGCAGAAGCAGTCTGAAAAAGAGACAGAAGAACAAATACAGCTGCAAAAAGTAAAGAAAACCTATGGTGCTGCAGGTGGCTCTCAGCTGGATTCTCTTGGACATCTTTTAAGTTCTACTCTGGAGGAATCGTCAAAGACTGTTATAGAGGGAATTGTTGAAATGCCAATGCTTAAATTAGATGAGCAACGTGAAACCAGGTCTATCACTAGACAAATTCAAAAAATGCAGAAGCAGAGGAGGCCCCAAACCCAACGAGTTAAGAAAGATAAAAGAAAGAAGCAAGTAGAAGCCAAGGGAGGAACAGGATTGAAGATTAGTTTGGTGGAGAAAGAATACAGCAAGGAGGCAAAACATCTTCCTCATGGCAAGCGGTTTTTATATCGCTGATACCTAAGGATATGGTCCTAAGAACTTAGAGGATTATAGACCAATATCTCTTTTGATTACAGACTAAAAAATTTCTGTTAAGTATGCCAACAGTTTGATGCCAGTTATTTAAGAGGTAATTCATCATGATCAAGCAGGATTTATCGAAGGTAGATACATGAAGGAGAATGTAAGGCAACTCATAGATTTACTTGACTATCTAGACAAAAATAAGCAGATCTCTGCAGTGCTGGTTTTCGGACGTGGAAAAGGCCTCTGAGCGAATGATCTGGAACTTTCTAATCAAGACTTTGGAAAAAATGGATATGGGGATTTGGTTTTGACAGGTGATAGGAGCAATATATTAATAACAAAATGCATAACTTATTATTAATGGAAATTTGTTTATGAGTTTTGAGATATAAGAAGGTACAAGACAAGGCTGCCTATTATCTCCATTGTCATTAATTTTAATTTTAGAAGTCTTGTTGAATATAATTTGGGATTCGAATTCCTTAAATGGTATAGCTATAAGGCAAAAGGAATACAGAATTAGAGCATTTGCAGCTGATCTGGTTGTTACCCTATCACGTTTTTTGAATTTAATAATCCAGATGAAAAGTCACCCGGGGGTTGTTTATACAAAGATGTGCTTTTTACTGATGGGGGCAGCTGGCAACTGAGAACTTTGGAACAACTGTTGGAAGAAGGAATTATTTTAAACTGGTTATATTATAAATAGTTACAGATGAGATGGAAAGAGGATCAAAGAGTTGGATTTACGAAGAATGATGAAATGATTATTGTCAAGTTGGAGATCTGGGGAAAAAATATGGGTTAAATTGTGAATGTTAAATGTTACATTTACACAGATACAGAACTTAAGGGAGAACTTTTATAATATATCTTATAGATGGTATTTAGATCCTAAAGAGTGTATGTATCGTAATGGTTAACTAAAATGTTGGAAGGGAGAATTTTTATAAAATGTTTTATAGAGGGTATTTAGATCCTAAGAAATTATCATGTATGTATTCTAATGTTTAACTAAAATGTTGGAGGTTCGGGTGCTTACGATGGGTCTGTAGCTTTTAGGTAAGAATGAGCAGATTGATAATTAAGAGCTGGATTCATGGATAATGAATGGAAGTTGAAATGATTAATAAGGAAAAATATGGGTTAAATTGTGAATGTAGAATTTAAGGGAGAACTTTTATAAAATGTTTTATAGATGGTATTTAGAGCTTAAGAAATTATCTTGTATGTATCTTAATGTTTAACCAAAAGGTTGGAAGAGAGAACTTTTATATTAGGTAGCTATTAGGTAATTTAGGTAAGAACGAATAGACTGATAAGGAGATAAGTAAGGGGTACAATGTGAACAGAGAGGATAATATCTGGGTTGTTTGGAATTACTAGAGTGGTGTATAGTGGAAGTCAGGGGGGTGGGTGGGAATGGGAGGTGGGGGAGGGCTAGGGTGGTTAGGGGAAGGAAATATATTTGCATAATTAGTTTAGAAGATGGGGATAATCGGATAATGTTATTTTGTGAGAAATTTATATTATGATGGTTGGGAAGAGGGGGGTATAGCACGTGTATTTGATTTATATTGTATGTATGGGGGGGGGGGAAAGGGGAAAAATCTGTTTGTGTAAAACTTTTTAAATTAAAAAAAAACAACAACACCGGAGCTCGCAACGCTCCCCCACCCTCCACCTCCTTCCGCCTCCCCCCACACATGGCCACTCGAAACGCCGACGCTCCCCCGCCTCTTTCCCCCACCACCACCTGTCCAATGGAAATGCCAGAGCTCACAATGCTTCGCTGCCCTCTGCCTCTTCCCCCCCCCCCACCTGGCCACTGGAAACGCCGGCGCTCGCAACACTCCCCTGCCCTCTGCCTCCTTCTGCCTCCCACCCCACCTGGCCACTTGAAACGCCGGCGCTCGCAATGCTCCCCCGTCCTCCACCTCTTTCCCCCCCCACACCTGGCCACTTGAAATGCCGGTGCTCACAATGCCCCCATGCCCTCCGCCTCCTTCCGCCCCCCCACCTCGCCACTCGAAACGGCGGTGGTAGGTAGGTAGGTAGGTAGGTAGGTAGGTAGAGGGAGAGAAGGAGAAATACGGTAGGTAGGTAGATAGAGGGAGAGAGGGAGAAATACAGTAGGTAGGTAGGTAGGTAGAGGGAGAGAAGGAGAAATACGGTAGGTAGGTAGGTAGATAGAGGGAGAGAGGGAGAAATACAGTAGGGAGGGAAGGAGAGAGGGAGGGGAGGGAGAGGGAGGGGAAACCGAGGCAGAGAAGGAAGGGGGTCGCTGAGAGGGTCTATGAGGGGAAACTTTTTCATTTAACCAAACTTGGCCACAGCAATGTGTGGCGGGTACAGCTAGCATATAAATAAAAATGTAACTATGAGTTTGTTCAAAACCGCTAATCTCCGAAAGTACTGCACTGATCACTTCCAAATTGTCACACAACATTCCTTTCAGGTACAGCACCAATGATATATATAGATTGTGTAGATGTCACACCTGTGCCAGTTATATGCAACGGAAATGTACAAAATTGTAAAAAAGGTAGGTAGATGGATACAGAGAGAGCAGTGGGCCACAGGTATTATGTCATCCTTTATGACATAAAATACTCTGTCCATAGGTAGGTAGGTAGGTAGAGGGATAGAGGGAGAAATACAGTAGGTAGGTAGGTAGGTAGGTAGGTAGGTAGGTAGGTAGGTAGGTAGGTAGATAGATAGAGAGAGGGAGAAATACAGTAGGTAGGTAGGTAGAGGGATAGAGAGAGAGAAGGAAAAATACAGTAGGTAGGTAGGTAGGTAAGTAGGTAGAGTAAGAGAGGGAGGGGAGGGAGAGGGAGGGGAAACAGAGGCAGAGAAGCAAGGGGGTCGCTGAGAGGGTCTATGAGGGGAAACTTTGTCATTTAACCAAACTTGGCCACAGCAACGCATGGTGGGTACAGCTAGTAGATATAATAAAACACAAAATGAACTTATTGGAAAAAGAAGAACTGGCACATAAAATTAAAACTAAACCAAACCCTTTTTGAAAATGCGAATACTGTAAGCCTGGAAGATGGCTGGCATATAAACTGAAAAAAGAGAGAGAGAAAAAGTTGATACATCAACTGACTGATGAGGAAGAGATTCTTCACTATCAGAATGAGGAGAAAAAAACTATCATAAAAGAATATTATAAGAACCTGTATGAGAAAGAGGAAATCTTGAAAAATAAAATACAACAATATTTGGAACAATCTCACCTCCCCAAAGTACCAGATATAGTTAGAAACATGTTGAATGAAAGGGTAAATATAATGGAAGTGACAGAAGCGATTAAGAGACAAAAAAGCAATAAAACGCCAGGGCCTGATGGGTTACCAGCAGAATTTTACAAACAATTAGAAGGGGTGTTAAGCCCAGTGATGGTGGAAGTCTATAATGAAGTACTATTAGAAGCAAAAATACCCAACTCATGGAAGGAAGCAAATATTACACTTATATCAAAAGTTGACTCAGATTTAACAAAGATAAAAAATTACAGGCCAATGTTGTTATTGAATGAGGATTGTAAAATATGTGCCTCAATAATAGCAGAGAGACTAAAAAGGTACCTGAATGAATTTATACATTCAGATCAGAATGGATTTCTACCAAAAAGACATTAAAAATAACACAAGAATGATTTTAAATACATTGGAGTATTATGAGATGCATCTGGGAAAACAAATGGCGCTGATGTTTCTAGATGCTCAGAAAGCATTTGATAATGTTAATGGGCAATTTATGATAGTGCAATTAAAATACATGGACTTTGGGGAGAGTTTTATTAACATGATTAAAGCATTATATTGCAAACAACTAGCTAAAGTGATAGTAAATGGAGACATGATAGAGAATTTTGAGATTAAAAAAGGCACAAGACAGGGATGCCCACTGTCTCTACTGATATTCATGTTGACTTTGGAAGTGTTAACCAGGAAAATTCGACAAGATGAAGAAATAAAAAGAATGGAAATAAAAAAGAGAAATATAGGCTACCCTATAGAAACTGGACCGAAACGTATTAAAACAATAGAAGAATATGGGGAAGTAGCAGGTTTGAAAATAAACAGGGATAAGACAAAGGTCTTAGTCAAGAATCTCACAGACTTACAAAAAAAAGGGCTTATGGAAAGAATCAAGATACAGATAGTCAAAAAAGTGAAGTATTTAGGAATACAGTTAACAGCTAAATGTGTAACAAAGACGATAACTACATGAAACTAATCAGGCAAATTTAGTTAGATATGGAGAAATGGAAAGACTTACAACTGTCACTATCAGGAAGAATAGCTACTATACTCCCTTGAGGTGCACCCAAAAGCTGCAGTTAGTCCAGAACGCAGCCGCGCGGGTGATTACGGGAGCGCCTAGACACTCCAACATAACACCAATCCTGCGCGAGCTGCACTGGCTTCCTGTGGTCTTTCGGGTGCACTTCAAGGTTTTGACGACCATCTTTAAAGCGCTCCATGGCTCGGGGCCTAGTTATATGCGAGACCGCCTCCTGCCCCATACATCCCTTAGACCGATACGCTCCCACAGAGAGGGCCTCCTCAGGGTGCCGTCGGCCGGACAATGCCGACTGGCGACACCCAGGGGGAGAGCCTTCTCTGAGGTGGGCCCTGCCCTTTGGAATGACCTACCCCCTGAATTACGTACCATCACCGACCTCCGCCTCTTCCGCCAATGTCTTAAGACATATTTGTTTCAACAAGCCGGCCTAGCCTAACCTCCCATGGGGACTTTTAGATAGTTTTAAATTGGGTTTTTAAAATTTGGTTTTAGCGCAGGATAGGTTTATTTAATAGTTTTAAAATTATATTTATTGTATTTTGTATGTTTTTAAATTTCCTGTGCGCCGCCCTGGGTCCTCTGTGGAGAAGGGCGGGATATAAATTTAAATAAATAAATAAATAAATCTCCGACCTCCGCCTCTTCCGCAAGTGTCTTAAGACACATTTGTTCCATCTAGCCGGCCTAGCGTAACCTCCATTACTGACTTTTAGATAGTTTTAAATTTGGGGATTTTAATTTGGTTTTTAGCACAGGATTTTATTGGAATAAGTTTTTAAAAATTTTATATGTTTTTGTATGTATTTTAGTATTCCTGTGCGCCACCCTGGGTCCGTTTGGAGAAGGGCGGGGTATAAATTTAATAAATAAATAAATAAATAAATATAAATATGAATATCCTGCCAAGACTGCTATATATATGAGTAAATGTATTTTAGAATTTTAATGGGAATGTTTTAGCACAGGTTTAGAGTTTAATTCATTTTAGAAATTATTACTGTATTTATTGTTTATTTATTGATTTTAATTTCCTGTGCACCGCCCTGAGTCCATCTCGATGGAGAAGGAGCGGTTATACAAATCGAATAAATCTTAATCTTAATCTTATACTTATTTCAAATACCATTAAAATTGGAGAAAAAATATTTTGAGGAATTAAATAAAATAATATCAAGATATATATAGTTAGGGAAAAAAGCAAGAATAGGTTTGAAAATGTTGCAGGAATCAAAAAAAAGAGGGGGTTTCGGATTACCAGATTGGGAATTGTATTATCAGCCCTCGGTACCGTATTTTTCAGAGTATAAGATGCACCGGAGTATAAGACGTACCAAGGTTTTGAAGAGGCAATTTTTTTATAAAAAAAGGTTTTGCACTCTGCAAACCTCCCAAAATCGGCCCGTGTTTTTTAAGGGCATTAGGAGGCTTGTAGAGTGTTCCGGGAGGCTGGGGGGGGGTCTCAAAAACGAGCAAAAATCAGCCCATTTTTAGCGAAAATGGGCCCCTTTTTTTGTCAAAAAAGGGCATTAGGAAGCTTATAGAATGCTCCTGGGGGCTGTGGGGGCAAAATTGAGTAAAAACCGGGCTGTTTTTTGCTCATTTCTGCCCTCCCCAGCCCACAGGAACTCTCTGAAAGCCTTCTACAAGTTATGCAGTCATTTTGGTGAAGGGGCGGGGCTTCGGGAGGCAAAAAAGGCTGTATTCAGTGTATAAGATGCACCCAGATTTTCAGCCTCTTTTTTGAGGGAAAAAGGTGCGTCTTATACTCCGAAAAATACAGTACATGGGTGAAAGAATGGGACATGTAAGACTATTGACATTAGAAGGGCATGATCTCCAACTAGGTTGGCACACTTTCTTATGGTATGGGAAGAATAAAATACATAGCTAATTTCAGAGACATTATGGAAGAAACGCATTGTTATTAGTCTGGATTAAGTTAAAAGAGCAACATTATTCGAAAATACCAATCTGGCTTTGTAAGACAAGGATATATTATGAGAAAAAAGTTTTATTGGTTTTTACAAAATTTTAAAATAGGAAAAAGGTATAAGGTATTAAAGAGATATTTTGAGGACATCTATGTTGGAGGTGTCGGCCCCCTCCGAGGCTTCATACAAAAAAAAAGTTAATACAATACATTTTTCATTTCCCTACAAAGTGGAAAGAGATACAGATATATCATTTTATATATTCATGCAATCAATCATTGTTTCTATAAACATCCAGATAAAGGTTACACTATATAGAAAAAAGTCATTTGTGAGATCTGAGTCTTTTAACAATTGTATCTTCCTCTCCCTGACCTCCAGTGGGCGGAGCTGTGGCCCCTCCCGTTCCCCCATTTCCATCCTCCAGGATTGGGGAGTGTTTTTTAAGAAAGGCTTCCGCCTCTGCAATTGTTTTAATTCTTACTCTCCCCCCCTCCCAGAACACTAACATTCCCTCGGGCATCAACCACTTGAACCACACCCCCTTTTTATATAATCTTTTTGATAAGAAGGAATATTTCCTTCTTATTTCTCTAATCTTTTTCGGGATCTGTTTCAAAATGGCAATCTCAGTCTGTTGATATATCAAGGGACCGTCTCTCTGTGCTCTCAGGATCCCATCCCTCGTTGACCTTCTTACAAATTTAATATGTATCTCTCTGGGTACTTCATTTATTCTGGCATATGCTGAGTTAATTCTATAAATCAGATCGATGTCCCCCCAAATATCTTCTTTGCTCCTTTTAGTATAATCTGCTAACATCGTACACATTAAATCTTTTAAATTCTCATAGCTTAATTCAGGAACATTTTGAAACCTTAAAAAGTAAGACATCCTTTCAAAATCCATCCTAGACATATGACCAGCTAAATCCACAATTTCTCTTTGAGAATTTTTTATCTCTCCCTTCATCTCAGCCGTCCCCCCCCTCCAGTCCATCAATTCTTTGTTTGTTTTCCATTAGTGCTTTCTGTGTCTCCAAAAGTTCCAATTTTGAACTAACATTGTCTTTCCGGATTTCTTTTATTTCTTTCATGATGTTTTGAAGAGTTTCCTCTATTGCTGATAACTGTGTAGCTTCCACCTCTGTTTCTTTGGATAACATTGAAGTAATCTTAGGTTGGTGTGGCTGCTTTTTTGAAGCCATAATGAAAGTGTTAAGTTCTTGTCACTAATATGGCGTCTGTTGGAGAGGTAGTCCGTGAGGCAAGGAGAGAGTAAAAGTCAATATCCAAATTCAAAGTTCAATTTACTTACAATCCAGAGAGAGAACAATTTTTAAAAACAATCAGATAAGGAAAAAAAAAAAGAAGGCACATCTGGGAAAGGTCCTAATAATCAGTTACATTAAAAGACTGAGTGGCTGTGGTTTCCGGCACCCTGGTTCAGCCAGATTACTCCAACTCTGGCCATTGGGGGCGAAACACTGGCCCCCGTGGAGAGGGCACGCAATTTGGGTGTCCTCCTGGATTCCCGGCTGTCCTTGGAGGACCATGTGGCGGCCGTGGCCAGGGGGGCGTTTCATCAGGTATGCCTGATGCGCCAATTGCGCCCCTTACTGGACCGGGCTGCCCTTCGCACAGTCACTCAAGCTCTCGTGACGTCCCATCTCGACTACTGTAATGCTCTCTACATGGGGCTTCCCTTGAGGTGCACTCGAAAGCTACAGCTAGTCCAAAATGCAGCCGCGCGGGTGATTACGGGAGCCACCAGAAGCTCCCATATAACACCAATCCTGCGCGAGCTGCATTGGCTTCCTGTGGTCTTTCGGGTGCGCTTCAAGGTTTTGACGACCATCTTTAAAGCGCTCCATGGCTCGGGGCCTAGTTATATGCGAGACCGTCTCCTGCCCCATACATCCCTTAGACCGATACGCTCCCACAGAGAGGGCCTTCTCAGGGTGCCGTCGGCCGGACAATGCCGACTGGCGACACCCAGGGGAAGAGCCTTCTCTGTGGTGGGCCCTGCCCTTTGGAACGACCTACCCCCTGAACTCCGGACCATCACTGACCTCCGCCTCTTCCGCCAATGTCTAAAGACATACTTTTTTCATCAAGCTGGCCTAGCCTAACCTCCCATGGGGACTTTTAGAAAAGTTTTAAATTGGGTTTCAAATAATTGGTTTTAGCATAGGATTGGGATTATTTAATATATATTTTAAATTATTTATTCATTTTCTATTTTGTATATCTTTTTAAATTTCCTGTGTGCCGCCCTGGGTCCTCTGTGGAGAAGGGCGGGATATAAATGTAATAATAAATAAATAAATAAATCCACTGGTAAAAAATTCAGTCCCGAAGACGAGGGAGTGTCAGCAAATTTCAAAGAGAAGTATTTCTTCCTCCCTCTGGAAGCCGCGGAGAGCTAGTGAAAGTCCATATCAATTGTTGCAAGATAGAGATACAAAGTATCGTTGAGAATCTTAAAGTGAAAGACTTTCATTTGTAGTTTAAAAGTCAGATGTTGATTTCTCCACCTCCCCAAGCCTGGGGAACATTTCAAAACGCCACTTTTTTTTTCCTTTCCGAGGAGGGGTTTTACAAACTCCCTCCTCCTTCTTCTTTTAAAGTGAAAGTTGAAAGCATTAATTTAAAATCACTCACAATCCACTCTGTAGCCATGAGCCTCGGTGTTGCCTTCAGCCCTGGCTTTTCAGCCCATCTTTAATTGAAGCAGCTGTTCCGGCTCTCCATCGGTGAAGGGGACAAAAGAGGAACTCCCCCCCCCCCGTGACTCGTTCTCCGGCGCCTAGGACGAGGCGGGAGCCACCCCCCCGACCACCGAAGGCGCCGCCGGAGCAACCAAGTGGCGGACGAGTCCAGGACCCGACCGTCGCCTCCGGCTAACCGGAAGAAAGTCGACATAAGGATATATTGAATGACACACGTTAGTTAAAAACAAAAGAGGACCTTAGAAGTCAGGGGATAGATATAACATGGTGGTCACATACGCAGATACAATCTTGTTATGAGAAAGATGCTAAACCGTATGGTTTTAGCAAAGAGCTAACCAAACTAGATCAGATATTGACTGGAACAGATGATAAATTGATAAAGAAACTATATTGTCACTTATTAAATATTAAACTCCAAAGTGAGCAGGTAAAGGAGACAATGATTGTTTGGGCTAAAAAATTTGGATATGCAATAGAATTAGACAAGTGGCAGAAATTGTGGGATAGAAATATTGAATTGACGATGTCGACTGTATATAAGGATAACTTATATACAATGTTTTATAGATGGCATTTTGCACCGGCAAGACTGGCAAAAATGTTTAAAGATAGATCGGATAAATGTTAGAACTGGCTTTTCTACTTCTGTAACCACATGGAACCTTCAGTAAAGTTGTACTCTTGGTAAAAAAATGTTCCAGGAGTTTCTTTTTCTGTCTAACCTAGTGAGACGGTTGACATTAAACCAGTTCTCATGGAAATAGCGTACCTTGATCCCAACAGGGAGTCAACCCTGAGATGTCAGCTACAAGCCAAGACTCAGAAGAGAAGAAGAAGCTGGGAGAGGCCCCAGCTTGGGAAGAGCCAGCACCACCTCAGGAGCATAGCCAGCCAATGTGCGTCTGAAACCAAAGACTGAGAAGTCTGAGCAACTGGCTGCAGTCACAAAGGAGCAAGTGAGGGACATCCCATACTAGGGACCAAAGTCCCACTGGGTGACAAACATGGCCAAGGCAGTGGAGGCTGAAGACTCCCTTCTCCCTTCTGGGGTCAACATTGTCCGAGGCAGCAAGTGGAAAGTGAAACAGCTAGAGAGGGCGGAGCCGCGCTCTGAGACCTCCGTTGAACTTTTGCTGCCCCCTGGTCCATTAAGACCTAAACTGTCCTGTAGGGACAGCGATGAGGAAGACCAAGCCTTGCTGGTCACAGGGGTACCACAAAACCCCTGTTTGACCCATGGGAAGAGCTTCTGCAAGGTGGCAAACAGGCAGCCCCCAGGGCTGACAAAGGCGGAGGCAAGCTCCGGAAGGAAGGAAGCAAGCTGAAAGGGAAAGTGCGAGACCGGGAAGTTTTTTTTTTTCTTTTGAAACATTTTGCTTAAAGAAACGTTTTTTTTCTTAGTAAACTAAAGCTTTTAATTATGAAATAAGTGGCGGAATCAATCTGATATGCTTTGAAATGGGAGATTTCCTTTTTCTCTTATTTTTCTGAAATTGTGGATTGAAGCATTAGTAACAAGGTTTCTTTTTCCTTTGAAAGTGATTGGATTATTTCTTTTCTTTCTATTTTTTGTTACTTAAAATCTTGAATTTGGGACTATTTTTATAATTCCTCCTTAAGACTTATTGCTTATTTTTAAAATCCAACAAGAATTATATTCTTTACTTTTTTCTAACAACAAAGAAGAAGGATATATTAAAAAGTGAAAATCTGCAACACTGCCACTGGGAGGTTAGCGGCTGGTCTTTATGAGATAATCTTTTTTTTTTTAAATTTGAAGCAGCTGTGAAAGTTACAGAGCATGAATTGTTTTTAACAGGTGCTTTTTGATAACTGACAGCAATATTTTCTTTGGGAAGATATAACATAGAAGGATCAAAGTAATCCAATGAAAAGATAAAATAGGCCTGAGACCAGGGTGGCAGTGAGAACAAAATTTCATTACTTTTCGGATTTGTCAACATGGTTCCATATCTAGAAGAGGATCCTTTAGAAAATCAGAAGGCTTTGGCTGGAATCTTAAACTTTCTGAAACAACATGGAAGAAGAATTGATAAAAAACTGGACAAACTTTTGTCTGTCACACCAAGCTATGAGCAGTTGGAGACTCCAGAATTTAAGGAAAAAGAAGAAAATGTTGAAGATAAAGAGATATTTATTTTAGTTGAAGATAAAGATAAAGATATGATAACAGAGAACTTTACCAACGGATCAAATATGGGAGAAAATAAAAAGAAGGAAATTCTAAAAAGAGAATTTGAGGAATGTGAGCCTCATTTTGGTCATCAATAATAATAATAATAATAATAAATTTTATTTATAACCCGCTCTCTCTCCCCGAAGGGACTCGAGGCGGGGCACAGGGAAATTAAAAACAAATTAAAACAAGCAAAGTACAAGGTTAAAATCAAATTAAACTTACCCTGTGCTAAAAAACTTCTATGAAAATAAAACTATCCCTAAAAAAACCCTTAATAATTTAAAATTTAGATTACCCTAGGCCAGCCAAACGGAAGAAGTGAGTTTTTAATAGCTGTCGAAAGGAGCGAAGGTCCGTGGTTGTTCTGATTTCGGGGGGGAAGGTCGTTCCAGAGGGTCGGGCCCGCCACAGAGAAGGCCCTTCCCCTGGGCGTCGCCCGCTGGCACAGCCTAGTGGACGGCACCCGGAGAAGTCCCTCTCTGTGGGAGCGAATCGGCCGCAGGGATGTATGGGGCAGAATGTGATCCCGCAGATAGCTAGGTCCCGTGCAATGGAGCGCTTTAAAGATGGTAACTAACACCTTGAAGCGCACCCAAAAGACGACAGGCAGCCAGTGCAGCTCGCGCAGGAGCGGTGTTACATGGGAGAACCTAGAGGCTCCCATAACTACCCGCGCGGCTGCATTCTGGACTAGCTGAAGCCTTCGGGTGCACCTCAAGGGGAGCCCCATGTAGAGAGCATTACAGTAGTCCAGTCGGGATGTCACGAGGGCATGAGTGACTGTGCAAAGGGCACCCCGATCCAATAGGGGCCGCAACTGGCGGACCAGGCGAACCTGGTAAAACGCCCTCCTGGCCACGGCTGTCACTTGATCTTCCATGGACAGCCGGGCATCGAGGAGGATGCCAGTGATGGAGTCAACTGGTTGTACCGGGATGCCGGAAACCACAGCCACTCGGTCTTGGACGGGTTGAGTCTGAGTCTGTTACTTCCCATCCAGGCCCGCACGGCTTCCAGGCACTGGCACATCACCGCTACGGCATCGTTGGGGTGGTTTGGGGTAGATATATACAGCTGTGTATCATCAGCGTAGAGATGGTACTCTACCCCAAAACCACGGATGATCTCACCCAGCGGCTTCATATATGTGTTGAACAGGAGTGGCGAGAGGACCGACCCCTGAGGCACCCCACAGGTGAGGGGCCTAGAGGTCGACCTCTGCCCTCCTGTCAACACAAATTGCGATCGACCGGAGAGGTAGGAGGAGAACCACCGCAAAACGGTGCCTCTCACCCCCAACCCCTCCAGCCGATGCAATAGGATACCATGGTCGATGGTATCAAAAGCCGCTGAGAGGTCTAATAGGACCAGGATGGAGGAACAACCCCCATCTCTGGCCCTCCAGAGATCATCTACCAATGCGACCAATGCCGTCTCGGTGCTGTGCCCGGGCCGGAAGCCGGACTGGCGCGGGTCCAGATAATCAACTTCCTCCAGATGACAGGGAAACTGTTGTGCCACCACACTCTCTACAACCTTCGCCAAAAAGCGAAGATTGGAGACCGGACGGTAATTCACCAGTAATGCCGGGTCCAGAGAGGGCTTCTTGAGGAGGGGTCTCACCATCGCCTCTTTAAGGGAGGCCGACAAGAACCCCTCACTCAGGGAAGCGTTGACCACCTCCTGGAGCCAGTCTCGTGTAACCTCCCAGGATGCCAGTACAAGCCAGGAGGGACACGGGTCCAATAAACATGTGGTAGCTCGCAGTCGCCCACGTAACCTGTCCATATCATCGGAAGTAACAGAGTCAAACTCTTCCCACAAAACTGTCTCAAGTTCTGCCTCGGGGCATCCCACTGGGCCACTTTCGGTGGGGACCATCTTGCTCTGAATCTGAGCGATTTTATCGTGCAGATATTCCCCAAATTCCTCTGCTCTACCCTACAACGGGGCTTCCCGCACCCTCTGTTGAAGGAGGGAGTGGGTCACCCTAAACAGGGCGGCAGGGCGGTTATCTGCGGATGCAATGAGAGTGGCACAATGATGACGTTTGGCCATTCTCAACGCCACAAGGTAAGTCCGTAAATGGGCTCTCACCTGTGTTCGGTCAGATTCAGACCGTGTGGATCTCCACCGCCTCTCTAGGCATCTCTTGAGGCGCTTCATCTCCCCCAGCTCCTCGGTGAACCAAGGAGCCAGGGTGACTCGACGCCGCAAGAGAGGCCGCAAGGGCGCGACCCGATCCAAGGCCCCCGTAGCCGCGGTATTCCACGCGACCATCAGGTCCTCTGTCGGGGCACGGGTCAAGGACTCAGGTAGTGGCCCAAGCACCGTCTGGAACCTATCCGAATCCATCAGGCGCTTGGGGCGGAACCATATAGGTGAATCCGGTTCCGCCTCCCCGCGGTGGGGTGTAGCGATTGGAAAGTCGAGGCGGAGAAGTGAGTGATCTGACCATGACAGGGGTGAAATGGCTATATCCCCTATACCCAGATCACTCTTCCACTGACCAGAGACAAAAATTAGATCCAGCGTGTGTCCTCCCTCGTGTGTGGGGCCCTGAATTACTTGGGTCAGGTCCATGGCCGTCATGGAGGCCATGAATTCCCGAGCTACCTCAGATGATTCGCCAACCGGTTGCAGGTTGAAGTCCCCCATGACAATAAGTCTGGGGGTCTCAACTGCCATCGCGGCGATCACCTCAAGGAGCTCCGGCAGGGCTGCTGTTACATAGCGGGGAGCCAGGTATACAATCAGCACGCCCAACTGCCTCCCTAGGCCCCACTTCACGCAGAGGGACTCACAGCCGGTGGTCTGTGGTACAGTGGTCTCTCTTGGCTCAAGACCTTCCCTGACAATGACCGCTACCCCGCCACCCGTGCCTAGGGCCCGTGGCTGATGAAAAGCACGGTAACCTGGTGGGCACATTTCTACGAGGGGAAGTCCTCCCTCGTGGCCCAACCAGGTCTCCGCTATTCCTACCAGGTCCGGCTCCCCCTCCGACACAAGGTCGTGGATGAGGGGGGCTTTGTTGACCACGGACCTGGCATTGCAGAACAACAGCCTCAGGCCCTGGCTCTGTAATCCCTGACCACCTAGCCTGCGGGGGTTGTGGCATCTGACCTTTTGCAAGCAGCGGCCTTGTGCCCCCAACCGGGAAGGAAAAACCTGCCTCCCATCGCACCTGCCCCTCCCTACGACCGTCTTGATGGGTAGGCCCTCCATGGAAACGGCCTGTGTATCCCCCCTCTTAATGGACCCTTCTGCTACCTTCTCCACTCTGCTCGCCGACCTAATAACATTCCCTCCCTCCACCCTGGAACCCCCTAAAAGCCGAATCAAACGTTTTAATAAAAAACCCCTACACCTGCGCTTTCTCCACTTCTCATGACTTACTAGTCCCTCATCGAAGTGTGCCCTTGATAACACAGCGGGCCATACCTGCGAGAGGGGGGACTCTCGCAGCGAAAGAAGGTTAGCCCTTGAGTACATGCTAGGTCATAGATAATACAGAGACCACGCTGGATAAAAAGTTAAGATATTAAATATGGTTAAGATATTAAATATGGTGCAAAATACGATGGTAAATAAATATAAATATATAAATATATAAATATATAAATATATAAATATATAAATATATAAATATATAAATATATAAATATATAAATATATAAATATATAAATATATAAATATATAAATATATAAATATATAAATATATAAATATATAAATATATAAATATATAAATATATAAATATATAAATATATAAATATATAAATATATAAATATATAAATATATAAATATATAAATATATAAAAAGTAAATAAATATATAAGTATATAAATATATAAGTATATAAGTATATAAATATATAAATATATAAATATATAAATATATAAATATATAAATATATAAATATATAAATATATAAATATATAAATATATAAATATATAAATATATAAATATATAAATATATAAATATATAAATATATAAATATATAAATATATAAATATATAAATATATAAATATATAAATATATAAATATATAAATATATAAATATATAAATATATAAATATATAAATATTAAATATATAAAATAGTCCAGTAGGGTAGTTCGGCTGGTTAAAAAATTCGATAGTTAGATAAAATTCGGGCCTTGTGCAGTTTATACGGGAGATGATATAGATGAAATAAATAATATAGATGGTATAGACATATAAAGTCCAGAGTCCAGAGTCCTCCAGCCCAACGGATAATGTCCCTGGTGAAGCCCCTCGGTGAGGTCCCTGGGGGGTCCATGTTCGTCCTAGCTCTGCTTCTCCAGCCTGGCTCAGCCTGGCTCCGGCCTCCAGTCAGGCATTTCGGCCCCTCCTCACCTCTACTCAGCCTACACTTCGGCCCCACCTCCTGCAGCCTTCTGCATGGCCTCTGCTCTACCTCCGCCAGGCCTCTGGTCTTCCAGCCGCCCTCAGGACTCAGTTGACATTCAGCCATTCAGCCACCTCCGTCAGGACTAAATCCAAGGTTCCACTCGGCCCCCGTTTCTTCATGCAGCCCTTGCCCGACATCCGCTCCTCGACCCAATCCTCAACCCGAATGACCGGCCTCCGCTCCTCACGTTCACCTCAGGGGCTCCTCCGGCCATTCGGGGGTCCTCCAGGCTCCCAGGCGTCCTCCGTGCTCCAACCTCTCCACCCTCTCGGCCTCCGACGCCCGGCTCCCCGTCAACATCGCTGGCTCGGCGTCCAGGCTCGGGCCTCAGCCTCGGCGTTCTCTTCCGCCCTCTTCTTCCGCCCGGCGTCCTCTCCTCGCCCGGGCTCATTCGGCCGGACCCACAATCGTCAAAAAAAAAAAAAAAAGGAAAAGATGGGGGGAAAAAGAATTGAAGATGGATGTAAGAGGAAAAATCTCTCCAGATACATGTCTGATATTCAAAGAAAAACAATGTGTACAGATAGAAACTGGGCAGCGATATTATTTGATAAATTAATGATAAATAGATAGATAGATAGATAGATAGATAGATAGATAGATAGATAGATAGATAGATAGATAGATAGATAGATAGATAGATAGATAGATAGATAGATGGATGGATGGACTGGATGGATAGATTAATGATAGAAGATAGATAGATAGATAGATAGATAGATAGATAGATAGATAGATAGATAGATAGATAGATAGATAGATAGATAGATAGATAGACTGGATAGATAGATAGACAGATCTATAAATCGACTGGACAGATAGATTAATGATAGATAGATAGATAGATAGATAGATAGATAGATAGATAGATAGATAGATAGATAGATAGATAGATAGATAGATAGATAGATAGATAGATAGATAATTAGATAGATTAATGGTAGAAAGAAAGAAAGAAAGAAAGAAAGAAAGAAAGAAAGAAAGAAAGAAAGAAAGAAAGAAAGAAAGAAAGAAAGAAAGAAAGAAAGAAAGAAAGAAAGAAAGAAAGAAAGAAAGAAAGAAAGATGGATAGATGGATGGATGGATGGATGGATGGAAAAATGGATAGATAGATAGATAGATAGATAGATAGATAGATAGATAGATAGATAAGAGAGAGAGGGCTAGGTAGGTAGGTAGGTAGGTGGGTGGGTGGATGGATGGATGGATGGATAGATAGATAGATAGATAGATAGATAGATAGATAGATAGATAGATAGATAGATAGATAGATAGATAGATAGATAGATAGATAGATAGACGAGAGGGATAGATAGATGAGAGAGAGAGAGATGCATATATGCATAGATACATAGATGAGAGGTAGAGAGGGAGATTGATGGAAAGATAGATAATAGAGAATGTGATAGATAGATAGATAGATAGATAGATAGATAGATAGATAGATAGATAGATAGATAGATAGATAAAAGAGAGAGGGGTAGGTAGGTAGGTAGGTAGGTAGGTAGATGGATGGATGGATGGATGGATAGATAGATAGATAGATAGATAGATAGATAGATAGATAGATAGATAGATAGATAGATAGATAGATAGATAGATAGATAGATAGATAGATGAGGGAAATA
>CM077650.1:4549469-4561969 GCA_039707465.1 Rhabdophis nuchalis
TATCTATCTATCTATCTATCTATCTATCTATCTATCTATCTATCTATCTATCTATCTATCTATCTATCTATCTATCTATCTATCTATCTATCTATCTATCTATCTATCTATCTATCTATCTATCTATCTATCTATCTATCTATCTATCTATCTATCTATCTATCTATCTATCTATCTATCTATCTATCTATCTATCTATCTATCTATCTATCTATCTATCTATCTATCTATCTATCTATCTATCTATCTATCTATCTATCTATCTATCTATCTATCTATCTATCTATCTATCTATCTATCTATCTATCTATCTATCTATCTATCTATCTATCTATCTATCTATCTATCTATCTATCTATCTATCTATCTATCTATCTATCTATCTATCTATCTATCTATCTATCTATCTATCTATCTGGCCAGCCTGCCTGCCTTCCTGCCTGCCTGCATATCTATCTATCTATCTATCTATCTATCTATCTATCTATCTATCTATCTATCTATCTATCTATCTATCTATCTATCTATCTATCTATCTATCTATCTATCTATCTATCTATCTATCTATCTATCTATCTATCTATCTAATCTATCTATCTATCTATCTAATCTATCTATCTATCTATCTATCTATCTATCTATCTATCTATCTATCTATCTATCTATCTATCTATCTATCTATCTATCTATCTATCTATCTATCTATCTATCTATCTATCTATCTATCTATCTATCTATCTATCTATCTATCTATCTATCTATCTATCTATCTATCTATCTATCTATCTATCTATCTATCTATCTATCTATCTATCTATCTATCTATCTATCTATCTATCTATCTATCTATCTATCTATCTATCTATCTATCTATCTATCTATCTATCTATCTATCTATCTATCTATCTATCTATCTATCTATCTATCTATCTATCTATCTATCTATCTATCTATCTATCTATCTATCTATCTATCTATCTATCTATCTATCTATCTATCTATCTATCTATCTATCTATCTATCTATCTATCTATCTATCTATCTATCTGGCCAGCCTGCCTGCCTTCCTGCCTGCCTGCATATCTATCTATCTATCTATCTATCTATCTATCTATCTATCTATCTATCTATCTATCTATCTATCTATCTATCTATCTATCTATCTATCTATCTATCTATCTATCTATCTATCTATCTATCTATCTATCTATCTATCTATCTATCTATCTATCTATCTATCTATCTATCTATCTATCTATCTATCTATCTATCTATCTATCTATCTATCTATCTATCTATCTATCTATCTATCTATCTATCTATCTATCTATCTATCTATCTATCTATCTATCTATCTATCTATCTATCTATCTATCTATCTATCTATCTATCTATCTATCTATCTATCTATCTATCTATCTAATCTATCTATCTATCTATCTATCTATCTATCTATCTATCTATCTATCTATCTATCTATCTATCTATCTATCTATCTATCTATCTATCTATCTATCTATCTATCTATCTATCTATCTATCTATCTATCTATCTATCTATCTATCTATCTATCTATCTATCTATCTATCTATCTATCTATCTATCTATCTATCTATCTATCTATCTATCTATCTATCTATCTATCTATCTATCTATCTATCTATCTATCTATCTATCTATCTATCTATCTATCTATCTATCTATCTATCTATCTATCTATCTATCTATCTATCTATCTATCTATCTATCTATCTATCTATCTATCTATCTATCTATCTATCTATCTATCTATCTATCTATCTATCTATCTATCTATCTATCTATCTATCTATCTATCTATCTATCTATCTATCTATCTATTATCTATCTATCTATCTATCTATCTATCTATCTATCTATCTATCTATCTATCTATCTATCTATCTATCTATCTATCTATCTGGCCAGCCTGCCTGCCTTCCTGCCTGCCTGCATATCTATCTATCTATCTATCTATCTATCTATCTATCTATCTATCTATCTATCTATCTATCTATCTATCTATCTATCTATCATCTATCTATCTATCTATCTATCTATCTATCTATCTATCTATCTATCTATCTATCTATCTATCTATCTATCTATCTATCTATCTATCTATCTATCTATCTATCTATCTATCTATCTATCTATCTATCTATCTATCTATCTATCTATCTATCTATCTATCTATCTATCTATCTATCTATCTATCTATCTATCTATCTATCTATCTATCTATCTATCTATCTATCTATCTATCTATCTATCTATCTATCTATCTATCTATCTATCTATCTATCTATCTATCTATCTATCTATCTATCTATCTATCTATCTATCTATCTATCTATCTATCTATCTATCTATCTATCTATCTATCTATCTATCTATCTATCTATCTATCTATCTATCTATCTATCTATCTATCTATCTATCTATCTATCTATCTATCTATCTATCTATCTATCTATCTATCTATCTATCTGGCCAGCCTGCCTGCCTGCCTGCCTGCCTGCCTGCCTTCCTGCCTTCCTGCCTGCCTGCATATCTATCTATCTATCTATCTATCTATCTATCTATCTATCTATCTATCTATCTATCTATCTATCTATCTATCTATCTATCTATCTATCTATCTATCTATCTATCTATCTATCTATCTATCTATCTATCTATCTATCTATCTATCTATCTGGCCAGCCTGCCTGCCTGCCTCGCCTGCCTGCCTTCCTGCCTATCTATCTATCTATCTATCTATCTATCTATCTATCTATCTATCTATCTATCTATCTATCTATCTATCTATCTATCTATCTATCTATCTATCTATCTATCTATCTATCTATCTATCTATCTATCTATCTATCTATCTATCTATCTAATCTATCTATCTATCTATCTATCTATCTGGCTGGCTGTCTGTCTGTCTGTCTGTCTGTCTGTCTGTCTGTCTGTCTGTCTGTCTGTCTGTCTGTCTGTCTGTCTGTCTGTCTGTCTGTCTGTCTGTCTGTCTGTCTGTCTGTCTGTCTGTCTGTCTGTCTGTCTGTCTGTCTGTCTGTCTGTCTGTCTGTCTGTCTGTCTGTCTGTCTGTCTGTCTGTCTGTCTGTCTATCTATCTATCTATCTATCTATCTATCTATCTATCTATCTATCTATCTATCTATCTATCTATCTATCTATCTATCTATCTGGCCAGCCTGCCTGCCTTCCTGCCTGCCTGCATATCTATCTATCTATCTATCTATCTATCTATCTATCTATCTATCTATCTATCTATCTATCTATCTATCTATCTATCTATCTATCTATCTATCTATCTATCTATCTATCTATCTATCTAATCTATCTATCTATCTATCTATCTAATCTATCTATCTATCTATCTATCTATCTATCTATCTATCTATCTATCTATCTATCTATCTATCTATCTATCTATCTATCTATCTATCTATCTATCTATCTATCTATCTATCTATCTATCTATCTATCTATCTATCTATCTATCTATCTATCTATCTATCTATCTATCTATCTATCTATCTATCTATCTATCTATCTATCTATCTATCTATCTATCTATCTATCTATCTATCTATCTATCTATCTATCTATCTATCTATCTATCTATCTATCTATCTATCTATCTATCTATCTATCTATCTATCTATCTATCTATCTATCTATCTATCTATCTATCTATCTATCTATCTATCTATCTATCTATCTATCTATCTATCTATCTATCTATCTATCTATCTATCTATCTATCTATCTATCTATCTGCCAGCCTGCCTGCCTTCCTGCCTGCCTGCATATCTATCTATCTATCTATCTATCTATCTATCTATCTATCTATCTATCTATCTATCTATCTATCTATCTATCTATCTATCTATCTATCTATCTAATCTATCTATCTATCTATCTAATCTATCTATCTATCTATCTATCTATCTATCTATCTATCTATCTATCTATCTATCTATCTATCTATCTATCTATCTATCTATCTATCTATCTATCTATCTATCTATCTATCTATCTATCTATCTATCTATCTATCTATCTATCTATCTATCTATCTATCTATCTATCTATCTATCTATCTATCTATCTATCTATCTATCTATCTATCTATCTATCTATCTATCTATCTATCTATCTATCTATCTATCTATCTATCTATCTATCTATCTATCTATCTATCTATCTATCTATCTATCTATCTATCTATCTATCTATCTATCTATCTATCTATCTATCTATCTATCTATCTATCTATCTATCATCTATCTATCTATCTATCTATCTATCTATCTATCTATCTATCTATCTATCTATCTATCTATCTATCTATCTATCTATCTATCTATCTATCTATCTATCTATCTATCTATCTATCTATCTATCTATCTATCTATCTATCTATCTATCTATCTATCTATCTATCTATCTATCTATCTATCTATCTATCTATCTATCTATCTATCTATCTATCTATCTATCTATCTATCTATCTATCTATCTATCTATCTATCTATCTATCTATCTATCTATCTATCTATCTATCTATCTATCTATCTATCTATCTATCTATCTATCTATCTATCTATCTATCTATCTATCTATCTATCTATCTATCTATCTATCTATCTATCTATCTATCTATCTATCTATCTATCTATCTATCTATCTATCTATCTGGCCAGCCTGCCTGCCTGCCTGCCTGCCTTCCTGCCTTCCTGCCTGCCTGCATATCTATCTATCTATCTATCTATCTATCTATCTATCTATCTATCTATCTATCTATCTATCTATCTATCTATCTATCTATCTATCTATCTATCTATCTATCTATCTATCTATCTATCTATCTATCTATCTATCTATCTATCTATCTATCTATCTATCTATCTATCTATCTATCTATCTATCTATCTATCTATCTATCTATCTATCTATCTATCTATCTATCTATCTATCTATCTATCTATCTATCTATCTATCTGGCCAGCCTGCCTGCCTGCCTGCCTGCCTTCCTGCCTTCCTGCCTGCCTGCATATCTATCTATCATCTATCTATCTATCTATCTATCTATCTATCTATCTATCTATCTATCTATCTATCTATCTATCTATCTATCTATCTATCTATCTATCTATCTATCTATCTATCTATCTATCTATCTATCTATCTATCTATCTATCTATCTATCTATCTATCTATCTATCTATCTATCTATCTATCTATCTATCTATCTATCTATCTATCTATCTATCTATCTATCTATCTATCTATCTATCTATCTATCTATCTATCTATCTATCTATCTATCTATCTATCTATCTATCTATCTATCTATCTATCTATCTATCTATCTATCTATCTATCTATCTATCTATCTATCTATCTATCTATCTATCTATCTATCTATCTATCTATCTATCTATCTATCTATCTATCTATCTATCTATCTATCTATCTATCTATCTATCTATCTATCTATCTATCTATCTATCTATCTATCTATCTATCTATCTATCTATCTATCTATCTATCTATCTATCTATCTATCTATCTATCTATCTATCTATCTATCTATCTATCTATCTATCTATCTATCTATCTATCTATCTATCTATCTATCTATCTATCTATCTATCTATCTATCTATCTATCTATCTATCTATCTATCTATCTATCTATCTATCTATCTATCTATCTATCTATCTATCTATCTATCTATCTATCTATCTATCTATCTATCTATCTATCTATCTATCTATCTATCTATCTATCTATCTATCTATCTATCTATCTATCTATCTATCTATCTATCTATCTATCTATCTGGCCAGCCTGCCTGCCTGCCTGCCTGCCTGCCTGCCTTCCTGCCTTCCTGCCTGCCTGCATATCTATCTATCTATCTATCTATCTATCTATCTATCTATCTATCTATCTATCTATCTATCTATCTATCTATCTATCTATCTATCTATCTATCTATCTATCTATCTATCTATCTATCTATCTATCTATCTATCTATCTATCTAATCTATCTGTCTGTCTGTCTGTCTGGCTGTCTGTCTGTCTGTCTGTCTGTCTGTCTGTCTGTCTGTCTGTCTGTCTGTCTGTCTGTCTGTCTGTCTGTCTGTCTGTCTGTCTGTCTGTCTGTCTGTCTGTCTGTCTGTCTGTCTGTCTGTCTGTCTGTCTGTCTGTCTGTCTGTCTGTCTGTCTGTCTGTCTATCTATCTATCTATCTATCTATCTATCTATCTATCTATCTATCTATCTATCTATCTATCTATCTATCTATCTGGCCAGCCTGCCTGCCTTCCTGCCTGCCTGCATATCTATCTATCTATCTATCTATCTATCTATCTATCTATCTATCTATCTATCTATCTATCTATCTATCTATCTATCTATCTATCTATCTATCTATCTATCTATCTATCTATCTAATCTATCTATCTATCTATCTAATCTATCTATCTATCTATCTATCTATCTATCTATCTATCTATCTATCTATCTATCTATCTATCTATCTATCTATCTATCTATCTATCTATCTATCTATCTATCTATCTATCTATCTATCTATCTATCTATCTATCTATCTATCTATCTATCTATCTATCTATCTATCTATCTATCTATCTATCTATCTATCTATCTATCTATCTATCTATCTATCTATCTATCTATCTATCTATCTATCTATCTATCTATCTATCTATCTATCTATCTATCTATCTATCTATCTATCTATCTATCTATCTATCTATCTATCTATCTATCTATCTATCTATCTATCTATCTATCTATCTATCTATCTATCTATCTATCTATCTATCTATCTATCTATCTATCTATCTATCTATCTATCTATCTATCTATCTATCTATCTATCTATCTATCTATCTATCTATCTATCTATCTATCTATCTATCTATCTATCTATCTATCTATCTATCTATCTATCTATCTATCTATCTATCTATCTATCTATCTATCTATCTATCTATCTATCTATCTATCTATCTATCTATCTATCTATCTATCTATCTATCTATCTATCTATCTATCTATCTATCTATCTATCTATCTATCTATCTATCTATCTATCTATCTATCTATCTATCTATCTATCTATCTATCTATCTATCTATCTATCTATCTATCTATCTATCTATCTATCTATCTATCTATCTATCTATCTATCTATCTATCTATCTATCTATCTATCTATCTATCTATCTATCTATCTATCTATCTATCTATCTATCTATCTATCTATCTATCTATCTATCTATCTATCTATCTATCTATCTATCTGGCCAGCCTGCCTGCCTGCCTGCCTGCCTGCCTGCCTTCCTGCCTTCCTGCCTGCCTGCATATCTATCTATCTATCTATCTATCTATCTATCTATCTATCTATCTATCTATCTATCTATCTATCTATCTATCTATCTATCTATCTATCTATCTATCTATCTATCTATCTATCTATCTAATCTATCTGTCTGTCTGTCTGTCTGTCTGTCTGTCTGTCTGTCTGTCTGTCTGTCTGTCTGTCTGTCTGTCTGTCTGTCTGTCTGTCTGTCTGTCTGTCTGTCTGTCTGTCTGTCTGTCTGTCTGTCTGTCTGTCTGTCTGTCTGTCTGTCTGTCTGTCTGTCTGTCTGTCTGTCTGTCTGTCTGTCTGTCTGTCTGTCTGTCTGTCTGTCTGTCTGTCTGTCTGTCTGTCTATCTATCTATCTATCTATCTATCTATCTATCTATCTATCTATCTATCTATCTATCTATCTATCTGGCCAGCCTGCCTGCCTTCCTGCCTGCCTGCATATCTATCTATCTATCTATCTATCTATCTATCTATCTATCTATCTATCTATCTATCTATCTATCTATCTATCTATCTATCTATCTATCTATCTATCTAATCTATCTATCTATCTATCTAATCTATCTATCTATCTATCTATCTATCTATCTATCTATCTATCTATCTATCTATCTATCTATCTATCTATCTATCTATCTATCTATCTATCTATCTATCTATCTATCTATCTATCTATCTATCTATCTATCTATCTATCTATCTATCTATCTATCTATCTATCTATCTATCTATCTATCTATCTATCTATCTATCTATCTATCTATCTATCTATCTATCTATCTATCTATCTATCTATCTATCTATCTATCTATCTATCTATCTATCTATCTATCTATCTATCTATCTATCTATCTATCTATCTATCTATCTATCTATCTATCTATCTATCTATCTATCTATCTATCTATCTATCTATCTATCTATCTATCTATCTATCTATCTATCTATCTATCTATCTATCTATCTATCTATCTATCTATCTATCTATCTATCTATCTATCTATCTATCTATCTATCTATCTATCTATCTATCTATCTATCTATCTATCTATCTATCTATCTATCTATCTATCTATCTATCTATCTATCTATCTATCTATCTATCTATCTATCTATCTATCTATCTATCTATCTATCTATCTATCTATCTATCTATCTATCTATCTATCTATCTATCTATCTATCTATCTATCTATCTATCTATCTATCTATCTATCTATCTATCTATCTATCTATCTATCTATCTATCTATCTATCTATCTATCTATCTATCTATCTATCTATCTATCTATCTATCTATCTATCTATCTATCTATCTATCTATCTATCTATCTATCTATCTATCTATCTATCTATCTATCTATCTATCTATCTATCTATCTATCTATCTATCTATCTATCTATCTATCTATCTATCTATCTATCTATCTATCTATCTATCTATCTATCTATCTATCTATCTATCTATCTATCTATCTATCTATCTATCTATCTATCTATCTATCTATCTATCTATCTATCTATCTATCTATCTATCTATCTATCTATCTATCTATCTATCTATCTATCTATCTATCTATCTATCTGGCCAGCCTGCCTGCCTTCCTGCCTGCCTGCATATCTATCTATCTATCTATCTATCTATCTATCTATCTATCTATCTATCTATCTATCTATCTATCTATCTATCTATCTATCTATCTATCTATCTATCTATCTATCTATCTATCTATCTATCTATCTATCTATCTTTCTATCTGGCCTGCCTGCCTGCCTGCCTGCCTGCCTGCAAATCTATCTATCTATCTATCTATCTATCTATCTATCTATCTATCTATCTATCTATCTATCTATCTATCTATCTATCTATCTATCTATCTATCTATCTATCTATCTATCTATCTATCTATCTATCTATCTATCTATCTATCTATCTATCTATCTATCTATCTATCTATCTATCTAATCTATCTATCTATCTGGCCAGCCTGCCTGCCTTCCTGCCTGCCTGCATATCTATCTATCTATCTATCTATCTATCTATCTATCTATCTATCTATCTATCTATCTATCTATCTATCTATCTATCTATCTATCTATCTATCTATCTATCTATCTATCTATCTAATCTATCTATCTATCTATCTAATCTATCTATCTATCTATCTATCTATCTATCTATCTATCTATCTATCTATCTATCTATCTATCTATCTATCTATCTATCTATCTATCTATCTATCTATCTATCTATCTATCTATCTATCTATCTATCTATCTATCTATCTATCTATCTATCTATCTATCTATCTATCTATCTATCTATCTATCTATCTATCTATCTATCTATCTATCTATCTATCTATCTATCTATCTATCTATCTATCTATCTATCTATCTATCTATCTATCTATCTATCTATCTATCTATCTATCTATCTATCTATCTATCTATCTATCTATCTATCTATCTATCTATCTATCTATCTATCTATCTATCTATCTATCTATCTATCTATCTATCTATCTATCTATCTATCTATCTATCTATCTATCTATCTATCTATCTATCTATCTATCTATCTATCTATCTATCTATCTATCTATCTATCTATCTATCTATCTATCTATCTATCTATCTATCTATCTATCTATCTATCTATCTATCTATCTATCTATCTATCTATCTATCTATCTATCTATCTATCTATCTATCTATCTATCTATCTATCTATCTATCTATCTATCTATCTATCTGGCCAGCCTGCCTGCCTTCCTGCCTGCCTGCATATCTATCTATCTATCTATCTATCTATCTATCTATCTATCTATCTATCTATCTATCTATCTATCTATCTATCTATCTATCTATCTATCTATCTATCTATCTATCTATCTATCTATCTATCTATCTATCTATCTATCTATCTATCTATCTATCTATCTATCTATCTATCTATCTATCTATCTATCTATCTATCTATCTATCTATCTATCTATCTATCTATCTATCTATCTATCTATCTATCTATCTATCTATCTATCTATCTATCTATCTATCTATCTATCTATCTATCTATCTATCTATCTATCTATCTATCTATCTATCTATCTATCTATCTATCTATCTATCTATCTATCTATCTATCTATCTATCTATCTATCTATCTATCTATCTATCTATCTATCTATCTATCTATCTATCTATCTATCTATCTATCTATCTATCTATCTATCTATCTATCTATCTATCTATCTATCTATCTATCTATCTATCTATCTATCTATCTATCTATCTATCTATCTATCTATCTATCTATCTATCTATCTATCTATCTATCTATCTATCTATCTATCTATCTATCTATCTATCTATCTATCTATCTATCTATCTATCTATCTATCTATCTATCTATCTATCTATCTATCTATCTATCTATCTATCTATCTATCTATCTATCTATCTATCTATCTATCTATCTATCTATCTATCTATCTATCTATCTATCTATCTATCTATCTATCTATCTATCTATCTATCTATCTATCTATCTATCTATCTATCTATCTATCTATCTATCTATCTATCTATCTATCTATCTATCTATCTATCTATCTATCTATCTATCTATCTATCTATCTATCTATCTATCTATCTATCTATCTATCTATCTATCTATCTATCTATCTATCTATCTATCTATCTATCTATCTATCTATCTATCTATCTATCTATCTATCTATCTATCTATCTATCTATCTATCTATCTATCTATCTATCTATCTATCTATCTATCTATCTATCTATCTATCTATCTATCTATCTATCTATCTATCTATCTATCTATCTATCTATCTATCTATCTATCTATCTATCTATCTATCTATCTATCTATCTATCTATCTATCTATCTATCTATCTATCTATCTATCTATCTATCTATCTATCTATCTATCTATCTGGCCAGCCTGCCTGCCTGCCTGCCTGCCTGCCTGCCTTCCTGCCTTCCTGCCTGCCTGCATATCTATCTATCTATCTATCTATCTATCTATCTATCTATCTATCTATCTATCTATCTATCTATCTATCTATCTATCTATCTATCTATCTATCTATCTATCTATCTATCTATCTATCTATCTATCTATCTATCTATCTATCTATCTATCTATCTATCTATCTATCTATCTATCTATCTATCTATCTATCTATCTATCTATCTATCTATCTATCTATCTATCTATCTATCTATCTATCTATCTATCTATCTATCTATCTATCTATCTATCTATCTATCTATCTATCTATCTATCTATCTATCTATCTATCTATCTATCTATCTATCTATCTATCTATCTATCTATCTATCTATCTATCTATCTATCTATCTATCTATCTATCTATCTATCTATCTATCTATCTATCTATCTATCTATCTATCTATCTATCTATCTATCTATCTATCTATCTATCTATCTATCTATCTATCTATCTATCTATCTATCTATCTATCTATCTATCTATCTATCTATCTATCTATCTATCTATCTATCTATCTATCTATCTATCTATCTATCTATCTATCTATCTGGCCAGCCTGCCTGCCTGCCTGCCTGCCTGCCTGCCTTCCTGCCTTCCTGCCTGCCTGCATATCTATCTATCTATCTATCTATCTATCTATCTATCTATCTATCTATCTATCTATCTATCTATCTATCTATCTATCTATCTATCTATCTATCTATCTATCTATCTATCTATCTATCTATCTATCTATCTATCTATCTATCTATCTATCTATCTATCTATCTATCTATCTATCTATCTATCTATCTATCTATCTATCTATCTATCTATCTATCTATCTATCTATCTATCTATCTATCTATCTATCTATCTATCTATCTATCTATCTATCTATCTATCTATCTATCTATCTATCTATCTATCTATCTATCTATCTATCTATCTATCTATCTATCTATCTATCTATCTGGCCAGCCTGCCTGCCTGCCTGCCTGCCTGCCTGCCTGCCTGCCTGCCTGCCTGCCTGCCTATCTATCTAT
>CM077650.1:4579469-4581969 GCA_039707465.1 Rhabdophis nuchalis
ATCTATCTATCTATCTATCTATCTATCTATCTATCTATCTATCTATCTATCTATCTATCTATCTAATCTATCTATCTATCTATCTATCTATCTATCTATCTATCTATCTATCTATCTATCTATCTATCTATCTATCTATCTATCTATCTATCTATCTATCTATCTATCTATCTATCTATCTATCTATCTATCTATCTATCTATCTATCTATCTGGCTGGCTGGCTGGCTGGCTGGCTGTCTGTCTGTCTGTCTGTCTGTCTGTCTGTCTGTCTGTCTGTCTGTCTGTCTGTCTGTCTGTCTGTCTGTCTGTCTGTCTGTCTGTCTGTCTGTCTGTCTGTCTGTCTGTCTGTCTGTCTGTCTATCTATCTATCTATCTATCTATCTATCTATCTATCTATCTATCTATCTATCTATCTATCTATCTATCTATCTATCTAATCTATCTATCTATCTATCTATCTATCTATCTATCTATCTATCTATCTATCTATCTATCTATCTATCTAATCTATCTATCTATCTATCTATCTATCTATCTATCTATCTATCTATCTGGCTGGCTGGCTGGCTGGCTGGCTGGCTGTCTGTCTGTCTGTCTGTCTGTCTGTCTGTCTGTCTGTCTGTCTGTCTGTCTGTCTGTCTGTCTGTCTGTCTGTTCTGTCTGTCTGTCTGTCTGTCTGTCTGTCTGTCTGTCTGTCTGTCTGTCTGTCTGTCTGTCTGTCTGTCTGTCTGTCTGTCTGTCTGTCTGTCTGTCTGTCTGTCTGTCTGTCTATCTATCTATCTATCTATCTATCTATCTATCTATCTATCTATCTATCTATCTATCTATCTATCTATCTATCTATCTGGCCAGCCTGCCAGCCTGCCTGCCTGCCTGCCTGCCTTCCTGCCTTCCTGCCTGCCTGCATATCTATCTATCTATCTATCTATCTATCTATCTATCTATCTATCTATCTATCTATCTATCTATCTATCTATCTATCTATCTATCTATCTATCTATCTATCTATCTATCTATCTATCTATCTATCTATCTATCTATCTATCTATCTATCTATCTATCTATCTATCTATCTATCTATCTATCTATCTATCTATCTATCTATCTATCTATCTATCTATCTATCTATCTATCTATCTATCTATCTATCTATCTATCTATCTATCTATCTATCTATCTATCTATCTATCTATCTATCTATCTATCTATCTATCTATCTATCTATCTATCTATCTATCTATCTATCTATCTATCTATCTATCTATCTATCTATCTATCTATCTATCTATCTATCTATCTATCTATCTATCTATCTATCTTTCTATCTGGCCTGCCTGCCTGCCTGCCTGCCTGCCTGCCTGCCTGCCTGCCTGCAAATAAATCTATCTATCTATCTATCTATCTATCTATCTATCTATCTGTCTGTCTGTCTGTCTGTCTGTCTGTCTGTCTGTCTGTCTGTCTGTCTGTCTGTCTGTCTGTCTGTCTGTCTGTCTTTCCGTCCATCCGTACGTCTCTATCTATCTATCTATCTATCTATCTATCTATCTATCTATCTATCTATCTATCTATCTATCTATCTATCTATCTATCTATCTATCTATCTATCTATCTATCTATCTATCTATCTATCTATCTATCTATCTATCTATCTATCTATCTATCTATCTATCTATCTATCTATCTATCTATCTATCTATCTATCTATCTATCTATCTATCTATCTATCTGGCCAGCCTGCCTGCCTGCCTGCCTGCCTTCCTGCCTTCCTGCCTGCCTGCATATCTATCTATCTATCTATCTATCTATCTATCTATCTATCTATCTATCTATCTATCTATCTATCTATCTATCTATCTATCTATCTATCTATCTATCTATCTAATCTATCTATCTAATCTATCTATCTATCTATCTATCTATCTATCTATCTATCTATCTATCTATCTATCTATCTATCTATCTATCTATCTATCTATCTATCTATCTATCTATCTATCTATCTATCTATCTATCTATCTATCTATCTATCTATCTATCTATCTATCTATCTATCTATCTATCTATCTATCTATCTATCTATCTATCTATCTATCTATCTATCTATCTATCTATCTATCTATCTATCTATCTATCTATCTATCTATCTATCTATCTATCTATCTATCTATCTATCTATCTATCTATCTATCTATCTATCTATCTATCTATCTATCTATCTATCTATCTATCTATCTATCTATCTATCTGGCCAGCCTGCCTGCCTGCCTGCCTGCCTGCCTTCCTGCCTTCCTGCCTGCCTGCATATCTATCTATCTATCTATCTATCTATCTATCTATCTATCTATCTATCTATCTATCTATCTATCTATCTATCTATCTATCTATCTATCTATCTATCTATCTATCTATCTATCTATCTATCTATCTATCTATCTATCTATCTATCTATCTATCTATCTATCTATCTATCTATCTATCTATCTATCTATCTATCT
>CM077650.1:4586969-4596969 GCA_039707465.1 Rhabdophis nuchalis
CTGTCTGTCTGTCTGTCTGTCTGTCTGTCTGTCTGTCTGTCTGTCTGTCTGTCTGTCTGTCTGTCTGTCTGTCTGTCTGTCTGTCTTTCCGTCCGTCCGTACGTCTCTATCTATCTATCTATCTATCTATCTATCTATCTATCTATCTATCTATCTATCTATCTATCTATCTATCTATCTATCTATCTATCTATCTATCTATCTATCTATCTATCTATCTATCTATCTATCTATCTGGCCAGCCTGCCTGCCTGCCTGCCTGCCTGCCTGCCTTCCTGCCTTCCTGCCTGCCTGCATATCTATCTATCTATCTATCTATCTATCTATCTATCTATCTATCTATCTATCTATCTATCTATCTATCTATCTATCTATCTATCTATCTATCTATCTATCTATCTATCTAATCTATCTATCTATCTATCTATCTATCTATCTATCTATCTATCTATCTATCTGGCCTGCCTGCCTGCCTGCCTGCCTGCCTGCCTGCCTGCAAATCTATCTATCTATCTATCTATCTATCTATCTATCTATCTATCTATCTATCTATCTATCTATCTATCTATCTATCTATCTATCTATCTATCTATCTATCTATCTAATCTATCTATCTATCTATCTATCTATCTATCTATCTATCTATCTGGCCTGCCTGCCTGCCTGCCTGCCTGCCTGCCTGCAAATCTATCTATCTATCTATCTATCTATCATCTATCTATCTATCTATCTATCTATCTATCTATCTATCTATCTATCTATCTATCTATCTATCTATCTATCTATCTATCTATCTATCTATCTATCTTTCTATCTGGCCTGCCTACCTGCCTGCCTGCCTGCCTGCAAATCTATCTATCTATCTATCTATCTATCTATCTATCTATCTATCTATCTATCTATCTATCTATCTATCTATCTATCTATCTATCTATCTATCTATCTATCTATCTATCTATCTATCTATCTATCTATCTATCTAATCTATCTATCTATCTATCTATCTATCTATCTATCTATCTATCTATCTATCTATCTATCTATCTATCTATCTATCTATCTATCTATCTATCTATCTATCTATCTATCTATCTATCTATCTATCTATCTATCTATCTGGCCTGCCTACCTGCCTGCCTGCCTGCCTGCAAATCTATCTATCTATCTATCTATCTATCTATCTATCTATCTATCTATCTATCTATCTATCTATCTATCTATCTATCTATCTATCTATCTATCTATCTATCTATCTATCTATCTATCTATCTATCTATCTATCTATCTATCTATCTATCTATCTATCTATCTATCTATCTATCTATCTATCTATCTATCTATCTATCTATCTATCTATCTATCTATCTATCTATCTATCTATCTATCTATCTATCTATCTATCTATCTATCTATCTATCTATCTATCTATCTATCTATCTATCTATCTATCTATCTATCTATCTATCTATCTATCTATCTATCTATCTATCTATCTATCTATCTATCTATCTATCTATCTGGCCAGCCTGCCTGCCTGCCTGCCTGCCTGCCTTCCTGCCTGCCTGCATATCTATCTATCTATCTATCTATCTATCTATCTATCTATCTATCTATCTATCTATCTATCTATCTATCTATCTATCTATCTATCTATCTATCTATCTATCTATCTATCTATCTATCTATCTATCTATCTTTCTATCTGGCCTGCCTGCCTGCCTGCCTGCCTGCCTGCAAATCTATCTATCTATCTATCTATCTATCTATCTATCTATCTATCTATCTATCTATCTATCTATCTATCTATCTATCTATCTATCTATCTATCTATCTATCTATCTATCTATCTATCTATCTATCTATCTATCTATCTATCTATCTATCTATCTATCTATCTATCTATCTATCTATCTATCTATCTATCTATCTATCTATCTATCTATCTATCTATCTATCTATCTATCTATCTATCTATCTATCTATCTATCTATCTATCTATCTATCTATCTATCTATCTATCTATCTATCTATCTATCTATCTATCTATCTATCTATCTATCTATCTATCTATCTATCTATCTATCTATCTATCTATCTATCTATCTATCTATCTATCTATCTATCTATCTATCTATCTATCTATCTATCTATCTATCTATCTATCTATCTATCTATCTATCTATCTATCTATCTATCTATCTATCTATCTATCTATCTATCTATCTATCTATCTATCTATCTATCTATCTATCTATCTATCTATCTATCTATCTATCTATCTATCTATCTATCTATCTATCTATCTATCTATCTATCTATCTATCTATCTATCTATCTATCTATCTATCTATCTATCTATCTATCTATCTATCTATCTATCTATCTATCTATCTATCTATCTATCTATCTATCTATCTATCTATCTATCTATCTATCTATCTATCTATCTATCTATCTATCTATCTATCTATCTATCTATCTATCTATCTATCTATCTATCTATCTATCTATCTATCTATCTATCTATCTATCTATCTATCTATCTATCTATCTATCTATCTATCTATCTATCTATCTATCTATCTATCTATCTATCTATCTATCTATCTATCTATCTATCTATCTATCTATCTATCTATCTATCTATCTATCTATCTATCTATCTATCTATCTATCTATCTATCTATCTATCTATCTATCTATCTATCTATCTATCTATCTATCTATCTGGCCAGCCTGCCTGCCTGCCTGCCTGCCTGCCTGCCTGCCTTCCTGCCTTCCTGCCTGCCTGCATATCTATCTATCTATCTATCTATCTATCTATCTATCTATCTATCTATCTATCTATCTATCTATCTATCTATCTATCTATCTATCTATCTATCTATCTATCTATCTATCTATCTATCTATCTATCTATCTATCTATCTATCTATCTATCTATCTATCTATCTATCTATCTATCTATCTATCTATCTATCTATCTATCTATCTATCTATCTATCTATCTATCTATCTATCTATCTATCTATCTATCTATCTATCTATCTATCTATCTATCTATCTATCTATCTATCTATCTATCTATCTATCTATCTATCTATCTATCTATCTATCTATCTATCTATCTATCTATCTATCTATCTATCTATCTATCTATCTATCTATCTATCTATCTATCTATCTATCTATCTATCTATCTATCTATCTATCTATCTATCTATCTATCTATCTATCTATCTATCTATCTATCTATCTATCTATCTATCTATCTATCTATCTATCTATCTATCTATCTATCTATCTATCTATCTATCTATCTATCTATCTATCTATCTATCTATCTATCTATCTATCTATCTATCTATCTATCTATCTATCTATCTATCTATCTATCTATCTATCTATCTATCTATCTATCTATCTATCTATCTATCTATCTATCTATCTATCTATCTATCTATCTATCTATCTATCTATCTATCTATCTATCTATCTATCTATCTATCTATCTATCTATCTATCTATCTATCTATCTATCTATCTATCTATCTATCTATCTATCTATCTATCTATCTATCTATCTATCTATCTATCTATCTATCTATCTATCTATCTATCTATCTATCTATCTATCTATCTATCTATCTATCTATCTATCTATCTATCTATCTATCTATCTATCTATCTATCTATCTATCTATCTATCTATCTATCTATCTATCTATCTATCTATCTATCTATCTATCTATCTATCTATCTATCTATCTATCTATCTATCTATCTATCTATCTATCTATCTATCTATCTATCTATCTATCTATCTATCTGGCCAGCCTGCCTGCCTGCCTGCCTGCCTGCCTGCCTTCCTGCCTTCCTGCCTGCCTGCATATCTATCTATCTATCTATCTATCTATCTATCATCTATCTATCTATCTATCTATCTATCTATCTATCTATCTATCTATCTATCTATCTATCTATCTATCTATCTATCTATCTATCTATCTATCTATCTATCTATCTATCTTTCTATCTGGCCTGCCTGCCTGCCTGCCTGCCTGCCTGCCTGCCTGCAAATAAATCTATCTATCTATCTATCTATCTATCTATCTATCTATCTATCTATCTATCTATCTATCTATCTATCTATCTATCTATCTATCTATCTATCTATCTATCTATCTATCTATCTATCTATCTATCTATCTATCTATCTTTCTATCTGGCCTGCCTGCCTGCCTGCCTGCCTGCCTGCCTGCCTGCCTGCCTGCCTGCCTGCAAATAAATCTATCTATCTATCTATCTATCTATCTATCTATCTGTCTGTCTGTCTGTCTGTCTGTCTGTCTGTCTGTCTGTCTGTCTGTCTGTCTGTCTGTCTGTCTGTCTGTCTGTCTGTCTGTCTTTCCGTCCGTCCGTACGTCTCTATCTATCTATCTATCTATCTATCTATCTATCTATCTATCTATCTATCTATCTATCTATCTATCTATCTATCTATCTATCTATCTATCTATCTATCTATCTATCTATCTATCTATCTATCTATCTATCTATCTATCTATCTATCTATCTATCTATCTATCTATCTATCTATCTATCTATCTATCTATCTATCTATCTATCTATCTATCTATCTATCTATCTGGCCAGCCTGCCTGCCTGCCTGCCTGCCTGCCTGCCTTCCTGCCTTCCTGCCTGCCTGCATATCTATCTATCTATCTATCTATCTATCTATCTATCTATCTATCTATCTATCTATCTATCTATCTATCTATCTATCTATCTATCTATCTATCTATCTATCTATCTATCTATCTATCTATCTAATCTATCTATCTATCTATCTATCTATCTATCTATCTATCTATCTATCTATCTATCTGGCCTGCCTGCCTGCCTGCCTGCCTGCCTGCCTGCCTGCAAATCTATCTATCTATCTATCTATCTATCTATCTATCTATCTATCTATCTATCTATCTATCTATCTATCTATCTATCTATCTATCTATCTATCTATCTATCTATCTATCTATCTATCTATCTATCTATCTATCTATCTATCTATCTATCTATCTATCTAATCTATCTATCTATCTATCTATCTATCTATCTATCTATCTATCTATCTGGCCTGCCTGCCTGCCTGCCTGCCTGCCTGCCTGCAAATCTATCTATCTATCTATCTATCTATCTATCTATCTATCATCTATCTATCTATCTATCTATCTATCTATCTATCTATCTATCTATCTATCTATCTATCTATCTATCTATCATCTATCTATCTATCTATCTATCTATCTATCTATCTATCTATCTATCTATCTATCTATCTATCTATCTTTCTATCTGGCCTGCCTACCTGCCTGCCTGCCTGCCTGCAAATCTATCTATCTATCTATCTATCTATCTATCTATCTATCTATCTATCTATCTATCTATCTATCTATCTATCTATCTATCTATCTATCTATCTATCTATCTATCTATCTATCTATCTATCTATCTATCTATCTATCTATCTATCTAATCTATCTATCTATCTATCTATCTATCTATCTATCTATCTATCTATCTATCTATCTATCTATCTATCTATCTATCTATCTATCTATCTATCTATCTATCTATCTATCTATCTGGCCTGCCTACCTGCCTGCCTGCCTGCCTGCAAATCTATCTATCTATCTATCTATCTATCTATCTATCTATCTATCTATCTATCTATCTATCTATCTATCTATCTATCTATCATCTATCTATCTATCTATCTATCTATCTATCTATCTATCTATCTATCTATCTATCTATCTATCTATCTATCTATCTATCTGGCCAGCCTGCCTGCCTGCCTGCCTGCCTGCCTGCCTTCCTGCCTTCCTGCCTGCCTGCATATCTATCTATCTATCTATCTATCTATCATCTATCTATCTATCTATCTATCTATCTATCTATCTATCTATCTATCTATCTATCTATCTATCTATCTATCTATCTATCTATCTTTCTATCTGGCCTGCCTGCCTGCCTGCCTGCCTGCCTGCCTGCCTGCCTGCCTGCAAATAAATCTATCTATCTATCTATCTATCTATCTATCTATCTATCTATCTATCTATCTATCTATCTATCTATCTATCTATCTATCTATCTATCTATCTATCTATCTATCTATCTTTCTATCTGGCCTGCCTGCCTGCCTGCCTGCCTGCCTGCCTGCCTGCCTGCCTGCAAATAAATCTATCTATCTATCTATCTATCTATCTATCTATCTGTCTGTCTGTCTGTCTGTCTGTCTGTCTGTCTGTCTGTCTGTCTGTCTGTCTGTCTGTCTGTCTGTCTGTCTGTCTGTCTTTCCGTCCGTCCGTACGTCTCTATCTATCTATCTATCTATCTATCTATCTATCTATCTATCTATCTATCTATCTATCTATCTATCTATCTATCTATCTATCTATCTATCTATCTATCTATCTATCTATCTATCTATCTATCTATCTATCTATCTATCTATCTATCTATCTATCTATCTGGCCAGCCTGCCTGCCTGCCTGCCTGCCTGCCTGCCTTCCTGCCTTCCTGCCTGCCTGCATATCTATCTATCTATCTATCTATCTATCTATCTATCTATCTATCTATCTATCTATCTATCTATCTATCTATCTATCTATCTATCTATCTATCTATCTATCTATCTATCTATCTATCTATCTATCTATCTATCTAATCTATCTATCTATCTATCTATCTATCTATCTATCTATCTATCTATCTATCTGGCCTGCCTGCCTGCCTGCCTGCCTGCCTGCCTGCCTGCAAATCTATCTATCTATCTATCTATCTATCTATCTATCTATCTATCTATCTATCTATCTATCTATCTATCTATCTATCTATCTATCTATCTATCTATCTATCTATCTATCTATCTATCTATCTATCTAATCTATCTATCTATCTATCTATCTATCTATCTATCTATCTATCTATCTATCTGGCCTGCCTGCCTGCCTGCCTGCCTGCCTGCCTGCAAATCTATCTATCTATCTATCTATCTATCATCTATCTATCTATCTATCTATCTATCTATCTATCTATCTATCTATCTATCTATCTATCTATCTATCTATCTATCTATCTATCTATCTATCTATCTATCTATCTATCTATCTATCTATCTATCTATCTATCTTTCTATCTGGCCTGCCTACCTGCCTGCCTGCCTGCCTGCAAATCTATCTATCTATCTATCTATCTATCTATCTATCTATCTATCTATCTATCTATCTATCTATCTATCTATCTATCTATCTATCTATCTATCTATCTATCTATCTATCTATCTAATCTATCTATCTATCTATCTATCTATCTATCTATCTATCTATCTATCTATCTATCTATCTATCTATCTATCTATCTATCTATCTATCTATCTATCTATCTATCTATCTATCTATCTATCTATCTGGCCTGCCTACCTGCCTGCCTGCCTGCCTGCAAATCTATCTATCTATCTATCTATCTATCTATCTATCTATCTATCTATCTATCTATCTATCTATCTATCTATCTATCTATCTATCATCTATCTATCTATCTATCTATCTATCTATCTATCTATCTATCTATCTATCTATCTATCTATCTATCTATCTATCTATCTATCTATCTATCTATCTATCTATCTATCTATCTATCTATCTATCTATCTATCTGGCCAGCCTGCCTGCCTGCCTGCCTGCCTGCCTTCCTGCCTGCCTGCATATCTATCTATCTATCTATCTATCTATCTATCTATCTATCTATCTATCTATCTATCTATCTATCTATCTATCTATCTATCTATCTATCTATCTATCTATCTATCTATCTATCTATCTATCTATCTATCTATCTATCTTTCTATCTGGCCTGCCTGCCTGCCTGCCTGCCTGCCTGCAAATCTATCTATCTATCTATCTATCTATCTATCTATCTATCTATCTATCTATCTATCTATCTATCTATCTATCTATCTATCTATCTATCTATCTATCTATCTATCTATCTATCTATCTATCTATCTATCTATCTATCTATCTATCTATCTATCTATCTATCTATCTATCTATCTATCTATCTATCTATCTATCTATCTATCTATCTATCTATCTAATCTATCTATCTATCTATCTATCTATCTATCTATCTATCTATCTATCTATCTATCTGGCCTGCCTGCCTGCCTGCCTGCCTGCCTGCCTGCCTGCAAATCTATCTATCTATCTATCTATCTATCTATCTATCTATCTATCTATCTATCTATCTATCTATCTATCTATCTATCTATCTATCTATCTATCTATCTATCTATCTATCTATCTATCTATCTATCTATCTAATCTATCTATCTATCTATCTATCTATCTATCTATCTATCTATCTATCTGGCCTGCCTGCCTGCCTGCCTGCCTGCCTGCCTGCAAATCTATCTATCTATCTATCTATCTATCTATCATCTATCTATCTATCTATCTATCTATCTATCTATCTATCTATCTATCTATCTATCTATCTATCTATCTATCTATCTATCTATCATCTATCTATCTATCTATCTATCTATCTATCTATCTATCTATCTATCTATCTATCTTTCTATCTGGCCTGCCTACCTGCCTGCCTGCCTGCCTGCAAATCTATCTATCTATCTATCTATCTATCTATCTATCTATCTATCTATCTATCTATCTATCTATCTATCTATCTATCTATCTATCTATCTATCTATCTATCTATCTATCTATCTAATCTATCTATCTATCTATCTATCTATCTATCTATCTATCTATCTATCTATCTATCTATCTATCTATCTATCTATCTATCTATCTATCTATCTATCTATCTATCTATCTATCTATCTATCTATCTATCTATCTATCTGGCCTGCCTACCTGCCTGCCTGCCTGCCTGCAAATCTATCTATCTATCTATCTATCTATCTATCTATCTATCTATCTATCTATCTATCTATCTATCTATCTATCTATCTATCTATCTATCTATCATCTATCTATCTATCTATCTATCTATCTATCTATCTATCTATCTATCTATCTATCTATCTATCTATCTATCTATCTATCTATCTATCTGGCCAGCCTGCCTGCCTGCCTGCCTGCCTGCCTGCCTTCCTGCCTTCCTGCCTGCCTGCATATCTATCTATCTATCTATCTATCTATCATCTATCTATCTATCTATCTATCTATCTATCTATCTATCTATCTATCTATCTATCTATCTATCTATCTATCTATCTATCTATCTTTCTATCTGGCCTGCCTGCCTGCCTGCCTGCCTGCCTGCCTGCCTGCCTGCCTGCAAATAAATCTATCTATCTATCTATCTATCTATCTATCTATCTATCTATCTATCTATCTATCTATCTATCTATCTATCTATCTATCTATCTATCTATCTATCTATCTATCTATCTATCTATCTTTCTATCTGGCCTGCCTGCCTGCCTGCCTGCCTGCCTGCCTGCCTGCCTGCCTGCAAATAAATCTATCTATCTATCTATCTATCTATCTATCTGTCTGTCTGTCTGTCTGTCTGTCTGTCTGTCTGTCTGTCTGTCTGTCTGTCTGTCTGTCTGTCTGTCTGTCTGTCTGTCTGTCTTTCCGTCCGTCCGTACGTCTCTATCTATCTATCTATCTATCTATCTATCTATCTATCTATCTATCTATCTATCTATCTATCTATCTATCTATCTATCTATCTATCTATCTATCTATCTATCTATCTATCTATCTATCTATCTATCTATCTATCTATCTATCTATCTATCTGGCCAGCCTGCCTGCCTGCCTGCCTGCCTGCCTGCCTTCCTGCCTTCCTGCCTGCCTGCATATCTATCTATCTATCTATCTATCTATCTATCTATCTATCTATCTATCTATCTATCTATCTATCTATCTATCTATCTATCTATCTATCTATCTATCTATCT